>VYZX01005374.1:389163-444338 GCA_013401335.1 Brachypteracias leptosomus
TCGGCTCCGGCTCGGGCTCGGGCTCCTCCCATCGCGGTGGCGGGGACGGTTCCCGTGGGGTGCGCGACCGCTGCTCTTGCGGGTCCTGCTGCGCCGGGTCCTGCTGCGCCGGGACCGGCTGCGGCTCCTGCTGCGGCTCTCGCTGCGCTTGGCCCGGGCCATGCTGGGACTGCTGGAGTGGTGGGTGTTTGGTCTCTGTCCCCCTGGAGCCTCTCTGCTCTGTGCCCCCCTGCCCCGCTTTTATAGGGGTGCTGGGTGGGGTCCTTTGTGACCTCACCCGGGGTGTTCCGAGGTCCCATTCATGTTTCCAGGGCAGGAATTCTCCCCCTGGGCTGGACCCTCAAATCCTGGGGTCAGTTTTGGGCCCCTCACTCCACGAAGGACATTGAGGGGCTGGAGTGTGGCCAGAGAAAGGCAGTGAAGCTGGGGAAGGGTCTAGAGCACAAGTCCTGTGAGGAGCAGCTGGGGGTGTTGAGCCTGGGGAAAAGGAAGCTCAGGGGAGACCACCTGGCTCTGCACAACTCCCTGGCAGGAGGTTGGGGCCAGGTGGGATCAGACTCCAGGAGGTGTCCCTGCCATGGCAGGTGGTTGGAACTGGATGACCTTTAAGGTCACTTCCAACCCAAACCATTCTATGATTCTAACCGCTGCTCTGAACAAGGGCCTGAGGAAGTTTTTAGTTCTCAGTGTCATCACTCTTCTTTGGGGTGGACCTCCTCCTTCTCCCCTCCAGCTTTCGGGCCACCTCAGAACAGTCTCTGCAAGGGTCTAAGAGCAGCCTATGCCTTGTGAAGGTCTCAGAGAGCATGTTCATCTCTGATAGTGCCAAGCCAGCCTGCATGGCTCTTCAGTTCCCCTCAGCAGGAGGTACCAGCTGTGCTGGGGTATAATCCGGGAGGGATCTGTGAACGTGTTGTTCTTCTGGCTGTGTTTCAGAGGGCTGGGATGTCCTTACACAGGCATCTGAGGAAGGGCATCACTGCTGCCCTGGGGGGGGCAGGGTCATGGGCTAAGTGACCTCCTGAGTGTCACCACAGCCCTGTGGTGAGAGTTTGCAGGATTTCCCTGCTGTGAAGGGCTTACAGGCTCCTGGCAAAGCTGAAGTCCACCAAGCACTAGTCATAGGATGAGGGAGGCTGCTCTTACAGAGTCCTCTCCACTCTGCCCCTTTCAGAAAGGCCTTCAGGAGCGGTGGTAGGGCTGCTCTTACACCTCAAACACTAAGGGTTATTCCCTTCCCCTCATTTGCTTTCCATTTCCTCCCTCAGTATTTCCAGGACCTGAAATTTGAAAAGTTTAGCTGATTTTTTTTTTTTTCCTTTGGTAGTCTGGGCTGCTGCTGGTTGCCTCCAGGAAAGAGTTTGCAGGAGGAAATAACTCTGAGCTCAGGAGAGAAAAGTCCAAGGAGTTCTCACATCTAAGAGGAAGCTGAACTTCAGCTCCAAAAAAAAATAAAATCAGATGCAACAGGAGTGTTTGAAACCTCCAAGCCATTATTTTGTGTTTCCTACTTTGTGTGATGAGATCTGTGGGTATTTCCAGTTCTCTGCACCCTTCCTGCTTCCCCAGTGCATGTACACAGCAGCAATTAACTCAAAAGCTGAACATTGGCCAAATACACAAGGAGTTCCAGGGATTAGTTAAGAAAACAGCTTTGCATGAATTGTCTGATCCTTTCTCAGCCAATTTGAAGCGTACCTCAGCCAGAGAGCAGCTCTGTGAGCTAATACCTGCTGAATTTGTCACTACCAAAAGAAAAGCCAACACTATATAAAAGTTCCTGCAAGCCTCAAATTACCATTACAGTGAATTATTGTAAAAAATCCCCAAACAAACCACAACCTGCAGATACATATTCTGCTTCAGATGCTGTTTTTCAGAGCAGTATCTTCACCACCTGCTTTTGTAAGGCAGTTGGGTGTTAACTCTAGAGCCTGGGAGAGCTCCTGGGCTTTCAGAGAGGTTGGTAAAGCTGCTGCTGAACAGCTGGTTTATGACAGTGTAATTTGCTCTGGTTTAGAGCTGGCTGGTGTGATGTGCAGTGAGAAACACGGTCCCTCTCCTCCTGACTAATGCCCAGAGCTTCTGCCTCCTACCAGCAAGCGTGTGCTGATGGGTTTGGAAGAGGCCCCTGAGTTTCCAGGGCAGGGAGGGAAATGGAGACAGCAAGCACTTACAAAGCAGCAGCTGAGTACCCAAGAAGTTGTTTTAAACCAGGCATATCCACAGTGAAGAAGCAGAAGCAAGTCAAGGCAGGTCTTCAGCAGCTGCTTGGGCTCTTATTTCCTGAACTATAGTTGGATTTAGTGTGTTCCTCTCTCACCTGGAATTTGCAGCCCATTTGGGGAAGGGAAGCTGGCTGTGCTGGAGCAGGTTGGATGTGCTGGAGGTTATGTTGGATGTGAGCAGGCTCATTGAAAATATGAACTGCTACGTGGAGAACCACTTGTGCTTTCTGTCCAGGAACAGAAACCCCAGAACTGTCACTGCTTCAGGGCACTGCTTGGAGAAGCCTCTGCTATAGTTTATCAAAGGAATCAACTTGGGCAGCTGATTGACTGCCAAGAAGTTTTGCTCCACAGGTGGGAAAGCTCAAGGGTAGAGCTGGTGTCCTAGGTCAGGCAGGATGGAAAACATAGAGGGTGAAAGCTGCTGAGGAGCATGTTGCCAGGGAAGGCAGCATGGACCATGGACCTTGTCTGCCTGAGCTAGGGGAAAGCTTCTCCCCGTTCCTGGATCTAATGATGGGTTGAGATTTGAAAGCCTGAGTAAGATGCATTAAGCAGAGTGCCGGGAATAACCAGGCATCCCTGGCCACGGAGTGCTGCTGCCTGCATCCTCTGCTGGGTATTCCCATTAGTCTTGTCCCTTATTAGCAGGAGAGCTGAGCTGGAGCTTCCTCTTCAGTGATTACAGCCAGCTTCAGCAAATGAGCTCTGTTAGTGGCTGTCAGACAAACTGACTTTGGATGGTGTTATTTTATTCCCCTGGCTGATGTGAGTGAACATTACCTCCAGTGCCCTCCACTTGAGAAGAGCATGACGTGCCACCATGGGTGATGCTCCTCCTGGCTTGGCCCCCTCTCCACAGCTGCAGAGGTTTGAATTCCTGCTCTCCCTTCCAACCTCAGCTCTGGTGAAAAGGAATTTGTTGTGGTTGAGCAGAGATCAAGCTGTGTGTCTAGTTACCAAGTTTTGTAAACCCTGAAGTGTTTTGCCTAAATATTTTGATTTTCCTGTTTCCCAGGACTGGAGTGGTAGTTTTTGTGGACTCGGGCTGTGGTTGCTCAGTGAACACAGGAGTATGAGGACAGTGGTGCATGAGGATGGGGGTGAATCCCAGCTCCTCAGCTTCCCTTCAGAGTTCAGGACCTTTGTACAGTAGCTGCTCCTTGGCACTTGGTAGCTCCTGCCTGGGTGGAGGAATGTGTTCCCTTGGGCTATTGAGTCCAGGATTCGTGTTTGCACCTTTTCTTCTCCTTTTTGCAGCCTTTGCTTCTAGCACGTGCGTTGGATTCTGGCCATTCAGAAGGTGGTCACTGTGGTCCCCACACCAGGCCCTTGAGAGACCTGAGATGAGCCATGGGGGCTTATGGATCTGTGCATTTCCCTTGTCCTTTCTTGTGAAGGACTTTGGTCTATGTTAAGCTGCGTGTGAAGGAAATTGAGATCATGTTTTAGAACACTTAGTGGAGAAAGCAGGAGTGTCTGCTCTGCTACCTGTCAGTGTGATGGCTCCAAATGCAAGATCACTTAGTGTTTTATCCTAAACCACTGTTCAGGGAGTCCCAGCAGTTTTGTCTTAATCAGGTTTTCTGCCTTGTGCAGAGAAAAGGACTTAAAATGCAAGGGGGAGAAGGCTTCTCAGAGGTGGAAAGGTCTCGTTATCAAGAAGTGCTCTTGCACCTTCTCCCTTTGAAGCGTGTGTGTGGCCATCTTCAGATTGCCTTCAGAGACACTGGTGCCTGGGCAAGGCAGTGATATCCCACAAACCTCGACTGTCTAAACGTGTTTCAGAGTCCCTCTCAAGTGTCCTTTCTCTGCTGCAGGCGTCTCTCACTCCAGTGAAGTCTGGAGGAGAAGTGGAGGAAAAACCGAAGCCGAAGGATCGAATCGCATCTTGTCTGTTGGAGAACTGGAACAAAGGAGAAGGGCTGGGCTATGAGGGCATCGGCTTGGGCATTGGGTTACGAGGGGCCATCCGGTTGCCATCCTTCAAGGTAAAACCCAAGATTTGTCTTTGTCTTGCTGACATTGCCTGAAGGAGCATTAGGAGGGCAGATCTCTCTGGGTTTGTGCCCCAAAGCCCTACAGGCTGGTAGAGCCCCGCTCTGTGCTGCTTCAAACAGCATCACTCATAACCCACCAGTACTGTAAGAGCAAAGGATCCCCTTTCCCAGCCTTAGCTTTTCATCTACCACTTGTGTGACTGCCTGTAAAGGATCTCCCTGCTCTGGAAGGTAAATGGGATGTTTGCCCGTGTTTAGGACACCGCATCTCAGCATGATTTTAAAAACATGCTGATGCTTGTAAGTGCTTTACACAGGTCTTTGCTTAGAATGTCTTGTAGCTTGGCAGCTGGGTCTCACCTGAAGTTGGGTTAGAAGTGTTCTCTGCCTCGGGTGAGCTCACAGAATGAGAGTCACAAGCCCAGGGTCACCTATTTTAAACAGCTTTTGCATAAACATTCAGAATTATCTTTAAAGAAGTGTGGGGTGGGGAGGAGTAGAAGGCTTCCCTGAGATTAGGAGGTTGAATGCACAGAAGCTGCAGCTAAAGGTTTGGGATGAGAGAGTGCCCAGTCTTCATTTAGAATAAAACTTGGTTTGATGTTCTTTTAGATGTCATAGGCTCTGGCTCTCTTTCTGTTCTGCTACATCTCAAGACACATGGATTTGACAAGGGTTTTCTTTGTCATCTTCAAAGTAACTGGTGTGACATGGCCATGCTGGTACCCAGAGTGTTTTGATGCAAATCGAAGGGGTAGGATTTCAGTCACAGTGAAATTCTGTTTGCAAGCAAATAAAGGGATCAAGAGCTGGGAAGTGGCCCTTGGTTTCTGGGTGTAACTCACCAGGCAAAGCAAAGCAGTAGCAATTTGCTCAAGAAGTTGATTTCTGCTGTTCTAAACTGTTAGAAATGCTAATTGTGTCTTTTGTTCAGGTGAAAAGAAAGGAGCCACCTGAAGCTGCCTCAGCAGGAGATCAGAAGAGAATCCGGCCTTCTACTTCTGTGGATGATGAAGATGAAGGTTTGCAAAGCACATTTGTTTGGAACACTAGAGCAGATGCAAACCACATGCAGGCTGAGTTCTTTTAAACTTCCCAGCAGCACTTACAGTTAGACACAGAGTCAAGGATCTGAGCCAGAGCCCTGCTTCTCCCAAACTCTGCTCAGCTGGGGGATGTCTCCTCTGGATTCACTTATCTTCAATTCACTAGTGGGAAATTTAAGCCCCACATTTTATGGATAACTCGTAGTTTATTTTAGTTCTGCTGATGCAGAGCCAGTCACCCAGTAGAGGGAGCTCAGAGGAGTTCATGGACTGTTCCAGGGACACACTTGGCAGTTCACTGGGTGTGTTGTGGGAGAAAGCATTTAAGAGGCAGTTTGCCCTGCATTTGATTTTAAAAACAAAATGAAGTTATTTGCCACAAAAATCGATGTGAAAATATTTTGGCATTTTTGCCTGGAGGCAAGGAAGAGTAAAGATAGGACAAAGCTTTGAACACCCATTTTTGTTTTGCATAAAAAAAGTGGATTCAGGTTAGTTGTGCCATAAAGTTGATTCAGATTAGCAGCTGGTTTTGAAGCCAAAGTGCAGAAGCAGGGGCTTGTAAAGCACTTAAAAAGGCATTAAATTTGTCTTACCTACTCTGACCTTATTCCTGCCATGTCTCCAGGCTGCTCTGCCTATAACTTGTCAGCTTTAGCCACCCACATTTTGCCATCCTTGACATTTCAATGCCCTGCTCCCCATCTCACCCTCACTTGCCCAGTGAAACCAGTAAGCCCCTGTAAGCCTGGGGACTCACACACCATGTGGGCACGTTGCTCTTGACTTTGATCTTCCCAAAGCAAAGGTTTCCATTATGTAGTCAACTTTTTCCCTCTGTTGCAAGGTATTTGATGGTGGTTTCCATCTTCTTTTTGCTCACCAGAGTCGGAGAGGGACAGGGATGCTTCTGACACAACATCTGACCTGTCAAAGAAGGATGCAGAAGCAGTGGGGCTGAGGCGGCGACCAGCGAGGCCGCTGGAGCTCGACAGTGAGGGAGAAGAGGGAGATGAGACATCAGGGAAAGAGGAAGAGTCCTCCTCAGAGAAGGAAGAGGAGCAGGAAGAAGAGGGAGGCTTGGTGAAAGCAGCACCTGGCAAGGTGGGTTGGTTTGTGCTTGTGGTTTCAAATCCTGTCTGTCATTAAAAGGGGGCCTAGGACTTCCAGGTGCCTGAGTTACCCTCTCTAGAAGATGAGCCCTCCTGTTAAGGTCTGTCCTGAGACAACCTCTGTAAGGTTGGTCCCTCTCCAGCTTCTCTGAACTGCATCTCTGAGGGTCACTGGTGGTTACTACAGTGACAGGTCTCAAAGTCAGACGCTGTTCATTTTGGGTAATGTTTTCTTTCAAAGGAGGAAGAGGAGGATGAGGAGGAGGATGAAGATGAGGATGAAGATGATGATGAAGAGGATGATGAGGATGAAGATGAGGAGGAGGAGACAGGCATAGACACAAGTGACAAGGAGGAGGAGCAGGACTCTGAGGAGGGTAAGCAGTCCCAGCAGAAGCAGCGAGTCTTTGGGTCAGCTGTGAGTTCCATTTTGCACCCATGAGCTGATGGGTGAAAGAAGGGTGGGTTTGTACAAGATAATGTGAACAGATATTTTTAACTAGTACCTGCAGGACTTCCATGATCCCTTCCAAGCATCCAAATACAGTTTGGTTTATAAGTCTCTGCAAAAACATAAATAAATTGGGAGGTGGCTCCTTCAAACCCCCATGCTGTTTCCATGCTGTTGCAGTGAGGAAGGGAGAAGTGATACTTGCTTCTGTAGTAGACCCATTGTTTAATGAAGTCAGAAAACAGAACTGATGGTGATTTGTTCTTCTTGTAGATGTAGCAAGTCCCTCATCTTCCAAGGCTGAAGTTGAGTCATCTGATGAAAGTGAGGACTCCTCTGAATTCGAGTCGAGTTCAGACTCAGATGACGACGATGAGGATGATGACGATGATGAAGATGAGGAAGAGGAAGAGGAGGAAGAGGTGGCTGAAGATCAAGACAGAGAAGCCATGATTGCTGAGACAGAGCATGAACCTGCTGGTCATGAGATTCCTGATGATGAGAGGGAGACTATTTTGGAGCTGTATCCTGTGGATGACTATATGGATGCCACAAGCTTGGGACTCACAGAGCCAGCTTTGGCAGTGAAGGATGAAGGCATGGAAGAAATCAAGACAGGGGAAGGTGAATGTGGGGAAATCCCAGAGGCATCTATTGCTGCTGAAACACTGAAACATTTGGTGATGGAAAGAGACCAGGAGACAAAACTTGCCCTGTCTCCCATCTGTAGGCCAGGTATGTCCTTCCATGTGGCTTGGCATTTTTCACCACATTTCCAAGTACAGTATTCTCACAGCATCCACTATGTGTGGTTTGGTATTTCCCTTGTTCTCTTTCTGCCTCCAGCCTTGGCTCTAGGCTAGGAGATCAAGGTCTGTGCTGCACTTCCCTTCCTAGTAAGGAGCTCCGCAGAGCCATCTGCTACTAAAAATACTGTGGTCATTGTATCCAGAATCTTACCCTGGGCCAGTTTAGTCAGTGTCCTGCAGGAACTGAACAGTTGTCAGCGTCCGAGGGTGACTGACTGGATGGTGTGGTGGCTGGAGCTCAAGATAGAAAAGCCATGGCTGCTAAAAGAGAACAGGAGTCTGTGCTTAATGAGTCACTACTGGCTTTTTGGTTTTAATACCAAAGCAGTATGTGACTGGGAAGCTGTATGGGGCAGGTGAGTGGAGTCTCAGAGTTCTATCTCCTTCCTAATGTTATTATTTGTGGGGCTTTTTTTAACTAGTCCTTCTGAATGAGCAATAGTCCCTGATTTTTTGGAAGAAGGAAATTTTCTTCATTCATTACAGAGTTGTGTTTAACCCAAGGAAATGAGAAAACTTTTACTAGAGCAGGAATGAGATTGATAAAGCTTTGACAAACTCTGCAGTGGGGGGGGAATGAAGAGATTAAAAACTGGAACCATCTAGTGTGGCCAGCAGAGTGAGCCACAGAATCTGAAAGCAGCAAAGGGGCAAAATGTTAAACTGGGCAGGGAAAAGAAGAACCTGTTCTGCACAGGTCCTCTATAGAACAGGTCAGCGTGCAGAAAGAACATACATCTGGGGAGACCTGCATTTGGGCTCCTTGACTTGTGGAATGGGCTTTACTGGTAAGCTGTGGGAGCAAGCTCAAGCTGCAGCATTCTTCTCGTGCAGGCCAGTCTGGTTGCAGAGGAGTTGCAGGGATCAGACACTTCTCCAGCAGCTCTGGTTCATCCAGCACGAATGGGGAATGCTGCCCTTGTGACTCTCCAGGCATTTTCACCTCCTTTTGCTCTCCTGCTTGAAAATGTTGTTTTGAGCTGCCTAACAAGATTCACTGTTGATTCCTTTTGGCCCTGGCCCTAAGGGGGTAAATAAACTCCAGACAAATGAGCCTGCTGCAGAGAAAGAGCAGCATATAAATTGCCTCATTGATACCATCTGAGTGTCTCCTCATTCATTACAAGGGCTTCCCATCTCCTTCATGGGTTGTTCAAGAGTGTTACGCTCCTCCCTTCACTACTCCCTCCTTGGAGAGCTGAGGGTGCTTCTTGGTCCTGCAATTACTTTACCTTCCCACATTAGAGAAGCTGATAGCTTGGGGCTCTGACAGCTCTTCTCCAAAGTCCTCACCCCACAGCCTGCTAATTCTTTTTATGTCTGTTCAAAAGGTGGTCAGGGGTTTTGAAAGCAGAAAACCCTCGTTCTGGCCCGTGTCATAGCTAATCCTCAAATTAATAGTGTGGGTTTTTTATGGCCCATTAGGGATGTCTGTGGTAACGTCTAATTAGTCCACACTCTGTGCCTCCAAAATGTAAAGCATTGGAGTTTTTAAAGCCTCCCAGTGGAATGGAGCTGTGCTGTAATTGCAGCATCTTAAATGTGCCTTTCCTGGTGAGTGGGGAGTAGCCGAGTGGAAGCAAAGCTCCTGATTCTCCTCTTTTCCCCCCCTGCAGAGGAAGAGCCCGAACCCACCACCGTGCTGGAGCCAGAGGTACAGGAAGGTCCAAAGCCTGAATCTCAAGACGAGGAGGAGACGCTCTGTCTCTCGACTCCAGCGGGAGCCTTTGGAGAACCTCTGCCCAATAAAAGCAGCTTCTTCAGCAAGTCTGATGACAGCAGCTTGGAAGCTCGTGTCAAACCAAAACTGCCCCCTGCAGCGGAGGAGGACGACCGGCTGCCTCGCACGCCTGGGCGGGAGGTGATGGTCCAGTCAGAGACTGATACTCTTCTGCTTCCAGCCCACAAGGTGCCATCCTCCATGCTTCCCTTACCGTCGACTCCTGGAAAGGAAGAATCTTCAGTCCCTCCAGAGAAGTTCCCTGAACAATTAATGGTGACCAAAACGTCCGTGGAAGAGGAGATTCCTAGGACTCCTGGGCGGGACATTTTGGCCAAGTCTTCACACCCCCTTGCAAAGTCACAGAGCACGGAGACTGTTCCAGCCACGCCAGGCAGCGACGCTCCCCTTACGGGGAGCAGCTTGACCCTCAGTTCCCCTCAAGTCCCAGGGAGCCCCTTTTCCTACCCATCCCAGTCCCCTGGCATTAACAGTGGCATTCCTCGGACTCCTGGGAGAGATTTCAATTTCACGCCTACTTTCCCAGAGGCTGGTGCTACCATTCCTTGCCTTCTGTCTGGCAAGAAACAGTCAGAGGATGAGCTAGATGAGAAACCCTTCAAAGAGCCTCTTGGTGCTTCCCTTACGATCAGCATGAACAGTGTTCCTTCCCCCATCCCCTTTGCCAGCCCCCCCCAGGCGGATTTCCACACGGACATGGGTTTGCCACCTAATGAGCCAATACCTGTAGCAGCCCTGCCATGCATGCATGGAGATGGAAGAATGCCCATTGAGGAGTGCAAGGCAGATGTAAAATCTGTTTTGCTCTCACCAGAAGTACCCCCTGGGGCTTCTCTCCTTCCTCCCCCACCACCACCCTCTGTTCTTCCCAAAAGGAGGCCAGGTCGGCCGAGACGGTCGCCACCTTCTGTCCTCTCGTTGGATGTGTACCCGGGCAAAACCATAGAGCCTCCTCCTGTGCCAGTGGCCTTGGTGGAAAGTGCTGTGGGCAAAGAGCTGTTGAGTGGACATCCCGATGCTTTCTTTGGACTGAAAGACCCTGAAGCCGTCACCCTGGACTTCCGGAATGACGCTTTCCACGAGAAAGTAGCAGCTGAGACAGTTGCAGAGAAACTGCCCTTTAAGGAGCTGGAGAACCAGTGGAACGAAGACTTCAAGGAAGAAGAAGGTCACGCAAAACCCAAACGACAATGGCGAAGGCAGAAGAAGACATCTGAGGACCTCCCAGCAATTCCTTCCCCTGAGTATTCCCCACCCCGGCCCCAGTTCAGGCCACGCTCCGAGTTTGAGGAGATGACCATTTTGTATGACATTTGGAACGGGGGCATAGATGAGGAGGATATCAAATTCATGTGTATCACGTACGACCGCTTGTTGCAGCAGGACAATGGTATGGACTGGCTCAATGACACCCTCTGGGTGTTCCATCCTTATATCCTTTCTCACTGGTGTTACACAGCACGTCTCAGAGGTGCTGGGTGATTGCTGAGTAGGACTCATGATGCACAAGACTTAAGTTTGCTGGTGGAAGAAGCATTTGCTTACTAGAATAGCAATTGCTTCTATCAGCAGGGGATTTTTGACTGGGTTTTATTCCCTGAAGCTACAATACAAAAATACTGCAGGAGTGGCCGTTCTTGGTGCATTTTCAATCTAGGCCTGCAGGGAAAATCTGTCTGTGCCTCTTTGGGGGAGATTTCTTGCTAGTTTGAGAAGCTTCTGTCTGCATTTAAACCAGACTTTTTTTTTTTTTTAGCTTGCCTGTGGAATTTCTGGTCTGCACATACAGGTCTTTAACTTGGGGCTAAAACTTGCTGTAAAAATAATCTCACCATCTGTGCCCAAAATGATGAGTTAGTGATATAAGCAGCTTTAACTTGCTTGGAGTTTAAAATCCTAATAAAATGATGGTTTCTAAGTGGCACATCAGGGACAGACGTGGCCCCAGGCTGGGTGCAGGAGTCACATCCTGTTAGTGCTGCAGCAAAGAGCCCTGGTTGGTGCTGGTGGGGCAGGATCTGGCCCCATCCCCTCCCTCCCTGCCCATGATCTGGTGAGCAGCAGCACTGGCTGGAGCTGTCAATCTTTGGGAGCATTTCTGGGGCACAAGAGCTATCTCAGAACAAGGTCTCCATGTGTACAGCCACCAGTAGTGATCTCCAGAACAGAGCCTGGAAGGCTGTTCTCATAACCTGAGAACTCTTCAGCAATGCTTTGAGGAAGGATATATGGATTTCTGTGTTAAAGAAGAAAAATGGCACCACCCATGTGTTGTTACAGATTGTGTGGAGTTAAAATATCTCCTCCCTTACTCCCTGCAAGACACAAAAGCAAAAGCAAAAAGCCCAAACCACTTAAAATAGGCAGTGATATGTTACTAGCAAGAGACAAGTGGAGCTCATTGCTGAGCTGTGAATCTTTATCCTTCCTTTCTCTACATCTCAAAGGGCAACGTGTAAGATTAAGTTGATAATTTCCTGCCTTTTCACACCAGTGGAAGAGTCTTGAGGTAGATTTATTTAGTTGTTTAAAGGAAATATTCTAAAAAACTGCTGAAATGCATCATCCCCATTAATTCTTAGTCTGTCTGCCCCATTTAAGGAAGCAGTTCCAAAACCAAACCAGTTTCAAGGTGGGAGTAATTGGCCCTGTGGTGGTGTTGGGACCACAGTTGAAGGTAGTGCACTTAAATGTGCTTGTGTTTGGCAGCTTACACAGTGGAAATACTGAAATCTGTTTCCCTGTTGATAAGGATTATTGTAACAGCAAGTTTACAGTCATTTTTAAACCCATTTAAAAATCATCTGCAGCCAGTTAGTTGCTGGTTCATCCCGGTGCTCCTGCTGCAAGTAGGTGTGAAGGTACCTGCAGGGTTCATCTGCTCTGCAGCAGCTCACACCTCAGCACTCTGGTTTTGAGGCCATCACTTCTTGCTTTTTATGGTCCCTCTGCTTCAGTTTTCTGCTGTTGAGGAGATGTCATGACTCGCAAGGAGCATTTTTGGGTAGATCTCAATCATTGTAGGCTTCATGGTTGTGTTTTTGGGAAGACCTGCCTGTAGTACAGCCCCACTGTCCTTCCAGAAGCCAAAGACTTGAAGGTGCCTTCTGCCTGCTCAGTGCAGTGAGTCCTTGCCAGGCCAGCTGCTGATCAGGATAGTGGAGTTTGAAACATCTGCACAGGGTCTTACTCTTCCCATCAGGGTCTGGAGGAGATGATTTATCAAAGCTGGTGAGAGCAGCATCTTTCTCCAAGAGGGTTGAGGAACATCTCTTGCCCATCTGTGCTGCTTCATCCCTAGTTGGTGGGGATGATTGCTGCTGTGAGACCAACGTGGTGTCTTCAGGGCTTGGGGTGGCTGCAGGGACCTTCTGGAGGTAGAACCAAAGCACATCACTCAAGACATGGGAAATGTGCCTCCAGATGGCCGGGCAGCTGCTGTCTGTGTACGCAAGGGGTGCTGTGGGGAAATCCTTTCTCTAGCAGGTTTCTCTTGACAGCTTAACCTTTCCATGTTTAAATTTTCATTCTCTCTTTACCTTAGTTTCCCAAAGCATGCAGCTAAGAAGGGAAGACCATGCTTGGTTTCCCTGTAGCATGTGGCCTTCAGTGATGGGGGTTTTTTTTAAATAATAATAATATTATTTTTTGCAACCCTCCCAAAACCTTCCTAATTTTCCAAGCCCCCACCATTAGCTCCATGCAGTAGCAAGTTTTGGCTGGTGTCCAGTGCTGGTTGTGTTTTCTCCTTAACTTCTTTCCACCTACTAGCTTTTCTACTCCCAAGAAGAAGAAGCGGGACGACGGGATGCGGGAGCACGTGACGGGCTGCGCGCGGAGCGAAGGCTATTACAAAATTGATAAGAAGGACAAACTGAAATACCTCAACAATAGCCGAGCTTTTGCAGAGGAGCCTCCAGCTGACACACAGGTGAGGACACATCCTGGGGTGTGAATGGGCTTTGGTTTTGTGTCGTGCACACTGGGGGCTTCCTGCCTTTTGGCAAGGAGGGGAGTGAAGCTGTTGCTACACCGGTGTCGAGCTGGTAGGGAGGTGTTAGTGTTTGATGTGGGATGTTTTAGGAGGCCACGTGTTTTGGTGATGGGATTGCTCACAGGGAGGCTACAGGGTGTTGGGTCAGCTTTGATCACCCATTTGTCCTCTCAGGGTATGAGCATCCCTGCCCAACCTCATGCTTCCACCCGGGCTGGCTCCGAGAGGCGGTCAGAGCAACGCAGGCTCCTCTCCTCCTTCACTGGGAGCTGTGACAGTGACCTGCTCAAGTTCAACCAGCTCAAGGTAGGTCACCCCATGGGTTGCTGCTTTGCAGAGGGGATGGTTGGGAGCAGGGGACCTCCTGCCAGCTTGGTCTCACCTTAGTGATGGTCATCTCAGCAGTGGGCATTGCTCTGTGTGCCAGAGGACTGAGTGGTCCCTGGATCTCTTGTACTTCCAGGTAATACAACTTAGTACAACGTGTAATGCAAATAATTTACCTAAAGAAATAGGAACAGAGCAGCCACAGGGAAAATGTGGCAGTCCAGTGTCCTTGCTCGTGAGAAGCTGACATGAGCTGGCTGGTAAATGGCTATAAATAAGTATATGATGATGACAGAGCTTGAGCCCTAGTCAGAACCATCGAGGTTTTGCAGAACAGAGGCTGATGGCCTCAAAGGGTCTGTTCTGTGTGCTCAAAACCAAAATACTGCAACTGTGGCACCACCTGTGACCTCAGTCCTGCCTTGCTGTCACCACGAGACAGAAGAGAACTAAATCAGGTTGAAGTAACCCAGCTCTGCCTGTGGCTCAGAGCTTGCTGCAGATGCTGGCCCCAGGGACAGCCTCTCCTCTTCTGTGCTGTGGCTAATCCAGGGTTGGGGTTTTTGGGGTGTTTTCTTCGTGCAGTTCCGGAAGAAAAAACTAAAATTCTGCAAGAGCCACATTCATGACTGGGGCCTCTTTGCTATGGAGCCCATTGCAGCTGATGAGATGGTGATTGAGTACGTGGGTCAGAACATCAGGCAGGTAAGCTGGACTGGGGGTTAAATCTGAGCAGAAACCAGCCCTGAAAGAAGGGCTTGAGTATGACAGCAGGGGTTGGGGTCCTTGCTGGGAGGAGTTAGCTACGTGAGCTAGGAACATGGAACATGGTTTGGAGCTACAAGGGTGGGATTTTCAACAACCCACAGAAACTAAACACTCAGATCCTCTAGGAGATAAACTCTCAAGAAGCCCTCCTGAACTTGGGTGTTTTCAGTTAGGTCTGTGTTCTCTGTTGGGGTCATGTCTCTCTTGAATGGCCCAAGCAGAGCTCGGATGAGCTTTCCAGGTCTCTGCTCACAGGTGACTCTTCTGCAGGTCATTGCTGACATGCGTGAGAAGCGATACGAGGACGAGGGCATCGGGAGCAGTTACATGTTCAGAGTTGATCACGACACCATCATCGATGCCACCAAGTGCGGAAACTTCGCCAGGTTCATTAATCACAGCTGCAATGTGAGTGTCAGGGTTTGGCATGGGGTTGTACTCACACACTGGCAAACCCAGTGAGTCCTTGCTTGCTTTGATTGGGACTGTGTTCAGAAGTAGCAGGGGGTCAGGGGGTTGTGATGGAACGTTAATGAGCTGCAGCAGATCAAAGCAGAGTCTAAGCTCTCCAATCTCTTGATGCTAGACCTGAGAAATGAAACATGCAGAGAGACTTGAGTGTGCTCAGAATCCTCCTGACTCTATTGGGGGACTCTGTTCAAACATATTTAACAAATGTTTCCTTAAAACAACCCAAATTCATAGAATCATAGAGTGGTTTGGGTTGGAAGGGACCTCAAAGATCATCTAGTTCCAACTGTTGTTCTGTGGGAACAGTCTCCTTCTAGTGTCCACATGGGAAAAGTATCCCCTGTGCTGGCAGGTAGAGAAGCTGCTTTCCCCTCTGCCCCATGCTGCAGTCTACACTCAGACTCAGCTGCCTGACCAAGTTATTAAGCATTAATTGAGTGACAAACCTGGTGGAGCATCATCCAGGCTCTTTTGCACCACAAATGGCCAGAATGTGGATGTTTTGGAGGAGCACGAGGAGGGCTGCTCTGTTTCCTGGCTTTATACCTCCCTCTCTCAGCTTTCCCTGGGTCCAGGCTCTGGAAGTGTGGCTGAGGCTGTCTAGGGAAAGGACTGTCCTGCTCTGTGTGAATAATTGTGTGGACTCTGGGCAGCTGTAGCCATTGGAATCCTAAATCATTACCTGTTCTATCACCCTTGCAGCCAAATTGTTATGCTAAAGTGATCACGGTGGAGTCTCAGAAGAAGATTGTCATCTACTCCAAACAGCACATCAATGTGAACGAGGAAATTACCTATGACTACAAGTTTCCCATCGAGGATGTAAAAATCCCTTGTCTCTGTGGCTCTGAGAACTGCAGGGGAACCCTGAACTGAACTCGAGGTTTCTCGTCACACTTGCACCTTCGGCCATGTCAAAACTGTGGTAACCAGGTGTGGTTGCACTTTGCCAAAAAAAAAAAAGAGGAGGAAAAAAAAAAAAAAAAGGAAAAAAAAAAAATTTAAAAAAAAAAAAAAAAATTAAAAAAAAAAAAAAAAAAAAAAGAAAAAAAAAAAAAAAAAAAAAATTAAAAAAAAAAAAAAAAAATAAAAAAAAAAAAAAAAAAAAAAAGGAAAAAAGAGAAGAGAAAAACCAAGCAAGTTTCGCACTTCTCCAGGATCACGACCGACAGCAACAAGCGCACACGCTTCCCAGGACTGTTCATGTTTCAGGTGCTCTTTCCTTTTCAGATCCAACACGCACACAAAAAGGGGACTACCCTTTATGTGGCATGGTCTATCCAAACACTAGCTTCTCTGTTCAGTCCCTACAGCACTGCTCAGCAATGGGATAATGGTACCTTTCTTTTTTTTAAGAGGAAAAATCGTTGTTCGAAACCTTCATCTTTTCATCAATGCTGCTACCTTTTTCTCATCAGTTTTTTTTGTTGGTTGAAAAAGACATTCAACGTTTAAATGTGAAGCAGAGACTGAAAAAATGCCATATAGGGTTTGTTGGGAGCTTGACCGGCTGAAATTGCACAGATTTCTCAGAGTAAGCTGTAAATAAATGTAAGGTTGATGTTACAGAGCAAGCCAGAGGCTTGAGGGTGTGTGAGTGGGTGTGTGGGTGTGCTTGGGGGGTGTGTGTGTGTGTGTGGGGATATGTCTGCAACGAGACTATAGCTGAACTGTCCTGCCTTTCTGTTAGGGATGAGCCTGAACCAAGCCCCTGAAGGCAGACACCCCAGGGAAGGAGCCAGGTCAGCCACAGACCTCAACGTAGCACCTTGGGCTCATCTCTCATTTTCATATGCCATGCTGGTATGTTGGGGGATCAAAACCTCTGCACCCGTGTGTGAAAAACCCTTGGACACCCTAATCCCTAGGAAGAGGTCAGGTCAGTGTGTAGCTGTAGCAGCATGGCACAGCCTGGGGCTTTTGGGGATGCCTGTTTCTTGGAGATCAGTTTGTCTTGCATCCTTTAAAAGGCTGAGGCTGAAATTAAGTGGAGGATTCAACCCGTGGTCACGCTGTAGGAATCTCACCCTCCTCAAGCCTGCACCACGGGCCACGTTTGGATCAGGGTTTGCTTCCAGGTGTGTCTCATAGTATTTTGCTCATTTTTTGTCTGCGTTTCCCTGCCCTTCCAGCGTTTTACGTGGAGTATTTGCTCTGTCCTTGAATGTGGGAGATGGCTCCTGTGATAGGAGCAAGCTGTGCCCTGCCACTCTCCTCCCTCTGTTACTCAGTAACTTGGCCTGGGGTGGTCCCATCCCTCCAACAGGAACGTGGTGAAAGTGTCCCCAGGAACAGCCTCCCCCATCTACGGCATGAACATGAAAGCTGCTCTAAACTTGGAAAGCATGTTTGGAAATGATTTTTCAGTACCTTTTGTCCTTGTAGATGTGCTGAGGTGAAGGTTGCAGTTCTTTTGAGAGATCCCATTTAAAAATGGGGCAAAACACCAAAGAAGAACTTCTTTGGATGTGATCTGGAAATGAATGAATGACCGTTCAGGTGTGGACAGGATCAGTTTTTCAACTTGCATTGAGTTTCTCCTGCTTTAAAAGTAGTGATTAGTTGTACTAAAACCTTTTGTTAATTGGCTTATAAGGGGAAGTTGCAATGTCCTTATGAAATGGGAAGATTATCTGCGTAACTAAACATCTTCTCCCCCCAGAACACGTTGCACAGCTCTGTTCTTGCAGCCTTTCCACATCAGCAGTAATTGCTGTGTGACCACAGCTCCACCAGCAGAGGTTACAACCTTGCAAAAGAATTTCCTGGAATTTTTTTTTAGCTGGTAGGTGGAACTGCCAGGCCCACACTGAAGAGTGGAGCTTGTCTTGTAGGTTAGACCTTCAGACAACAGGCCTGGCAAGAATAGGAACACACAGAGACTGCTACAAGCTGCCTTAATACTGCCTGTATTTCTCTGAGGGTGAGGAAATTGTTGCTGAGATTGGACAGTCCATAGTCTCATCTCTGATTTGGTTTGGGTTTGTTTTATTGGCTCCTCCCTCTCTTTATAAATCTCTCCAGCAATTGGGTAACAGTGACCCAGAAGCTAAAATGATGAGAAGCACAATTAGTTTCTGTCGTTGAGCGCTGGTTGTAACTGCAGCCATGGCAGGAGCACTTGGGAGTCAAGCCAGCTGCTCAATTTACTTTATTTTTTATTAAATGAGGTTCACCTTGTTGTGTTGATGCTCCAGTTGGCATCTCTGCAGCTTGGCCTTTGGAAATGCACAGAAATTTCCTGTGTCTCAGAACTGGAGCCCCTGCATGCAGCAGCTCTGCCTCCTTTCCTCTCTGGTCCATCAAACCCGTGTGTTGATGGTGGGTTTGTGGGGATGAAGACACCCCAAATGGCCCAGCCCTTAGGTACCTGCTGACAGTTTTGTATTTCCCAGCAGATCTCTGTGCTCTGGACAGGATTAGCCCCTGCAGCTCTGCCTTAATCTTTGTTAAGGAGAGGTGGGGAGACAGGTCACAGTCTTCTGAAATGACACCTACAGGTTGGGTCCTTCACTGGGGTTTTAGGAGCACCAAAGGGATTTGGGTGCCAAAGCACCTCGGTAACTTGGGTGCTTCTGAAACTACCCATAACCCATTCCTTTTTAGGATCCCAGACCAATAATGTGAGTTTTTGGAAGAGCTGAGCTCCCAGTAGCCCCTCCAGGAGGAAAGGGAGCTTCTGACAAACCACGTTAGTCTGGGCTCAAAGAAAACCTGAGGTTTCTCTTTTCTTCACCACAAATCTTGGCTTTTGTCTTGGGCTGTGAAGCTGCCCCATCCCCAACCAGATCATTTTATGGTGAGGATTCTCAGTCTGGTTTAGTGACTTCCATGGGTTGGCCATGGCTGCCCTGGCCCTGCGAGGTGATGGGCTCCCATCAGGGCTGGGGAGTCCTGCAGCCATGGTTTGGGGAGGCAGCCCCATGGAGAAGCCTTTTTAATCCCTCCTGGGTACTTTGACTCCTACTTAAGGAGTGAGAGGAGAGGAGAAAAGCAGAAGGTGTGTGATGAACACACCCCAGCACTCACCTCACACGGGTACCCCATGGAGATGGAGGCAAGGACTGAAAAACCCCTCACCAGAGATTTACTCAAGTCATTTTGTTCCCTGAAAACCTTATCCCCAACTTATCTTCACCTAAATTGAAACCTAAGACAAAAAAAAGAGAGAGGCATTGACTGTGCTCCCTGCAAAATTGTGTCTCCCTGGGTAAAACAACCCAAGAGAACAGCAGGAAAGTTTTGGAAATAGAATTTAAATCTTTAGTTTCCCACCGTGGGGCTCAGGGTGCAGGAGCCTCCACGGGTGGTGGTTCTAGGAAGCTTCTGTGCTTGCAAATCCCAACATCTTCATTGTCCCACTTGGTTCCCAGCCCTTTTTGCAGCACCAGGTGGTCCCAAGGCTGGTCTGTGACTGCCAGGGAGGGGAAGGGGCTCAACTTGAGGATATTTATATTGTATAGAGCAGCTTCTTTCTACAAGGAAAAAAAAAAACAAAACCATTTTTAAACTCCAACAAAGGATACAGTAGTTTCAGTTCCAGTTTTTGTGACCTTTTTCAGGGATCATTTCAGTGCATTTCTGTATAAAATAAAAATTTAAGGAAAAGAAAAAAAAAAAAAAGGATTTTGAAGTCTAAAAACTAAACAAAAAAGCATCTTCTGTACATAGGCAAACTCCAGAATCTTCTCTTCAAACACTGTTTCTTGTAGAAACATGTTGAAAATTTTTTTGCTGATTTCTTTGTACTTCGAGAGCATGTAAATAATTTATTAAAAGTGACTATTGTAATTTGGAGTTCTTTTTAAAACGAGATCCCAGCTCTAAAATCATATCGAGGAGGTGGGGAGGAAGAAGGACAAAGTCTAGCAAAGGAGCTGGTGGCATTTACAGCTTGTGTCAAGCTTTGTACAATGTAAATTCTGTATAAATATGTTTTGGGGTTGTTTTTTTTTTTTTCTTTTGTCAAATAAATAGATGGAATTAGAAGCATTAAGAAACTGAAGACAAAATTGCCAAGTCAAGGCTTCTTCTTTCCCCCCCTTCCCCATCCCAGTTGGAACCTAATGTGCAAAAATCTATTTATTTCAAGCGAGGAAATGTGTACAGTCTAATAGACAACCTAAAATGTATTTAAGTGAGTTTGCAACTGGATTTATTATGTTTTTTTCTTCAATTTAATATTTGTTTTGATGAGTTTCCTCCTTAATTGCCACTGTAGTATTTGTCCAAGTGAAAAGAAACACATCGTAACGGACACTCTAAAGCAAAGGGGCAGGTTTAAAAGCAAAATAAAAGAACATCCAGCTCCCAATCCCAGTTTTCTGGTTCTATAAACAGGTTGTTTTAATTCACAGGGTGAAAATAAAGGGCCTCCTTTAAAAGGAGGCAGGAAAAATGGTTTGCAATAAATGAGAAATAATAATTAAATCTTTATTTTTTTTTTAAGTTCCTTTAAAAAAAAAAAAAAAATCCCCACAACTCTGCTCTGGAGATTTAGGATTTCTGCTTTTTTCTTTCTTTAAGCAAATTTATAAATTTAGGGATGTTTTGTGCATATAGAATCTGTCACCAGTATGTATCTTGTTTTGAAGCAAGTGTTTTTGTTGTGGATGTGTCATGCTGTACATATTTGTTCATATTTTTGTGAATTGAATACTATGTACCATTGTATTATAGTAACTTTTATAAAGCAAACCATAAATATACTGACTTTTCTTACAGAAAAATCATGTTGTGCTTAATATATGAGCTCTCAGACCTGTGCAGGGAACCATGAGAGCTCAAGGAACCAGGCCCAGGAAGAGAACAGGTAGAATTTCAGCAGTTTACTGAAAATATTCATCCTGGTGAGCAGGAAATTAATTTAAGCAGCATTTTATATATGTATAGTATGTGTATATATATATAGATACAGTATTTTTATATATATTCACTTCAGGACATGGTTTAGTGGTCATGGTAGTGTTGGGTTGATGGTTGGACTTGATGATCTTAAAGGTCTTTTCCAACCTTAATGATTCTATGATCATTGCATGAAAGAAATGTGTGATTTAAGTTTATAAACATCGAGAAAATGTTGTTAATATTAAAAATCCTTAGGAGCTGAAGCAGAGCCAGGGACATCCCCCTGCCATGGTGCTGGGTGTCCCTAACTGGGTGGTGCTGCCTGGGCAGGGGGGTCCCTGCTCCTGCAGCTTCTGCCCTGAGGGGTTTTGAGTTCATATCCTTTTTGTTTTAACTTTTATGGAGGCAAAAGCCCCTTAATGTACAAAGTGGGGTGTTCATGTGGCTGGGTCAGGTGATGCTCTAATGCTGCTGGGACCAGAGCCCTTTGGTTTCTTTCTTTTAAATCAGTTTATTCGCATCTGGGATTAATTCTGTAACTTGGGGTTTACAGGAGGGGGGAGCTGCTGGGGGTTGATGTGGAGGAAGGCACAGCCTGGAGCTGCACATGTGCCCCCCACCCTCCCTCACTGGGGGCTGATGGTGTCAGGGTGGTGGAGGTGGTCAAAGTGGCTTCTCTGAGCTTTAGATAAAGAGAGACCTGCAGGAGAGATGAAGGGAGGGGCTGGTGGAGGAGAGGACATGGAAGACAGGAGAGAACGTGGGCTGGAGGTGCCTTCCCAGCTCCTTCTCAGCTTCTGAAGGGAGCATGATGCAGGACAACCAGACCTCAGAGGGCTGGTGTGGGGCAGGAGACAGCAGGCTCAGCCTGGAGGGTGGCCAGATGGGACAGGAGCTTGGGCTGGTGGAAGGGCTCATGTCCCAGGAGCTCAGCAGGAGCTTGGGCTGCTCAGGGTTTGAGAAACCTGAGAAACTTGGGGAGCAGTGGTGGGTGCACTGGGCCTTTGGAGGGCAACAACAGGGGGACTGAGGGCACCAGAGCCCCTGAGATGTTCTTCAGCACTTGTGTACTGAGGTCTGCAGCCTCCTTGGGGAGCTCAACACACAAGGGGCTCCAACCCTGACACAGGAACTTACCAGGCACTCAAGCTGTGACAGAAAAGGGTTTTATTGTGTCAGTGAGGAAAGTCCCCTTGCAGGGAACAGTGACAACACCAGAGTGATGCCCAGAGGGGACTTTGACCATGCTGCCAACGCCAGCAATTAGTGAAACTGGGAGAAACCCCAACCCTTCATTAATCCAGGAATTTGCAGGTGTCAGAGCAAGGCTGTGCTGCCTGGGGAAGGCTGAAACACACCCATTCCATTAAACCTCGTCCCAGAACGTTGTAGCTACCCCAGAATCATGTGTTTCATCTCAGCACATTGAAATTCAGGGCTGAATCTAGAAGCAATTAAAATAAAACCCTACAAAATGAGTCTCACAAAGAGGCGAACGCCTCCGAGCTTCCCTCTCCCAGCCCCCCTGAAATTAGCAGAGAATTTGGGATGGACTAAAATTAGGAGCTCCCAGTTGTTTCTTCTGCCTTGCTCTGCAGCTGCAACATTCCCTTTTGTTAAGAATTCCTTGGGTTGGCTCAGATTAAGCTGCTTTTTAAGAGCATTTGCTATTTCTCACGCTCCTTCTCCCAAGAAGTCCCCAGAGGGCAGCACCAGGAGAGGAGTCCATCCTTTCACATCTCCAACTTGGCAGCAGCTTCCCGGGGTTTAGGACACTTGGGTCTGGGCTATTTACCAAAATGTGGGTCATTTTCCCCATTCCTTTTTGAATTAGCTCATTAGGGGGGTGGGGGGTGTTTCCTGCCACCCTCTAGATGCGCCTGGTCTCCCCGTTGGGCTCCAGGATGGTCAAGTTGCCTCTTGCATCTTGATCCATTTCTATTGCTTCAAACAGAGACTTGAAGTTGCCAGCACCAAAGCCCTGCAGAGACAAGGTTACAGAACCCATGGGCAGAGGGTTCAGCAGCTTGGAGCTGGCTGGGAGAGAGCAGCACCAAGACCTGGCCAGGTGATGGTACTTGATGACCCTGAGGTCTCAAAAGCCAAGGTCATCATGAAATCCTCAAACCCACCTGGTGGTTATGCCTCTGGATGACCTCCAGGAAGACTGTGGGTCTGTCTTGAACGGGTTTGGTGAAGATCTGGAGCAAATATCCTTTCTCATCAAAATCCACCAGGATTTTCAGTTCCTGGAGGAGAGAAACAGCAACAGCTTGAAGACCCACAGGAGCAAGATAGTCTCTGTGCATCATCTCTACAAAACACCTTCAGGAGCTACTCCAGCCCCGGGCAAACCTTCTCCCCCTCAGCTGGTCTCACTCACCGCCAGCTTGTCGATGTTCTCCTTCACTTTGATCTTGGCAGTTTTCAGCTTCTCCCGCAGCATCTGGTAGTAGCTGGATGGCACGTCCATGAACTGCATGCCCCGCTGCTTCAGGTTGGTGATCTGCAAGGCAGGGAGACCCCTTGGTTGTTTGTAGAGGTGCTTGTGTCAAGAGGGTGGCTCAGGATGGATGGTATCAAGAGGCACAGTGATGCTTTGCCATGATATCGGCCAACCTTGTTCATGGGGACCTGTCCCACCCTCTCACGTTGGGCACCGGGAATGGGAAGGCCCAAGACACCCTCTCTGGGCAACCATGTAGTGATGCTTCATCCCACTCTGACCCTCCTGATAACCTCTGGAGGCCCTTTGGTCTAGAGAGGAGCCCAAACCCAAGTACTCAGGGGCAGCTGGGCTCAATCCAGACCAGCACCTGCCCTAGGCAAAGGTGGGTGATGTTCTGGGGGGACTCAACCCACCAGCCTGGGCTGCCCCAGCTCCCCACCAGCCACCCCTGAGGTGGGTCCCTGCAGACCCCATTGCTTTAAGCTGAGGGGATGAACATCTACCAGCAGCTCCTAGGTGAAGGAAGGTCCCTTTCCAGTGACTCTCTGGGCAGTTAATCCTGGTTGTAAGACAACCACGGCACAAAGCCCACCCGTGTCCTCCTACCCTGCTGGGGGTCATGGTCCACCAGCACCCTGTGATGAGGACCATGCCCAGCAGTGCCAGGGCAGGGCTGCACTCACTGCTGAGATGATGTCGGAGGTGTTGAGGGCGATGTGCTGGACTCCAGCCCCTCCATAGTAGTCAATATATTCCTACAGAGAAAAAAAAGTCCCTTCATTAGTGAGAGGGCATCTGCAGTGTGTGAAGGGCTTGGAGACATGACCAGAATTGGCTGAGGGACCACAAAATGAAGAAAAAAAGACAATATTGATGAAACTGGGGGTTAACCAGCTCTGTCCCAGCAGCTGGTGGCAGCCCAATGGATCAACCACCAGCGTGTGCTCACCTGAATCTGGGATTTCTTCTTGCCAGGTGCTGGCTCGTTGATGGGCATCTTGATGGTCTCTTCGTAGTTGGTGACCACGATGGAGCGCAGGGCGCTGAACTCGGTGTGCAGCTGCTTGTCATCCACCGACCAGAAGCGGTGGAAGAGCAGGTTCTTCTGGTACCTGCCCAGCCCACACAGGGTATGTTCAAGTCCCTTTCTCTATCTCTGCTCCATCCCACCTCCCTCCAGCCTTCCCCACTCTTACCAGTCTGCCACTGGGACCATCTGGAGGTCGGGCTGGTTCCCCACGACATGGTCGACAAAGTTGAGCTTGGTGTTTGGTCTGTGGGAGGAAGCCAAGGGCAGCTCTCAGCTGGGCTTGGGGGCACTGGGGGGCTCCAGGACAAGGTGGTGGGGACCTGTCCAGCTCCTCACTGGGACATCCCACCAAAGCAAAGAGCTGGGCAGGACCCTCTGCAAAGTACTCACAGCTTTGGCAGGAGGGGGTCCTTGAAGAGGGGCGGGTGGTAACCAGGTAGGAAGAGGCCCTTGTAGTTGAGCTTTTCTATCAAGGTGTGGGTAGTGTCACCATACTGCAAGAAGAGAAGGTGGTTGCATGGTGGCCCCACTTTTTGGGGACCTCCTGGGTCCAGGATGCTCCTACAGACCCTGCTCAGCCCCCACAGCTGCCCTGCCACTTACCGTCTGGATCACCGCGAACTTCACCTTCCCAAATTTGTCCTCCTCCACCCAGGGCTCCTTCACCACCACAGCTCCACGTTCCTTGGCTTTCTGGACAGAAGGAGAGAGAGACCCTCTCCTGCTGCAGCTCCCCAGGGCTAGGGGGAGATGTCCCAGACCCTTCCCCACCTCCCCTCTTCATCTCAGGGTGCTGTGCAGGAGAGTGCAGAGGAGCTGCCTACCTGCACGATGAACTCACAGTCCTCCACTTCGAAGGCGATGTCCTTCACCCCATCCCCGTGCTTCACCAGGTGCTCCCCCATCTCTGCCAGGAGCAAGAGCAGCCACGGGTGTGAGCAGAGCTGCTTTGCTCCACCACTGCCTGCTCCATCCCCCCCCAACAGCACCTACCCTCATTGCCTGGGTTGAGAGCAGATGAGAGCACAAATATGATCTGCAGAGGAAGAGGAGGAGAGGTGAGGGGTGTGGAGGTGAGGGATGGAGATGTGAGGGACGGAGAACATGAGGGATGGAGACATGGTGGTGAGGCTACAGCCCCAGCCTGGGGCAGAGGCATTGCAGGTGCTGGGTTTAATGGTGCAAATAGGTCTTGGCAGCACCCACATGCCCAACGCCAGCTCCTCTTCCACCCCGACAGCAGCACCTCTGCACTGTCCTTACCCTGTCCTGCTTGATGACGTGTGACACCACCTCCCTGCTGCCAGTCTCCAGCCCCCGGTAGGCCAGCTCCTCGAAGCCCATCTTGTTGCAGTAGTAGGAAGCAGCCTGTGGGCAGGTGAGAACCACTTGGGGTGAAACCACGGTGCCACCAGCCCCCGGGGCTCCCCACCAGCCCATGGGGAACAGCCACAGCTTCTCTGCTTCCCTCCAGCAGCCCAGGAGGAGCAAGTTGAGGTGAGAAAGGGCCCACATTGGGGGAAAAACCCCAAGGTCCATGGGAAGTGCTGCCTGCAGAACCCTCCTGCACCCAGCACGGATGGGGATGGACTGGGCATGGTGGGCATGGGGCTGGGGTAACTACATTGGTGTGATCTCTTCTCTCTCTGGTGTTGGACTCTTCTCCCAAGTAACTAACGACAGGACAAGAGGTGATGGCCTCAAGTTGCCGCAGGGGAGGTTTAGATTGGACATTAGGAAGAAGTTCTTTCCTGACAGAGTGGTCAGGGACTGGCCCAGGCTGCCCAGGGAGGTGGTGGAGTCACCATCCCTGGAGGGGTTCAAAAGACAAGTAGATGTGGGGCTTAGAGACATGGTCTGGGGGTCAGGGAGATGTTGGGATGAAGGTTGGGCTTGATGATCCTGGAGGTCTTGTCCAACCTAAATGATTCTATGATTCTAGGGGGAAATGTTTCTGTCTCTGGTTCACCTGCCAGCTTGGGCGAGAAGCCACTCAGGTTTGAAGCAAAGGGATTTATGACTCTCCAGCAGCATTTTATCAGCAAATGATGGAGAGCAGCCACCATGACACCTCCTCACACAGGCTGGTGGCCATGATTCGAGCCATGCCATGGATGCTGGGTGGGATTTTCCAGGCCCCTCCCACACCCCCCCCCAGGGCAGCCTCCCCTCGCCTTGCGCAAGGGCTCCCAAGGCCGAGTGGGTGCAGGTGTTGGGCCAGGGATGGGCTTTGGGATGTCGTCACCAAACCAGTGGGATGCTGGGATGAACCACCCCCCTGGCAGCCAATAACCAGCATGTCCACCCTGTCCTGGCACGACGGGCACCCCCCACCACACATGCCCAGCCACAGCCTCTCACCTGCTTGGCATTGCCCACCCAGAAGGTGATGGAGTGGAAATGGATGAAGCGACCTCGCTGGTGCTAGAGGGGAGAGGGGAACAGGGCTGAGAGCAGCTCTGGAGAGGGGGGAAGCAGCAGCTGCAACCCTGCAAATTCATCTCCCATGAATGCACCAAATTAACCAGGTGGAACCCCAGCTGCTGCCCCTAAACAGGGATTTTCCAAAGGGCTTTGCAGGATCCTGCTCTTTGGGGTGGAAGGTGCAAAGATTCAGCTCTCCCAGGGCTGTGTTAGTCCCAGTGCTCCCAGTTCTCCCCACAGGTGGCCCCTGCAGCAAGCTGTGAACCTCGCTGTGTTAAAGATTAATTCACCCCCCAAAAGCTCTTACACAACCACCAGCACCAGGACAAACCCCCCTCCTCTCTGTTCCCCATCACTGCCCAGCCACAATGTGCACCAGTGGTTTGGAAAGTGCTTTCTGGGGGAAAAAGGTGAGAAATAGATGCAGAATTTGGAAAGAAATGTTGCAAGAAATGAAGATTCTGCTTAGGCTGGCCAGGAAAGACCCATCATCACCCAGGTAGCACTCTCCAAAACCACAAAGAGAAAGAAAATCAAAAGTTTCCATTATTAACCTTGATTTACAACGTTCTGCATGGCCCAGACAGGGAGTAATTTTATTTCTGATTTTACCAGGTCACCAAGGAGCAAGGAAGGAGCATTTTTTGTTGGTGTCCCAGGGCAGCACCGTGGGCACCACGAGGCTCTTACCTTTTCTCCCTTGTCCGTGTAAGTCGTCTGAAAGAGAAGCAGAAAAGAGAGACATTAGAAGTTCAGGAGGTGCCACCTCAGCCCCCGAGAGCTCCAATCCAAAGGTCAGTGTGTGAGGAGCAGCTCTTCTCCACCACCTCCACCACAATCATTAAAACATCTGAATTAAACCCTGCCAAGCTCTTGGGATGTCCCATGATGTGGAGCCCAAGGTTTAAACTCATCCCTCACCATTTCTGTGACCTGGCGACGTGACAGCAGCAAGGAGAGAGTGAAGCTGGGGGGGGATTTAATATCAGGGTGGGACAGGGAAGCTCCTCCTCAGCTCCACCTTCTCCCACCCCCAGCCTGAAGCATTTGTGACCCAGAGCTGGGTTTGGGTTGGGCTGGGAGCCACCAGCATCGTGGCTTTTGAGGGGTTGTGGGGTCCTTGGCTATTAAATGTGGAGGGTGATGAGGATGGTGGGGATGATGAGCGTGTGAGGGTCTGTGGGGTGGGAGCCTGCAAACCCCACAGCAAAGCTGAGGCCATGGTGGGTGATGCAACTGCAGCAGCACATCCCCCCCTTCCCCAGCTGCCTGCCTGCCCCTGGGGACATTCACCCCTTCATGGGGACATGTCCTGCCCCAGCCAACACTGAGCCAGGGGAGTTTGGCTCATGCAGAGTCCAGTGGTGTGTGCACAGTGTTTGGGGCCACCTGGTGCCACCTCAACTCCAGTGAGCCCAGCGCTGCTGGGGGTCCCCAAAATGAGGGGGTGGCAGGAGGAGGGGACAGGAGGCAGCTCTGCCAGTGCACAAACACCCCAGGGCTGGGAGTGGTGGTGAGCTGGAGCTAACGGTGGGGCTGGGGAGGATGAAAATGGGGGCTTAGGTAGGTGCCTAAGGGGGGGTGTGGTGGTGGGGCTGTGTCCCCTGCTGCCACGCTCCCTGGGGGACATGGATGCTTGGCAAGTGTATGGGGGGACAGGCTGGAGAGGAGCCAGCAGCAGGGACAGGGTCACCAGGGCACCATCACAGCTGTGCCACCATTGTCACCATCAGAGCTGTGTCACCCCCATGTCATTGCCACCACTGTGCTGCTCCACGGCACCATCATCACTGCACCATCCCATGGCAGTGCCACCACTGTCACCACCGGGGAGGTGTCACCTCATGTCATTGCTACCGCTGGGTCACCCCATGTCAGAGCCACCACGGGACCATCCCACGGAACCATCGCTGCCACTATTGCACTATTGTCACCCCCAGAGCGTTGTCACGTCCCGTCATTGCCACCCCACGGCACTATCACCGCTGTCACCCCGCCCCGGCGCTGGCCACGCCCCCACGACTTGGCCACGCCCATTACAACTGACGTCATTCTAAGCCCCGCCTCCTCGTGGGCGGAGCCTCCCCCTCTGACGCCGTTTGTCCGCTCTCGGCGCCCGTAGCTGCCGGTGCGGTCATGGCGCAGCCCGGCGGGAGCCGTCCCGTGACCGTCAGCGACGTGCAGCAGCTGGTGAAGAGGAAGGACGAGATCGAAGCGCAGATCAAGGCCTGCTACGAGCTGCTGGAGAGCGTCAGTGCGGCGGGGACCGGGGATGGGAGCGGCGGGGCTGGGGTCGGGGCCGTGGCCGGTTCGCAGCCTCACGGGCCGCCTCTTTCCCCCCACAGCAAAAGGGCGTCGGGATGAACGAGCCGCTGGTTGACGCCGAGGGGTTTCCCCGCGACGACATCGACCTGTACCAAGTGCGCACCGCCCGGCACAACATCATCTGTGAGCGGGGAGCGGCGGCGGGGGTGGGCGGGGCCCTTCCCGGGGCACCGGGGGTGACCCAGCGAAAACCGTCCCTATGGGAGGCCCAAAGGCCTCTGCTGCTGGAGGGGAGCTCCCTGGTAGAGACATGGAGGGGCTGGAGCGTGGCCAGAGAAGGGCAGTGAAGCTGGGGAAGGGCCTAGAGCAGGACTGTGGTGAGGAGCAGCTGAGGGAGGTGGGAGGGTTGAGCCTGGAGCAAAGGAGGCTCAGGGGAGACCTCCTGGCTCTCAACAGCTCCCTCAAAGGAGGTTGAAGCCAGGTGGGGTCGGGCTCTTCTCCCAAGGAACAAGCAACAGAACAAGAGCAAACAGCCTCAAGTTGCTCCAGGGGAGGTTTAAGTTGGATATGAGGGAAAATTTATTCCCTGAAAGGGTTGTTAAGGGCTGTGCCAGGCTGGGCAGTGGTGGAGTCCCCATCCCTGGAGGGGTTTCCAAGCTGTGGAGGTGTGGTGCTGAGGGACATGGTTCAGTGGTGGCTGGGTTAACAGTTGGACTCAGTGATCTTAAAGATCTTTTCCAACCAAAACAATTCTGTGGTTCTGAGTATCAATCCAGCCTGTTCATTGCAATTCCCCAAAACCTGAAAACCAGTGTTTCTGTGAGTTTGTGCTTCAGTTATTTTGCTCTGTGCTGGTGGCCAGTGGGGATCAGCTGGGTCAGTAAAAGCTGCTGCTGCAGCAACATCCAAATCCTGCTTCAGCTGTGGAGCTTTTTGGGATTCATGGAATAGAGCAGAGCCTTTCTGTGGGGTTTGCAGAATAAGCTTTGGGTGAAAAACACCTTGGTGTTTATTTCTTTCTGTGATTCTTTGATTCTTCCCAGGCTTGCCCTGTCTTTGGGGGTGGGTTTTGCTCTGTCTGTGTGGCTTGGTGGAAAAAAGACTTGATCATCTCAGTGATTCCTAGGGGGCTGTGGGCCTCTGAGCCCCCCTTCTCTGTGTGTTCTCTGGTTTTCTCTGTGTCTAACTTCTACCAGTAAAAGTCTGCAGGGCTGTGTGAGCAGATAACACCAGCAGAGGCTGTTACTGGTGACAGAGGGAGCCCAGACACCCTGTGCACAGCTACTGAGGGGAGTGTGCTGAGAAAGAGTCATTAGAATTAACTTGCTCCTGCTGCCTGTGTGCTGATGGTGTCCCCCCCAGGTCTGCAGAACGATCACAAGGCCCTGATGAAGCAGGTGGAGGAGGCTCTTCACCAGCTGCACGCCCGGGAGAAGGAGAAGCAGGCGCGGGACGAGGCGGAGGCGCGGGACGAGGCGCTGGCCCGGACCCAGGGCCTGCCCCAGCCCTTTGCCAGGGTGAACACTGTCACCCCGGGCTCCCCTGCCAGCATCTCAGTGAGTGGGGGGGTCTGAGATCATCTCACAATGTTAAGGGTTGGGAGGGACCTCAAAAGATCTAGTCCAACCCCCCTGCTAGAGCAGGAGCACCCAGAGCAGGTCACACAGGAACGCGTCCGGGTGGGTTTTAAATGTCTCCAGAGAAGGAGACTCCACAACCTCCCTGGACAGCCTGTTCCAGTGTCTGTCACCCTCACTGGGAAAAAGCTTTTCCTTATATTTTTGTGGAACCTCCTGTGCTCCAGTTTGCACCTGTTGCCCTTTGTCCTGTCATCGTAGAATTGTCAGGGTTGGAAGGGACCTTAATGATCATCTCGTTCCAACCCCCCTGCCATGGGCAGGGACACCTCCCACTAGAGCAGGTTGCTCAGAGCCCCATCCAGCCTGGTCTTCAAAATTTCCAGGGATGGGGCTTCCAGCACCTCTCTGGGCAACCACTAGGTCAGGCTCCATCCTCCTGACACTCACCCTTTATGTATTTATAAACATTAATGAGGCCATGGAGGGGGCTGCTTCTGGACCCAGAGAGAAAACACAGCAGGTGGCTTTCTCTTGTTAATTAATGGGAATAATTTGGGGGCTTGATTTGGTTGTGTGTCCCCCCGGCCTTTTTTTTGTCATACTGGGATGTCCTGTGGTCAGACCAGTCACTTTATGGCAATGAGATGGGTGCTCTCAGCTGCATTGTTGCACCTCACAGCTCAGGCCTCACTGGCCATTCTGGCTTCAGTATTTCTCTTCCCATGAAATCCAACAGCAGAATGAGTCCTGACTTCTTCCTGAGGGTGTGGAGAGGGTGTCAAGTAGTTCCAGGGCCTGAGTGGTGAGAAGAATAGTGTCCTAGCACATCTCTCCATGTGGCTGGGTGAGGGGTGATGCTCCTGGTATGACCTGTCTTTGGAGAAGGCTGATCCTCATCCCTCTGTCTCTATCCAGGGGCTTCAGGTCGACGATGAGATTGTGGAGTTTGGTTCTGTCAACGTGAACAACTTCCAGAGCCTGCAGAACATTGCCACAGTGGTGCAGCACAGCGAGGGGGTGAGCTCCTTTCTGCCCTGGCAGCGTTCTCCTGCCTGCCTCTGTTAGCCACAGCTCTTCTGTGGAGCTTGGATCTCTGGGATCATCAGAAACGGTGTCAGATTCAGTCTGTGCTGTTCTAGCTTTGTTATCTCACAGCATTGAGCTAATTCCTGCTGGGCAGGAGAGAGCCAAGAGGTGTGTGCTCTTTGCTGTGGGCATCCTCTTGTCTGTCATCCCTTGGGAGTGTTGCTGTGTCCCCCTCATGGTCTTGGGGTTGGCCACAGCCATCAAGTGCTTCACAGGGGAAGTGAGAGATCTCCTGGAGATGTTTCCACACCAAACACTCTCAGATCAAGCTGCAGGGGTGGGAATGGGCACTGCTGAAGAGGGTCTGATGCTCTTCTGGCATTTCAGCAAAAGAATGAAGAAGAGATTTGCCTCAGTGATGGCAAATTGATGTCTTTAATTCTTCTATTGAATTGTTTTCTCCCTTTCAGAGCCCCCTGAGTGTCACCGTGATCCGCGGCGGCAAGAAAGTGCACGTGGGGCTGACCCCGAAGCGCTGGGCTGGGAAGGGGCTGCTGGGGTGAGCTGCTACTGGGCTTACTGGGGTGGGTCAGGCCCCCACCCAGCTGGGAGCACCTTTCCAGCCCCGTGCTCTGCTCTCAGTGTGTGTCACTGAGGGGCTTTGCTGGTGGGTGCCAGCTGAGGGCTTCACATGGGTGAAGTTGTACCAAACATGGGCATGGGGAGGAAGGTCTGGGTGGCTGGTTTGGCCAGTGGGGTTGTGGTGGGTCTGATTCTATCAGATCTGTGCCTCCCCGAGAACTGAGACTTTAATATTTCCTTCTACCCTCTTCTTTTCCAGCTGCAATATCATTCCCTTGCAGAGATGACCATTGCTTGGAAAACAATAAAGCTGAAGTTTGTGCCTGCTCTGGACTCTGACCTGGTTTGAAAACCTCCCTGTGTGTTTTTGCTGGAACAGAAGTTTCAGGGGCTGTCTCCTCTGGGTGAGGAGGTTCTGGTAGAGCAGGGTCTGCAGTTCAGAGTTGTGCTGGTTCATCAGGAGTTGCAAGATGTGGTTTCTCATCTCTTACACTTGTATCACTTCGGAATGAGGCTATAGAGGGACCCAACCTTCACTTGATGCAGGCTCTACAGACCATGGCATGCTCTTACTTGCTGAGATCAGAGCATTCCTTTCTTCCCCCCATAAAATTCCTCACTGCACATCTTGTAATATATGCTGAAAAGTCTCAGAGCACTTTTGGGTGTCTGTAATAGTAGATGACAGTCAAGAAATACCCAAGTTTGACTCTTTATCTTCCCCATGTTACCCCAACTTTTTAAGTCACTAAATGTGATGGTTGAAGTTTTGGAATGCTTGATTATTTTGGGTTAATGAGGTAAGGAATAGGGGTTATAATCCTACTTTGATTTACTTTTAGTAGTTTGTATAATTGTGATAAAAATACTCCAACTCTGGCTTCTCTTTTTTAATATATTTTTAAAATTTGTTTATTTGCAGTAGTTTGTTTCAGGGTGTATAAACTCTTTGAGGGGATTTTGGAGCTGATTGGTTTGTTTCAAGCTTGTTTCCCATTGAACTTCCAACAGCTCTCCCAACACAATAAACCCAAGTAATGTCTCTCTCCATTCTTGCATCATTTGGGGCAATAATTGTGGGCCAGGCTGGGGGGGTTGAACACAGGACCACGACTCCCTGACTTCCCAGAGCTGAAGCCCAGGTGAGGTGAAGTTTTTCACGGGCAGATTGCAGCATAAGTGACACATCAAAAGCAATTTTGTTATAATTGTTATTAACCAGACCTGAAATCTGTCACCTGTAAAGGCCACTACCTCCTAAATCCCCAGTGAAACCCCAGGAGGAAGTGGTGGGATGTCCCCATGTGGTTACAAGGTAGGTGGGGTTGTGGTGTGGGAGGGTTGGGGCTGTGTGTGACACCACAGCATCAACAGACTTGGGTAAAAATATCTCTAAATGTGTTGCATCAGGTTTGTGAATCTCTTAAGGGATTTTCCTGTTTGTAGGTGCTGCTGCAGCTTCTAAACAGTGTCCACAAGCTTCCCCTATCTCCTGTCCCTATAAAATGGGTTGCAGGTGTAAGTATGTGGATAAATTGGACATTGATGGCAGCTGAAGGATGAGAAGCTGCCTTGGCGACCTTGGAAAGGTGTCCCAGCTGTCACCAGCTTCTACCTGAGCTGCAGATGGATGTGGGTCTAGATACCAGCCCAGGAGAAGAAAAGCTCATGGGACACATCCTTCCAGGCCTTCATGTTTGTGTCTCCTGGGATGAAATGATCTAGAAAATCCCAGCTTTCTGTAGGGCTCTTCAAATGAGGTTATGGGGTCAGCCTGGGTTAATTCCAGCTCTCAGGGAAATCATTTCCCTTTCAGGGAGGAGGATTTCTGCACTTCAGGGGGTTCATGGCTCTGGGAGGTGTTTGTAGAAGTGTCTCCCCTACCCCTGTGTCCTGACCACTGTGTCCCAGCCACTTCACTTGGGTGTCCTGACTGGAACAGGTTGGATGATCCCCACAAGTCTAATAAACACAAATTGAGCTGCAGAACCTGCTGTGCATGGGGTGAGGTTTGAGCTTCTTTCTTAGACCTCACTCAAACCTCTGCCATAGAGCTGCTGCTCTTGGTCAGAATAACCAGGATTTTCAGGCTGGAGAGCAGAGGTGATCCTGGGATCCAGTGTGATCAGACATGGAAACACCATGTCTGGAGAAGCTGGATGCACTGAGCAAAGCTGCCTCCCTGCAGCCAGCAGAGAAGGGGCTGAAGGACCAACCCCCTGCTCCTGGAGCCATGAAGCTCTCCAGGGTCAAAGCAGAGGGTTGTGCCCCAGAGGAGGAGGTGAGAGCAGCCACATCTTGATGACCTTCCCCCTGTGCAGCAGCCTCTTCAGGTGGAGGAGATCGTGTGAGCTGGTAACAAATCTCCTTCCCTCTCCCAGCAGGGGTTGAAGCTCTTGCTGGGCAGGAAGAAAAACAAATTAGGTTTAGAAATTGTTATTTGAGCTTAACAGCAGAGCTGAAGCCATCGCTTGAGAGCACTTAGAGCTGACTATCTGTGGTGGTGAAGGTGGCAGCTTGGAGGGATCCCTGGGAAGGGGGTTCCCCTTGGCAAGGAGCTGGGGATTGGGGGACCTTCAGTGCTTGGAGGCTGATTTTTCTTGCTTTCACTCTGCTTGCCCTGCCCAAGGGTGCCCAGGGGAGCAGAAGGTGCCCACAGCCCCATGTTGGGGGGTACCAGGTGAAGATCCCTCGTCCCATTCCCTGGGCAGGACCAAGGTTTGGTCCCAGAAGGGTCTTGGTGGTGCCAAGAGTGGGGCTTTGAGAGCCACGGGCAGGATTGGGGCTTGACCACGTTGCTCCACATCAGCAGGTCCCTGCTTTGGGGACAGCGCTGCCCCTGCAGGACAGGCAGTGAGGGTGAGGAGGGTCCCCCCTCCTCTCCCCCGGTGCTTTCCCGGCTGTTGTGGCCAGTGCAGCCGTTGCCTGGGAACGGCAGTTGGAGCAAACAGAAGCAGAGCTCGGGGTGAGGTGAGTGGAGTGGGGGGGTCCCCTGGCGGGTAGTGGGAGGATGGAGCTCTGGGGTGACCCCAGTGGGAGCTGTGGGGTTCGTCTGGCCCCCAGCAGCTTTCTACCCCCCAGAGCAAAGGTTTTTCTGAGGGCACCTTTCCTGATGCCTTGAAAACTCCCTGTGCTGGAACTTTGGCCCCAATCCAGACCCATGAAGCCTGAGAGAAACCAGCTGCCCCCAGGAGTGACCCTGCTGCTGATGGGGACTGTGACCAAACCCCATCTGAGGGGAAGTGTCTGTTCCCAGTGAGGTGTGTGGGCAAACTGGGAGGGAGCCTGATCTCAACTGGGGTAACAGGAGCTGTGCTGGGCTTGCTTGGGCTCAGCTGGAGTTACTGGAGCTTAAAAAGGGCTCTGGGACCCATTTCCCAGCTTCACGGGTGCCCTTCCCTCTGGCTTTGCCAAATTCCAGGGGGTTGTGCAGCCAGAACCTGGGGGTGGGGGGGATTTCAGAGCATCCCCACGCCAGAGCAGAGGGTGGAGGTGATCATGGATGGTTCCTATGAAGTTACACCAACCAGAGGAAGAGAAGGAAGAAGCAGAGAGCCCATGGAGACAGCCCAGGACAGGCAACCAGCTCAGGAGGTGGCCATGCCCCAGCAGGTGAGGACAACACCACAACAAGCCCTGCCTGATGCAGGGGCCATGGGCAGGTCCTGGTGGAAGCAGAGACCCCCAACTCCAGGATCAGGGGGTAATGTCCATCTCCCAGACATGGTTTCTCCTGAGCTGTCCCCAGGGAGGTGGAGCAGGGACCTCACCAGCAGAGCTTGGCAGATGCAGCATCTCTGGGGCCTGAGCCATCAATATTTGCTGAGCACTTGAGCTGCCTGAGAGTTACATGAGCAGGAGGGAACTCGGCTCGTCCTGGTGCTCAGTGAAATGTTATCTCACCTCCCTCAGAAGCAGCAGAGGTGTCCAAGAGAGGTTTCTACCTCATGGAGAGTCTGCTGCAGGAAATTAAGTAGCCCCAGGGGGAGATAAAAAACTAATGTGGAGCCCAGGCTGGGGAGAGCCCTTCCCAGAGCCCTTTGCAGCCACCTCAACCCCAGTCCCAGGACCCAAATTCTCTGTTCTCACCCTCAATTTGCCATCACTACCCCTCCAACCCATGACCATGTGCCCCATTGCAGCAATCACCAGCCATGGTCAGGGGATGGGCAGCAGAAAGACCAGAACTTCTGCCTCCAAAGGACCTATAGGGCAGTTTTGGAGGAGAAACTCGGGCATCTTGGCCCAAGTGATGGGAGTTGACTGGAAGAGGTGCTGGTGTGAGACACGGGGGTGCTATGGAGGTGCAGAGAGGGCAAGGTCAGATGTGCAGAAAGAGAAGCAGCAGCTGGTGGGAAACTTTCCAGGGCATTTTTTTCCCTGGTACGAATCCATGGGTAGTTTGGACAGGAACAAAGGAGGATCTTGATATTGGAGCTTGCCCTGGGAGTGAGGTTGGATCTGGGATGTGCTGGGGAGCATTTCCACCAGCCACAGGTCAGACCAAGAGCCAGCACCCACCAAAACTTCTCTCCCTTTCCCAGGCCCCCCTCACTGCTGCCAAGGAGGAAGGAGCATCAATGGAGGCTGGAGCAGATGCACAATTGGGTCCCCTGTGGCCTCCTTCAGGGCTGGGGATCCCAGATACCTGGGCTGGGAGGCAGGACGTGACCACCTTGAGGAGTGCTTTGGGAGAAGACACTGCTGGGAAAACACACTTGGAGGGTGCTGGACCCCCTGCCCCAGCCCTGCCTGAGCCCAGGGGGACCATTCCCAGCCGCAGGGAGCAGGGAACCCAGCAGGGGAGCTGGAGGGATGATGGACATGCCAGCTTGGTGTGGGCGGCCACGCCAGGGATGCTCTTCCAGGAGGACAAGCAGCCCAGTCCCCATCCCCTTGTGAGTACCAGCAGGAAAGGTGCCAACACAGCTCCTGGCACTCCTGCCCAGCTCCCCCCAGCACCCCAGAGACCTCCTGTGCCACCCAGAGCCAGGAGCTGCCTCTTCCCCACAGAGCCTCTCCTGGGTGCTGGGCTACAACAGCAGCCTGGGTGTGCACAGCCTGATGGATGGGGAGGACCAGGTGCTCCTCTACGTCTCCTCCCACACCGTGGTCATCCATGACATCGTGGGGAACAGGCAGCATCACCTGCAGGTCAGCCCCTGTGTCCTCCTCCTCCTTCTCCTCTTCTCCTCAACTCTCTCCCTCCATCTCTTTTCCCGGTGTCCAGAGCTTGAAGTGACTCAAGGAGCAGCCCATGGGTCTTGGTGTAATTCCCAACTCATATTGCTGGAAGGTGTTTGATGTTGGGTTGCAGTGATGGCCACAAGCAGCATGAACTCCACCTCTCTGCTGCTCCTTGGCTTGGGGGTGCTGCAGCCAACACAAGGACCAGGGGATGGGCTGTGAAAAATGGGATGCAGAATTTGGCCTGGGAGGATGAGGATGGAGGATCCTTGGGAGGGAAGACAAGGGGAGCTCCTGAGCAAAGAGGTTTGATGAGGGCTTTAAACAGGCAGCAGGTCTGGAGGCTCTTTGCTGCTTCTCCTTCCCCAGGGCCACACAAATGTCATTTCTTGCCTGTGTGTGAGTGAGGACAGGCGCTGGGTGGCAACAGCTGACAGAGGACCAGCTGCTCTGATCATCGTGTGGGACTCCTTCTCTGGGTAAGCTCCTGGGAACCTCCTCTCTGGAAACCTCCCCTGTCCAGTAAATTCTGAGGACTGGCTGAAACCTCAGCTGAGAGTGAGATGGGAGAAACAGGGGGTGGAGGAAAGCAGGAGAGGAGCCAAAAGCAAACTGAGGGCTTCATAGTCCTCATATCACCCATGGGACACTGAGATGGGGGTGAGGTCCCCCTTGGTGTCTCCAAGCTGCAGTATTTTCTTGAAAGATCATTGATGAGTTGTTTCCCAGAGCCATTTACCTGGGAGGAAGGGATGGAGAGGACATTGAGCATCATCCACCATCCTGGCTGCTCCCGTGGCATCACCAGTGTTTGCAGGTCCCTCCAGGGTGGGATGTGCCACAGATTTTGCCAAGCAACTGCTGCTGTGGGCACCCACAAGGTCTTTGCTCCATAGGATACCCGTGTGCACCATCTTTGAGAGCCACCCCGAGGATGGGGTTGGTGCTATTGCCATTTCCCAGGATAACAAGTATTTGGCCACCATCAGCACTGGTAGGGTGCAGGTAAGGAAATGATCTTCTCTTCCATGGCTTTGGGGGACAGATCCCTGGTGCAGTAAAGGGGAGGGGGGCGTTGGAATGGGGAGAGCAGAAGAAAGGTGGAGCGGGCTTGGAGGGCGATGAAGATCTGGATTTGATTCAAACAAATGCTGTGGGGTTGAGAAAATGGATCTTGAGTTGGACTGAAAGCTTTTTGAATCCAACGTGCTTCCATTGAAGCCATTTCTAGCACTGCTTCTTGAAATTAAGCTCCCTGCTACCAGACCCTGCTGGTTTATCCTCCTCCAACCTTTTCATCCCCCCCATCCCCTGCAGCTGGAGGGAACGGGGTTCACTTGGCTCCTCTGAGACACACAAACATCCCTTGGTTTCCCTTCTTTGCCAGAGAGTTTGTGTTTGGAAGTGGACTTCACCCACAGAGAAACCCCTGTGCAGCACGGAGCTGAGGCCAGACTTTGGGTACCAGGTGGGTGACCATGGCCGAGGGGTGCAGAAGGGCTGGACTGGGGTGAACTGGGCTGGACTGGGCAGCCCCATCCTCACCTGCTCCCCCTGTGCCCCCATCCAGCTGGTTGCAGAAGTTTTGCACAAAAGGATGAGCAGAAAGCATCATGTTAATGGGATTCCCACCTTTTAATTTCAGGATTACGTCATTTTTAACCCTCAAAACCCCCACGAGTTTGTCAGCAACAGCCAAACCCGGGTGATATTTTACCTGTGGGTAAGTAGAGAGGTGGGACCTCATATTTCTGGTGCCAGCAACACCCCCAGAGGGTCCCAGTTGCCCAGGGGTGCACACCAGTAAGGCAGAATACTGGGAGAGGAGCGGATGGAGGGAGGGTGTCTTGTGCTCTCTGGAAGGTCTTGGAGCCTTTCTGCCCCTGCTTTGGTCACCATGACACGAGGCCAGAGCCCAGATGATGCGATGGACACACTGGCCCTGCTCCAGAGCACTTGTCCTGGAAGTTTTCTCCTCTCTCCCCAGGGTGATGCTGGTTTGCAGTATGGAGCACCAGTGCTGAGCAGGCAGGTGAGCATGGGGGGGACCACGGGTGGTCACCTCCTCACCTTTCCTCCTGGCAGCAGCTCCATCCCTGCCCACCTCCTTATCAAAACCAATGGCTGTGTCCCCAGCCTGTCCCCTCTCCTGAAGGGACAAGCCAGGATTGACTCTGCTGAGGTCAAGAGGGGCTCCTCTTCCAGAGATCAGAGAATGTTTGAGGCTGGAAGGGACCTCCAGAGGTCGTCTGGTCCAACCTCCCTACACCAGCAGGGACATCTCTACCTAGGGCAGGTTGCTCAGAGCCCCAGCAAGCCTGACCTTGAATGACTCCAGGGATGAGGCATCTTCTCCTGGGGCTCTTGCCTCTGGTGGTCCTGCCATGGGACAGGGAGGGATGTCCCATGAGGTACCAAGCAGGAACACCTCTTCTTGAGGAGCCACCCCCCAGGATGACCTCCCAGCCTCACCACTCTCTCTGCAGACCTTCAGCAGCCTGGTGGGACACTTCAGCCAGTCAGTTTTTCACTTCAACAACTCCCAAGCCTTGACGGGCACCTCGGCTGGGAAGCTGGTGGTGTGGGACAGGGTTGACACCTCCAAGGAGCCCAGGACCAAGCCTCACAGCATGAGGGCCACCAACCTGGTGCCTGTGCAGAAGGAAGGTCTCACCGTGCTCAAGGTGCTGGAGAGGTAATGGGACAGCAGTTTTCTGTAGGTATGGTCCTCAAACATCTCAGCCACTCAATGGCAGAGCTCTGTTGAGGAGCTATGGCCAAGTGCTGCAGTTTTAAGCCTGCAAGGACCAGGGAGATCCATGCAGGGAAGTGCTGCTGGTTTAGGAGCCTTTGCTCCAGCTTTTTGCAGAAATTGATGTGTCTATGGATAACAAAAAGGGGGAAAACTCCAGGTGATGAGTCCAGCTCTGCTGGGGTAGCTGGGACAGGAGCTTGGCCATGGTGACAGGGGATGGTGGCTCAGCCTCCTGGCCTCCACCGGCAGAGGGAGCAAAGTGCCACCAAACAGCCTTGGGGACAGGACAGGGGACAGGGCAGGGACACAGCAGATCCTGCTGCTTTCTGCACAGCCCTGGCCCTTCCCAGGACATGTCTCTATGGGACTCTTCTCCTCCACTTGCGCAGAGAGAGGGGGAAGAGTTTTGCTTCAGCCCAAGGATGCTACCCAAGAAATATCTGGGAGTTCTCAGCTTTTCCCTCCTTGCAGCTGCATCGTGACAGGAGATGTGGAAGGGCAGGTGAAATTCTACAATGGGCAGCTCCAGTTCCTCACCTGCCACAGCCACAGTGGAGTGGGGCCCATTCGGTCCATCTCCTTCTCCAAAACCCCTCCTGGTCCTCCCAGTGCCTCCCCAGTGGGCTCCAGCACCTCCAGCATCCAGCCTTTTGTCCCCAGGTGAGTGGCCCCTTATAAACCCAGATATTCTGCATTTTGCCCTGCAGATTGAAAGCTGGGGGAGATGTTCAGCTGGGGAGGGGGTCAGCTCAAAACCCCCCCATGGGCTTCTGCCCTGCCTGGAGGAGGTTTCAACCCCGAGCAGGACAGGGAAGGATCATGTCCCTTTATACCCCTGCTCTGCAGATTTTCTCTTTGACTATCAGTCCCCCACACCCACCAGAGACAAGCAGGGGGTGGGTGTCTCCTGGGCAGCCCCCCCTCTATCTGGACAGTCCCCGGTGGCCACCAAACCCGGGTGGGCTCCAGCTATGTCTTAAATTCTTTATGGGAAGCCTTGGCACAGGGGAGAGGAGTGTTGAGGCAGGGATGGGGATGGTGTGCTGGTCCTGGGGAGCACAGCTCCTCTGTCACGTCCCCAGCACACCAGGCAGAGCTAATGCCAAGCCTCCAGCTCCTGCCAAGCTCCAGGCCCCTTAATCCCCCCCCCCCTGCACTAAACCCCTCCCCTGGATGGCTATTGCCAGTTGGATTTTATCATGGCTGGATGAGCTACTGGGGTGCAGAGGCTGCCCCAGTGGTGCTGGTGCTGGGTTGCATCAACTCAGGAGCTTGGGACAGCCCCAGCCTGGCCAGCAGCCCCTCTCTGTCCCTCTGTGTGATGTAGTTGTGCCTGAGGATTTATCTGTGGGCCAGATGAAGCTGTTCCATGGCTCGATCCAGCCTGCAGACCATATGTCTGCCCTCCTGCTAAGGCTCTCCTGGCAACGTGTGTCCTTAGCTGCACATGTTCTCCAAAGAGCCAGGTGGGACAGGCTCCTCTCCAGCCTGGAGCAGTGCCCTGGGCACTGGTTGGGTTTTCCCTCTCAGTCTCTGTTGTCTCATCCCTTTTCCTGGGTCTCTGCTGCAGCTCCTGCCTCTTGCAGCTGCTCTGGGCAGCTCAAAAGGCAGAGAAGCAAAGGGGAAGCCTTGAGCTTGCTCTTCTCACCAGGGGGGTGGGATCAGGTGTGGCTGGAGAGCCCAGCCAGGACGTGCAGGAGGACATGCCCTGGCCAGATGTGATAAACTGGTGTCTGCCAGGGGCCAGCTGGCAAAGAAGCTGCTGCTTCCCCACGTGTGATGCAGCCACACTCCTCTGCCTGTGCAGCTCCTGGATCTCTGCGTGGTCCTCTCCTGACCCTTTCACTGGGTCCAGGCTCAGTTCTCAGGCAGATTGATGGCTACACATATTTATCCTGCATAATTATTCAGATGTAGATTTAGATGACCCCCGGTGGTGCAGCAGGAGCCTCATGGGCTGTGCTACCACCGGCGTGGCTCGGTGATCAGAGGGGCACAGGACTGGCACTGTCCTCTGACCTTGTCCCTGGCAGTGTGGTCACCACGAGCTGCTGACAATGGTGTGAAAAGACTATTGAGAGTGTCTTCAATTGCTCATTTGTCCGTCTCACACACCAGTGACTTGCAAACAGCAAAAGCTTCCCAGATGTCATTCATCCCCTGGCTTGCCTGCCCGAGGAGAAAATGGAACCAGCTCCAGAGTCTTCCCCTGGAGATGGAGCAGGTCGTGAGCACAAAGTGCCACCTGCCCCCCAGGTCAAGAAGGGTTTGCATGTCACAGAATAGAAGTGATCACCCAACCAAGCTGCCAAGAAGAGGCTGATGTGTACCGTGGCTGGGAGGGAGGTGACCAGCCAGCCTGATTCATCAAACTCTGCTTCTCTCCCCCCAAACAGGAACTTTATCCTCTCAACCTCTGATGCAACCGTGGTCCGTGTTGCAACAGGCAGGATAAGCGTTGACAAAGTGATGGCAGAAGCCAAGAGGGCTGTGAGAGCCCTCGCCTGCCACCCCCGCAGGGAGCTCCTGGCCCTGGGAAGTCACTGTGGGCTGCTCAAGGTCTGGGACTACCAGCACAACAAGTACCTGGTCAGCAGGGTGTTCACCCAGGCTGGCATCCAGTGCCTGGCCTATGACCCTGAAGGTATCTTGGCTTCATGACCTCCCTACGTGCCCAGCGTGGGCTTCCCAGGAGGAGTGATTGTGGTGTGAGGGTTTTCTGGGGTGTTTTTCAGGGTATTTTCTGGCTGCTGGTTTTACTGATGGAAGTGTTTACATCCTTGATGCCATCTCCCTGCAGTCCAGCTGCAAAGAGCTCAAGTTCTCTCATGGTGCTGTGACCCACCTCAGCTTCTCCCACGATTCCGAGTACCTCGCCACGGCTGTAAGCTCCAGTGTCCCTCTGCATGCTGGACACGTGGGGCAGCTCTCAGTGGGACTGGGAATCACTGCTCAGAGGAGTGGTGTGGAGGGCTCAGAGGGTTGTCCCTTCCCCAGGGCTTTGTGGCTTTGAAATGCTTTTCCTGGCATGAAAAGTCACTCTGGAGAAACGTCACCAGTCCCAGCTGCTCCACAGACCTGCTGTTGGCAGAGTCCCATCACTGGCTTCAGCTCTGCATCCATCTGGAGAAAGGGCTGGAGCAGGGATTTCATCCTGGCTGGAGCTCCATGAGGGTTGTTCTCCCTTGGTATCCTGGCCGGAGCTCCATGAGGGTTCTTCTCCCTTGGTGTCCTGGCTGGAGCCCCATGAGGGGTCTGCTCCCTTGGTGTCCTGGCTGGAGCCCCATGAGGGGGTCTGCTCCCTTGGTGTCCTGGCTGGAGCTCCATGAGGGTTCTTCTCCCTTGGTATCCTGGCTGGAGCCCCATGAGGGTTCTTCTCCCTTGGTCCCATGTCTTGGTGCAGAGGTGTTGAGGTAGCACTCAAGCAGGTTGGCACAGAGATTGTAGCAACTGGTGGTCATAGGACAGGGAGTAATGGCTTTGAGCTGAAAGAGGTAGATTTAGATGAGGTGTAAAAAGAAGAAGTTCTTCACTGTGAGGGTGGTGAGACACTGGAACAGGTTGTTTAGTGAGGTTGTGGAAGTCCCATCCCTGGAAGTGTTCAAAGTCAGGCTTGATGGGGCTCTGAGCAACCTGGTCTAGTGGGAAGTCACTGCAGGGGGAATGGACTAGATGATCTTTAAGATCCCTCCCAACCCAACCCCTTCTATGATTCTATAAGCTATACAAAGAAAAAGATTCCTCCTTCATGCATGGACACCAGGGCAGTGGAGCATCTTCCTTGTGACTTCTGGAGAGTCACTGAACTTGATCTACTGTCCCTCTGCTTCGAGAGCACAGTGGGGAATGCCCTCCAGGCAGCTAGGATGCTCCAGCCAGGCTGAGGAGCACTGTGGAGCAGTTACTGGAATCTGTCTGACCCACTGTTATGTCCTGACTGTGGCTCTGACCCTTGTGGTGGGACTCACAGAACTGAAAGGGCCAAGCCAAGCCTGGAGAGGACACACAAAGCTGCCCACTGCCAACCTGGGGATGTGCGTGGGGATCGTGGCTCGTTGACCTTTGCACTGTCATTGCAGGATGAGAAACACTCCGTGATTGTTTACAAGAGGGTCCTGCAGGATGGGAGCAGATGCTGGGAGTATCTGGCAGGGCTCTACTCCCACTACAAACCCATCCGGAGCATCCTCTTCGGGCTCCAGTTGGACAGCAAGGAGCCCAGGCTGCTGAGCCTTGGGGAGGACCGGCTGCTGGTGGGTCCATCTGAACATCTAAAGGGCAATGGAGATCTGTGCTTAAAGTGGGGGGCAGGACAAGGGCATTGAGGGACACTCAGCCTTTGGTTCTGCAGCTCTTAAACCTCTTCCCACCAGCCCAGGGGTGGTTTCCCAGCCTGGTCTCAGGGCAGATGTGCCCAGAGTTCAGGGTTGAGGCTCTGCAAGAGGTGCTGGATCCAGTTAATCTGAAGTCTGGGGTGCTGGCAGACCCCAGGAGAGCTGCTGTGTTTCCTTGTCTCCACTCCAGGTTGAGTATGACCTGAAGAGCAGCAGCAAGGACAACTTGGTGGTGTCCCACAGGGACCGGGTGGAGCAGGTTGCTGTGCCCCTCTGCCTGGCCTGGTACCCACAGCTCAGCACCGAGTCCTTCATCCTCACTGCCAACAACTGCTACAAGATGAAGCTCTACAACACGACGACCAAAATGTGCAGGTAGAGGAGAGGTTCAGACCTGGGGGGCCCCATCCTGACCCTGTGTTCTCCTCTGCCCTCCTTCCACCCCTGGGCATGTGTTTGCCAACCTCTGATGCAGATCCTGGGGTGACTCCAGGGCCCCCAGTTTGCTCCATCCTTGTACCTGCTCTGCTCATCATCTAGTGAGGTTGTGGCTGCTGATGGGTCTTGGTCTGCCCAGCATGTTGGATTTAAGACATAGCAGTTGGACATCAGATAAAGAGGCAGGAGCCCACATGAGCAAAGCACAAGGACTGGATGATCCCTGAGCACTAAATTCCTCTCTTAGCCCCAGTGTGGTCCCTCCTAGGAGCACCCTGTCCTAGTCTGTCCTCTCAGCCAGTAGTACAAAGCCTTTGCACCCACCACACCTCCCCACATCTACCCATCCTTGTGTGCAGCAGCTGTTCAGGGAGAGGAAAATGGGTTTTTGAGTCCTAGAATGGAGGAAAATGTTGTTTGCCTTTAGAAAGACCCTTCTGGGACCAACCTATGGCTCTCCATTGGAGAAGATTCAAATCCTCCCAACAACAAAGACCACGGACCCCCAGAAACACTATCTGGTGTACATCACAAAGGACAAGGTATGGGGCCCCATCAGCTCTGCAAGACCCTCAGCTTGTAGAGGTGCTGGTCCTGGGAGAGCTTCACTGCAGACAAAACCACACGTAGGCAGGTCCTGCCTGAGAGCTGAGTGAGCTCCTGGGAGGAGGACACAGCCCTCCCCAGGGACCCCCAGCCCTTCCAGGCTCCCTCTTTCCTTCCAGGTGGGCTTGCAGATTTTGCCTGTTGATGGCAACCCTCACAAGTCCTCAGCTTTCATTTGCCACCCAGATGGTGCCTCTGACCTTGCCAGCTCCTACGATGGACGCTACGTCTTCACAGCAGGAGGGGACGACTGCACGGTTATGAAATGGGAGGTCAACCTCAAGTGAGTACCATGGGAGGGAGGAAGGGGTCTTGTTACACTTCCCACAGCTGCTTGGCCATCACAGCTGAAGCAAATGATCCTCAGCACTTCCACCGACAATGGGGCTTTTGTCCTCAGAGCCCTGGGGCTGTTGAGCTGGAGAAGAGAAGGTTGGAAGGGGGACTGATCAATAGCTAAAGGGGGAGAGGCTGGGGCCAGACTCTTGTCAGTGGAGCCCAGGGACAGGACAAGGGGCAATGGGCACCAAGTGGGACCCAGGAGGTTCCAGCTGAGCAGGAGGAGAAACGTGTTTGGTGTGAGGCTGCCCAGAGAGGTTGTGGAGTCTCCTTGTCTGGAGAGATTCCAAACCCTCCTGGATGGGATCCTGGGCCCCCTGCTCTGGGTGAGCTGCTGGAGCAGGGGGCTTGGATGAGATGATCTCCAGAGGAACCTTCTAACCTGTCAAGCCCAAAGTAGGTATGTGAGGTGGCAGCTGAACCGGGGGGGACGGTTTTGGGTGGGTCTTTGCTCCCCTCTGTGTGATGTAGCCACATAGTCCACAGGGGAATTAAACTCACAAGTAGTGGCTCCTATGAAATATTCCAGCCTGGGAGATGGTCCCCAACTAGTAAGAAGTTAAGCAGAGGATTTTCAGGTCCTGGTGAGGACCTGGCTGGTGTGATGGGGCAGTGTTGGGGTTGGGTGTGGGGTCCAAGGAGCAGCACTGGCTGCAGGAGGAGCACAGGGGGCAGCTGCTGATACAGAAGTGTCTGGTCTCCAAATGGGACAGGCCAGCATTTGCTGGGAAATCCCCCCTGCGTTTGAAGAATGGATTTAGGACAAGCCACCTTAATCCTATAAAGCTTTGCTTACATGAGTAAACGGCCTGCAGTGAATGGGGTGGCTGGAGGAGTGGAGGCTGCTTTGGCAAAGGAGGGTTTCCAGGCTCTGGTGCCAGGTTCTCTGTTCCTGTGGGGTCTCCCTTGGGGCCAGATGCTCTTGGGTAACATGGCAGAGCCAGGGTATATATTGGGGTTTTTTGCATGTCAAGGCTGAAAGCTGCTTGTTGCAATGTGCATGCAGGGCAGGGGGCTCTCCCCTCGTGAGTGTGGCTGCAGATGGCTGGTAGATCCATGTTGGAATGAGCTGAAAACTGCCAGCGTGGAGCAAATCCACCTTCACACCTCATAGAATCATCTAGGCTGGAAAAGACCTCCGGGATCATCAAGTCCAACATCTCCCTGACCCCTAGACCATGTCCCAGAGGGACATCTACTCATCTGTTGAACCCCTCCAGGGATGGTGACTCCAGCACCTCCCTGGGCAGCCTGGGCCAGTCCCTGACCACTCTTGCAGTGAAGAACTTCTTCCTAATGTCCAACCTAAACCTCCCCTGGTGCAAGGACTGGGAAGGGAGCTCAGCCCACATCAGAGCTCTGCTGTGGTCTCTGTCAGCTTGTGAGTGGGTTTTTTTCATTTCACCCTATTAGCACCGAGCACAGCTCCTGGTTTCCAGCAAACCAACCCCCTGGGAGCTGGCTTTTAACCCTCACTCCTATTTTTGGAGGGCACCTGTGGAACACCCTTGTCCCCACCTTCCCCCAACAGCATCTTCGTGGTTGAGACACGTGCTGGTTCTGCATTAAAACATTTCTGGCAGGTTCTGCTCCCTCAGAGAACAGCCCCAAGGGTGCTGAGCCAGCTCACCTTGGTGTGCCAGAACAAAGGAAACCTGGGTGGAAAAGCAATGGGGGCTTATTTATTTTCTTTTCCACTTTGTGTGGCTTAAGCAGTCGGGGGTCAGAATAAGCGACATTTTAAGGAAGGCATTAGAATATAAATGATCCTTCTTTATAATGCTTGGCCAGGGTCCAGGCAACGTTGAGTTTCTCTCTAATTTGTTTTTGGAGCGGAGCTCTTGATGAGCTAATTATCATTTTATTGCTGCTTCTGGCATCTCGTGCATCTCCACTGTGTTTAATACCCAGATAACTTAATTATGGAAAAAAAAAGCATGGAGCTTGCAAAAATCCCAGTGGAGAGGGGAGGGTGTGGAAGCTGCAGCCTTGCTGCCAGGCGTGGGGCATTATGTGGCTCACACCACGATTGTGCTACCAGGCTTGGGTTCCTTTTTCATTTGCACAAGCCAGGCAGATTCTTTTGGCTCCAGCTGCCTAAGAAATGAAAACAAAGAGGTTGCACATGGATGGTTTAGGTTTGGTGTAAGCTGCACCTGTGACACAATCCCCAGCCACAGCAGAGGAGTCGTGGGTCGCACGGAGTTCTTGGGGAAGAACGTGTTGGATCAAGGAATAGAGAGCTTATATTTGTGTGGTTGATCACAAAGCCCAAGCCCCAGCCCTCTCTGCATGTTCAAAATGCTGATCTGGCTAATTCATCTCCCTCAATGTCTCTATAAGGAAGCAGGAAAGAAATGCCAGACACTGAGCTCGAGCCCATGGCAAAGCTCCTGGCTCCCAGCCCTCTGCTCATTCCTCTACACAAGAGACCATTCACTAATCATTAATTCCCACACTGTGCTATTGTATGTAAAACCTGGGTATGAAATATGCTGTGGAAGGGCAGGCTGGTGATAAAACAGCACACAGGTCAAGGCAGTGCTTTTCTCACCTGAATTCAGAGGCCAGGGGATTTTATTTATTTATTGAAAGCGGCTGCGGACAATGACTAGAAAGGGAGATGTGAAATCTCTCCTCACATGAACCCTTCCTAGACCTTCTCTTCTCTGCTCCTGGCAGTGCTTTGGATGCTGCTGCTGCCCTGGGTGGGGAGGATTTGATCCCCTTCTACAACCTCCTGGATGGTGGCAGAGAAGGCAAATTCTTCAAGGTAATTATTTGCTCGCTGTGAACGTCTGGTTGGAGTTTAAGATGCATTTAAATGGGCCTGATGTCTCTTTATTTTTCTGCCCAGCAATCTCATTGATAAGCCTGTTAGTAAAGCTTAAAAGGAGCCTTATCTCCCATGCCTGGTGGTAACTGAACTTTACAGTGTTTCTCCTGAATCCCTCGCAGGAGCTGGAGGACTATTTTTACTATGCACAACTGCACAGCCAGGGCATTGATACCCCAGAGCCCAGGCAGGTGTCAACTCATATTCCCCTGGAGGAAATTCCTTCTGTAATGAGAGCAATGGGATTTTATCCATCAGAGGAAAAGGTGGGTCAGTTGTTTCTATTGGTGTTATTAAGAAAAAAACCCAAGGTTGTGTTTAGCAGGTGGTGTGAGGGCTGGGTTCTGACTGTTGTCGTGCTAGATGGTTCCAAAATATATTTGCTGGCTTTCAATGTATTTAACCTGCATCAATATAGGAGTGGTCAGAATCTGTCAGTAAATTCCTCGAAAAGAAATGATTTCTCACCAGAGAGCTGGGAAACTCTCTGAGTTTCAGGCTGGAGACTGATGGTTCAGAAGCATCCAACAAAAGATGACCTCAGGGTCTCCTGGAGGTTGGGTGCTCTGCCACCACTGCAGAGGTGGTTTCTTCAGCAGGTGAACTGAAGAGGCTAAGGAATGAATCTTCCTTTGGCTCCCAAGGGCAGCAGCCCCCAACTTTCTGAAGCCCATGGGCTAAAGTACTTTGTGTGCAGATAATGATGTGTTTTGGTCTCTCTGTGACTTCTACTAGTGGCTGAGCTGCTCTACAGGCAGCATGTGGGTGGTGGGTCATGGCTTGAGTCCCTCCAGGTCAGATGGAGACTCAACCAGAGTGTCCTTATGTGTTTCCAGCACAGGGGGGCACGTCCAGCTCTGTGCAATCACTTGTTTGGATGTTGACAGAGCCTCTTTTTCTTGTTCTGCCCGGGACTGATGAAAGAATGATTTTAGATGGAGACAGCAGCTTTTATTCCCACGAAACTTAAAGCTCTTTCATAACTGATAAACTCTGCAGAAGCTCTCTCTGAGCTGGCTTTTCAGGTTGCAGCAGCCCAGCTTCCTATCAAACATTTCTCAAGAGCTTTTTAGCTTCCAATGTCACAGCAGACAAAGACAAGTGATTTAGGCAGGGTGCTGCTGCTGCTTCCCTTTTCACTGCTGTTTCTACAAGGCAGTTTGTAGTGTCCCCAAACCTCATTTGTAACGTTGTAACCTGGCAAAAGGGTAATTAAAGCACGTGCAAACCCAAATTTACTGAATCTGATGCAAGGAGATTTGAATAACGACCTCTTTGCAGCAGCTACAGCCCTTCAAGGCAGGAGGGGATCTCCCAAGGGAAGCGACACGTCCCTGGGGACCCTTCATCTCTCTGTGGTGTCTCTGCCCTCGCACAGGAACCCCAGGGGCTGTGGGGATGGGGCTGTGGGGCAGTGACACCCATCTGCCCAGGCACAATCTCTGCCAGCAGATGGGAGGCAGGACCTTTGTCACAGCCACCACCTAACAAACCTGCTTGGGAGCCCCTGCAACCAGGGGGGCTTAGATCTTAGATCTTTCCCTTGGGTTATTACATTTTTGCCTCCTGGGGACTGAGGGAGTGTGTTCCCCTGGGTAAATGCCTCTGGAAGAATAACTGTGAACCCCCCCTGCCCTAAATCAAAATGAGACAGCAGCTCAGGCATGGAAACAGAGGTGCTAAGTCGTGGAGAAACCAGACAACCTACAATCTGCTTCTCAAAGCAGGACAGGATTAAAACCCAGAGAGAAAGTTCATCTCTCTCCAGAGTGTTTTAATAGCATAAAAGCAGGAGGGAGAAAAGGCAGCTTGGGCTGACTAGCAAAGCTTTTGGGAATTGGGGTTTTTTTATTTTATAGTTCAGTGGGGCTGATATAAAACCTAATCCCAGATCAGCCAGAGCTGGGTGATAATGACTGTTCTTGCCTGGTGTGACATTCACCACGGGGGGAAAATATTAAGGCTGAGCTTTCCCTCTTCCCCAGGCTTCATTCAGAGGAAAAACTTGTGACATGAGGACAAAGACCCAAGGCTGAATGCAAAGTCCTCCCCAGGGAGATCTTGCATCAGCTTCCCTGCCCGGGGAGCCGCAGGCCTGGTACATGTTGGCACTGGGAGCTCTCCCCTTTCTCTGCTGCCCAAGTATCTCCAGAGGGGCTCCCTTTGGAGCACAATGAGGGCATGGAGCAGATCCTGCCCTTGGACACACAGCTGGGCTGTGGGGAAACCACTGGTATCCAGCACAGCTCTGCTTGGAGAGTGAGTGATGCAGCCATGCAGGACATCAGCCCCGCTGAGCACGGCTCAGGGGTGGCTTGGGTGGTGGTGGAACCACACCAGACACGTTGGATTGGGGTGGGGGGGCTGCTGAGGCCAGGCAGTGGGTGTATAGACAGGGTGAAGTCTGGGTATGGCAGGATTTTGTGGTGGGGTGGTGTGTTTACTGGTTTGGGTTTGCCTGCACATTGTCCCCAGCTGGCAAAGGTACCGGTGGCAGCTGCAGAGTCACTGAGTGCCTGTGTGAGAAAACAGAGGAAATCCAAAATGACTCTATGGCTGTTACCCCCATCTTTACCTAATATTGTCATACAGCAAGCACGTAATGATTCCAGCCATGTCCATCCAGCTGCTGAGCTCTGGCTTGTCACTGGGACACGGTCACAGCATCTGTGGTACCAGTTTGTGCATGATTATGGTACATTGGCACTCACGGGATTGGGAACTGGCCTTTCATCAACAAGAAAACATCTAAACAACCTATCTTGCCTCCACCTTTAGATTGAAGAAATGATAAACGAAGTCAAATTCAGCAAGTTTGTGGACACCGGAGAGCAAGTGACAGAAATCAATTTAGGGGATTTTATCAAGCTTTATATCAACCATCGGCCCGCGTTTGGCTTGTCAATGAAGAGAATACGACAAGCATTTCAGGTTCTTGGCTATGACAATGAGAAGGGAGACAAAGTTATTGACAGAGGAGACTTGATGTCATTGCTCATGAGCAGAGGTGGGTTATTTCTTGTCTAATATTAGTTTTGTGCTTGCTAGTTCTGCCTCTGATTCCAGAACGTGTTCACTGCAGCAAAAAATGAGCGTGGAGCTTGATCTTGGTAACCAGGGCAGGCACCTGGAGCCACCCCTCTTAAGATTTTAAATTGAATAATCACATCAAAGGTCTCAGCTGCACTTTTACTGCTCTGGAAGTCTCTGCTGGCCTGAGGTATCTTGTCTGTCAAATGAGGAGTATGAATCTTGGCAAATTGTACCTGTCTTCTAGTGCATCCTTGTTGGAATCATTCTCTCTTCCAGTCTCCAGAAAGGTAGAATGAAACTGGGAAAGAGGGATGAGAACTGGTCAGTCCTGGATGGAATCTGTGTGGAAAAACTGAAAAGAGGGGATAGTTTATTTCGGCTGAATCAGAGACAACACTAAAAAACAGATATAAATATGTTTATGGCCAGTGCATAGAGAGGTAAATAATGAACTTCTGTTGTCTGGCTCCTGCTGTAAAAGTGCAGCTAAGCACTAACACAGGTACAGGGAAATGCTGTTTCACTCAGCACTCACCTGGTCAAACTTCTTGCCACAAAGCTCCTTGGAAACCAAGGATCTGGCCAGTGTGAGGAGGGTTAGTTATTTATATGGACGGTGTGAAGGTCCATAAATAGATACATGGGGCAGAACAGTTTCATAACAGATCTATAGCCTTGTGCTTCAGGGCATCAGCTGGCCACTGACTGGGAGTGAGCACTGTGTCCAGGTTGTTCTGAGATACTAGATCAAGGCTTTCCTGTGCCTTCCTCCTCCTCCTCTGTGTGGAAATGGCTACATTTGCCCAAAATGTGATATGTAAGAGCAATTTTCCTTAAGTTCACAGCTTTCCTGTGCTGGGATCACAGCTTCCCAGTGCTGGGATCCCCCATTTCGATTGGCCATGTGTATCTCTCTGTCTCCAAGAAGCCAAAGCCTCTTTCAAACCATCTTGTTTCATTTGGACACTGTTCTTCTTCAAGCTGCCTTCTAGTTTTTGTGCTACCACCACCATAACTCGAGGGGCTGGTGTTGCTTTGTTGTGTCCAGGAGAGCACATGACAGAGGCTGAGCTGGCCTGGTGTCTGAGCACCCTGCTGGGCAGGAGATCTGCTGGAGGAGAAGGATCTTCACTGGACACCCACCATCCCTCAGGTATGGCATTAATATTCCCCACAGCACAGCAACAGGATCACTTTAATTCCCAAACACACCAATGTACATTGCAAAGCCATGAGGTTGTGAGGCCAAGAGCTGTCAAAAACGCTCAGAGGGGATTGCAAAAATAGTCATAGAGCTGTAGATTGTCCTTCAGCCACGTGGGTGGATCTGAAAATAAATGGACAATGAAATCTAAGTGGGAGCTGACAGGATTACCTTGGAAATGAAATGGGAAACACCCAGAAGGTTCACACAACAAAGTCTGCAGGCTAAAAAGAATCCTACAGTGTGGAAGTGATGGGGTTGATTTCATGCAGGTGGCAATGCCCATTGTGACGGGGCTGTTGGAAACTACCCCATTTGTCTACAATTTGTGTCCCAGTCTAGAACAGCAAATTGCAGCCTTGATTTCAGCCAAGTGCCACTGCCCAGTGTAACTGGAAATCCTGGGAAGTGCCACGTTTTGGTACAATTCATGTCCCAGTTCACACCAGTCCAGTATCTAGTCAGGGCTGTTGACAATGGGATGCAGGCAGCAAAGGTGCAGCTCCTGAAGCACTGCACAGACTTCAGAATCCCTGGATTCCTTGGGATCCTAAAAAGACAAAATCACCCATGTGTAAAGGTTGTCCCCTTGACCCCTCTGAGGCAGAGACCTGCTGCAAGGTGAGACCTGCTGGCTCCACACACTTGATCCCTGGTATGATACTAAGCTAGTAAACCAACACTTTTTCCATGATTACATTATATATCTTTAAAAAAACTCCATCCACTTACTGCTGCATAAAAGTTACTGGTCTGGAAAGCTGTTTTTACATTGATATTGTGTGTTCTGTGGTGGTGTCACTGCTCCCCAGGTGCAGCAGCTTGGACTGAAGAAGGAATTCCAGCAGAAATCACAGCAGAGGTATTTGTCACTGACATTCTTGGCTTACCTATTGCTGAACCAGGAAAAAAGGACTGAAAAAGAGAGATGAATCCTTGAACTACGAAGACTCAGAACTGTCACAAGGTTTTCTCCTTGCTCCTAGTCTCAAGTATCTCCAAAATCTGTATTTTGTGTTTATTACAAAGTAAAGGCCACATAGTTTCATGTTAGAATAATACTAGAATAAGCCCCTAGTTTAGCACGTCACCTTTGGGATCAAACCTGTGTAGGGAGATAGTGGGGTGGCTGTAAAGAACACAGCAGTAGTTGCCACCCCATCCTTGGCTGGAACCTTCCTAGAATTCATTTCAGGGGGGTTATGCCACGTTTCATTCTGCTAAGAGAGTATTTATTTGTGAAACCTGGCCTCAAAAAAACAATATAAAATTATTGTATTGATGAAATGCATTGGTAAACATCATGTACAAAATGGATTTGTCACTATAAAGCCAATGGGCCTCAGGAAGGAGGGGAACACTGTGTTAAACACTAAAATAAAGTTTGTTTTGGCCTTTAAAACTTACTTTTTCTTTCCTAAAGTAGTAGCTCCAATTAGCAGTGTAATACCCCCAGGATGGCATCTCACTGTGTTTGTATAAACAGCATAATGAGGCTGCTATAAGTTGCTGTGGAAAGATCAGTGAAGTGCTGTTGAACACGCTTCCTTCTTTACATCATCCTCAGCATCAATTTGAATAATAATGTAGGCCCTTAAGAAGCGTTCCTTTCAGCGGGGATGTTTTTTAAACAGAAGGCTGTAAAGTAGCTGTGATTGTACAATTAGTACCACGAGCAAGGTGTGCTCTGGAGGCGAGTTAATGAAGGAGTCCAGCAGCACCATGACTGGAGGATACGGGGTGGGTGACAGGAGGATTATCTATAGAGCATCACTTAGGTGTAACCCTCTGCCTCTTTACTGAGATGCTCATGTACTTCCATCCATCTGTGTCCAAGCTGATCCTCTGCTACTTAAAACCAGCCTCATTCCAGGGAAATTACACTTTAGACAGCTAAGAAATCTTATAACCACTGCAAAACAACCCGCTCCACAACAAACAAAACAGCGTGTTAGGGATTTATTAAGTATCCTGTTTAGCAAGGTAGATGTTTTGCTTAACAGGAAGCCTTAAGGTCGGCGATAGTGTCACAGCCACTCGCATAGGGCTGGATTGGGTTGTCCCACAGCCTAAATCGGCTGCCCCGGCATCCCCTGAGGATGGGCCGGGGCCGGGGCCAGCGGCGGAGCCCCCGGAGCTGCTCCGCGGGGCTGGGGAGCTCACACAGCCCGGGCAGGGCCGGAGCACGGCGGGGTAAGAAGCCGCGGGGTCAAACCCAATGCTGCCAAACCCAAACCCTCACCTCGCCCCTTATCCCCTCACGACCCCCGCCATCCCCTCACCGCGCCCGCTG
>VYZX01005374.1:444645-461479 GCA_013401335.1 Brachypteracias leptosomus
TCGGCCCGGCCCGGCCCGGGCGGCGGAGGGGGGGAGCGCGGGCGGCGGGTCAGGCCCGGCTCCTCCCGCCACCCGCCCCTACAAAGGGCCCCAGGGAGCGGGCCTGGGGGAGCTCAGCCGGCGGGGCTGTGTGGAAATAGTGCTCAAAGAAGTAGTCTGTAAAAGAAAAAAAAAATTTAAAATACTTCAGTAAAGCCCCCAAGAGTTTATTTTTCAGTATTATTACACATTTATTTATTTATTTAGCCGCTCAAGTTTGCACGTAAGCGCAGCAAACCCCAGCGCGATCCTCTCCCCACAAACCCCGGGGAGAGCGTGTAATTACCGCCGGAATTTGTTTTAAATGATATAATTAAAGGTTATACCCCTCGTGAAATAATTCCCTTTTGTTAGGCCTTAAACGTGTTTTGGCTTTTTCCCGCTTTTGTCCTTTTTTCCTTGCTTTTGTTAGGAAAGCCAGCATGAGGTGTTTAAACAATACAGTGAAGTGGTCGCTGGGATGTTGTGGGCCGGAGGTGTTGGGGTGGATGGGGTGAAGAGTGGTGCTGGTGGGACTCGAGAGGGAATCTGGGTCTCCCAGCAAGTTGGCTGACTCTTGAGTCCTCTTTGTGCATGCATCTTAAAATACTTTCTTTGAGCATTTAAAATCCATGGGGAAATCCCTGGTGTTGGTATTAACCTGCATAACTCGGCTGGTGTGAAGCTGGTGAAATAAGGCGACTTTTATTGTGATTACAGACAACGCTTTGCTCTCACTAGAGAGTGAAATAGAGAATGAAACGTGCTGGTTGTTGAGGTGAAACGGATTGTGGTGTTTTAAATGGCCCTGAGCAGATGAATGGGCCCGTTGGCTCGAGCTGGACAAAGAACCGGGACGTGTGTCCAATAACGCAGGGCACGAGTTGGGGATTTCAAAGAATCCAGCCATTGTGTGGGCAGCTGGAGCAGCCCGAGCACCACAGTTCGCTTGGTTTCAGGAACTCTCTTCTCCCGGGGTGGTGGTTTGAAGTGCTGTTTGCTGCCCACTGGGCCGGCTCGGAGGGGTCGGAACAATGCAGAGGGATGTGACAGGACTTTTGTTGGAGCAGGAGCGTTGCTGGGTGTGTGGGACTGTTTTGTCTGTAGGTGTTTCATTCATGAGCGCGGCGTACTGCCTTTGAGTCCTAGTTTGTGGATTTCAGAGACAGATGCTTGGCCATTCAACAGAATGTCTAATTTATATTTTTCCCTTGGCAAGGGCTCTCTGCCATCATGTCAGTTGCTATGGCTTCCTCTATAAAACAGAAACCTTGCAGTATAAATAGATTTTTGTACGTTTTAACCCTCATGAGAGACAACTTACTTGAAAGGCTTCCAGTGCAGAATCATGCAGTGTTTCTTTAGATTATTGTCAGAAGTACTCACATGGCTTTTTGTGTGTGCATCCCACAAGTATTTACATCAACCATTTCTCTTATTTTTAAAGGAAGTGTAATTTGACAGCGAATCTCCTGATTCCCCCCCACCTGCAGTCACGTATGAGTAAGAGAGAGTCTCTGTTTTGTGGTTTAAATGTTTGGAGAAGCCTCTGCTTGTTAAATTGAACTTTACACGCCAGCAATTCCTGCATCTTCAGAAGAGCCACATAGGCAATTTCCATTTGCATAATGGGAGCAATTTGTTGCCATCCACAGCTCTTCTGTGGAAGTGCAGCCGCTGAAGATCCGAATACCTTGCACCCTGCATGGGACAGAGTTTTTTGAGACCCGTGTGCTTGGGGGTGCTGAGGGTGAGCAGAGAGGCAGGTCGAGCTGTAACCTCTTCTGAGCAGACAGTGGCTCGGTGTGTGCTGCCCAGAGCATTGCTGCCCTTGCTGTGCCATGATATTAAGCTCCTGTGTTCCCATCTCTACCAGCCTGCCTGTTGGAAAAGCCAGTTTCCATCAGTGCAGACTTTGTTCCTTAGAAAATTGGTGTTTTCTTCTTGCAGAGGGAGCCCTTTGATGCAGGTACCGTATCTCGCAGAGCGCCCGGCGCTTCGGGTGTTATTGGAACTTAGTAGTAAACAATGAAGTTGTTACAGTTTTATCTGGAGATTAATGTAACCGTATCTCCTTTGTTTAAACCACTCTGGGGAATGAGCATCTATTTGAGAAAACACACGGCACGTGTCTCACAGATTGTGTTGTGTTTGTGTGGCAGAAATGTTGAATTTCCGTGGCTGAGAGGGTAGCTCTACTTTTTTTTTTAACAGTACTTTACAATTTTTCTCTCGGTCTTATTTAAAAAAAAAGATGAATTTATTGCAAGGAATTGTGAAAGGTACAGAATTGCTTTTTGTCTTTAAAGATTGATGGGTTTGTGTGGATTCTAAATGGGTTCTCAAGAACAGAAAGGCAAAAACTATTTTGCTTTCAACCAGCATTAGAAAAATACTGTAAACACTCTTGTTTTGTAAAAGTCTGATTTATTAAATGAAAGAAAATGCAGACTTTTACTAGAAGGCAAGTAATGGGCAAGCATAAGTGATAAAACATCTTGAGAGGCAGTGAAATAATTTGCATGAGCTTTTGGACAACCACACAAACATTTATGGATGGAAGTATAAAGTTTAAGAATAGAGGTATGGTGAGGCTGGTGGGGATAGGTGCCCTGATTCAGAGAGTGTCCCAGAAATCAGGAAATCTCATTGTGTTGCCTTGTCTGTGAATTGCAATATCCTTGTGGAAGTCCTTTGACCTTTTCTTGACCCACCAAAGCCCTAATCTAGGGATGGTGATAGCGGCTCATGAAGAAACAGTGAACTTGGACAGCTGATGAAAGTGCTTACAGAAGTGCAAAGTATTTACTATGGCAGGGAATTGGCTGCAGAGCCAGACACGAGCTGGGATGTAACTTAAAGTGTGTTGGGTAAAAGTTGAGGAGCAAATTCACCATGGGCAGTGTTAGGACACCGTTGGTTGGGATCACTAGTTGGAGGAGAACTTCTAGACAATGCTGCTGTAGCTTTTCTCTTCACTGTCTCCATCCAGACTTGCTTTGTGTGGTATGGAATGCTCTGAGATTGAGCTTCTGCAGGTTTTGCTACTCGTGCTTCCTTCTTAAAACAGGCTTTCACTTTGAAAAGTAGGTAGGACATAGAACATGATGTCTTTGGAAAAAGACTCCTGCTACTGCTGGATTGCCACCCTAGTTCAGTCCAGCTACCTTGGCTGTGTTTGGTTTCCAGCTCAGATTGTAGCTCAGGAGTGGCAGAAGTAAAAATTCCCAGGTTGTGTATGTGCAGGAGCTGTGCTGAAGTGCTATAGTGACCCAAATGCATTCTTATCATGCTTGAATTACAATTACTTTTTTTTTTGTGACTCATGATTATTTCTTTTTGAGCCAGGCTGTGCTCTCTAGCTTCCCTGGAAGTTGGGTGCATGTTAAAGGCAGAGTTGTGTGTAAGCCATGCTTTGCTTTTCTGTAAGAAAAGGTGCTTGTGGCAACTTGGAACCAAGCAGAACTTGCTTAGAAGTTGACCTGTGTAAGTTAAAGAGGACTCTTGTAATGTGCCATATTTAGAGAAACTCAGAGAGAAGGTCTCCTTAACCATTAGTCTTTGTCCATTTGTGCTACATGGTATCTTACTATATTTGTAGGTCAAGAAATACCATATATTGGGGCTACTTCATGTTAGTCACTAGACAAACCTCTACACAGCAATAGGTGTGTGCTGGTGTGAGCCTAGGTCTCAAAACCCTCTTTTTTTTGTGCATCAGACAGCACTTTTTGTGTATAATAATGGCATTTTCTTTCCCATTCCCCTTTCTCCTTTGCTTGATCCCACAGGGAGGTCATAATTCTGTGATTTTCACCAAACTCTGTTGCAATGCAAGTTGAGTGTGATGTGATAAATTCAGCATTATGACGTCTCTTCGTGATCACCAGCAGAAGATGGGGTATGTGGGAGCAAATCCTTGTGTAAATACAGATCACTGTGATGAATGAGAGCCAGGGGTAAAGGCCACACAAGTGCAAAAGCCTTTTCTTGGCTGATAACACACTTGGCAGCAAAGTTTTTCTGTTTGTGTGCTGTCAGGTGCTGCAGGAGCTGCCTCCACACCTTGTGTATGAGTGTAATATACCCTGTTGTGTTTGCTCTCCACTCTATTACTTCTATCCATGGAATTTGATATTCATCTTTGGCACTTTAGTGTTAATATACAAAATATATTTAAGCGTCTTGGGCTGTTTAGGATGGGGAATTGAGTATATAATTATATAAGTTGTAGGATATTAGTATGCCTCAGGCATAAGCACTAAAGAAAGTGTTGATACTAATGCTTACCCTACATTTCCTTGGCTGTCTTTTAAATGCTGTGCAGATACAGTTCAGAATTTCAAATTGTTTTAGCACAGTTTCAGATAAATGTAAAGGTTCGGTTCTGTTGCCTTGATTAGTTTCTGATTTACTATAACTAAAAATATTTTAAGATACTTTCCAGTGTGGAAGATTAAAAGAAAAAATATTATTGTATATATTTTAAGCTTTGCCATTTTCCAGTGTTTTTATGTTATAGAGGAACAGGAGAGGTTTGAAACCAGAAAATATATATTTTTTTATGAAGCTGTGGAGTTTGCCAGCTAGACCTGGGCAAGTAAAGTTGGTAATTGCTGCATGTTCAGCCTGATTAAATCTCAGGTTGATGGTGTTCCATCAGCCACCCTTTTCCAACCCAACAGCCAACATAGAGATGAAGCTCTATAGTGTGAGAGGAGACAGTGCCATAAAAATACTGCCTCGTGATGGCTTAGCAAAGGTGGAATTCTGGTCAGAGTCTCAGGACGAGGGGGTTCAACAGCAAATCCATTTTACAGACAGGAAAACAGGTGGAGAAACCACTTCAGGTTTCACACCAGGATGGGCACAAGAGTTCATTGATTGCTCCTTCCTACTCCAGCACTTGGGCAGTGAGAATATTTTGTAGTCGTGCAGCATTCAGCAAACTTATTAAAGGCAGCATCAGTAAATTGTCAGTTTTAACTAGATGTAAAGGATAATTCCTGATCAGCACGTTGGGATGATGTCTTTGCACAGAAGATAAGTGAATATTCAGAGCAGAAGTGATTTGGGGGTGTTTATTGTTTGGTTGGAGGTGTTTTCTGTTTTGAAATAGAAAGGCATTAAGTATTTCAGATAATATTCAGTAAACATCTTGAATCCTCAAGTTATTTTACCCTGTCGATCTTAAATGTCTGAAAGTCATTAACATTTCTTTGTTAACAAGCCTGTGTTTGTGTTGCCAATGATTTTATTAAGCTTTAGGGGAGGTTGTCTTCTTTCTTCTTATTAATACTTTTATGCTCTTAAACCTTCAATGTTGTAAATGCTGACACGTGTGAAATAATTGAATAATAGCAGTGTGATGTTGGGTTTTCTTTTTAGTGTTTGCAGGACTGGGATGTTGGTGTACTTCCATCACAAAATACCCTTTATTCCCATTGTTGTCTGAATTGCTGTGTATTGAATTCAGTTTAAAAAAAAAATCAATCCCTATAGCTGAGGGTTATCAGAACGTAAAGTGGTACATAAGAAGCTCAAAAGAATTACAATGTCAGGGCTAACTTTAATACTAGAAGGAAAAAGTTACTAATATAGGTTTCCTCCTGTGTTCTACAGTCTGTCCAGTGAAGATGCTGTGTGAGGCTGCTTTGAGATGCTAACAGGTATCTTGAACTTTTGGTTTTCCAGTGCAGCATCTCTAAGTAATATTTTGCTGTAGGAAAAGACTAAAAATCTTGATTTTTTTTTTTTTTTTTTAATTTTTTTTAAAGAGCATTTATTCACCTCCCCCCCCACCCCCAAAAAAAAAACTCCAGCTGGTTTTATTTCCATAATTTCAAAGGTTTTCCTAAGTAGAAATAAGTTTAGTTTGCCTTGTATCCTTAGAAAAAAATGGTATCATGATCATCTCCTCACAATTAAGTATGCTCATTATTGACATGCCCTCATCTCCACTGTCATTTTTATCACATCTAGCAGTAGAGCTCTAAATTAGTGTAAAATTGGGTTTGGACATACTTGAGCCATCTCACAAACCCAGATGGATGTATCTAAACACACTGAGGAAAAACTGCTCCAGGAAGAGCAGTGGGAAGGAAACAAATCTGAAGTAGTTTTGTACTTTAATTAAAATGTCCTTGTGGGCAGATCCTAAACTTATCAAATTGCCATATATAGCTTACTTGTGTTTTTTTTTTAAACAAGGAAGTGTCTCCTCTAAAAGGAAAACAAGTAAGATTGGCTTTGGTAGCTGAAACAAATAGTCAGGAGGATGTTTGTGGTATTTGTACAATGTGGCTGCTTATGATTCTGGAAGCCCTTTCTAAAAATGGAGCTATCATATATATATATATGTATGTATATATTTGGAATCACATCCAGCTTCTCCCATCCTGCAAAGAACATTTTTTTTTTTAGTGTATAACTGGATCCCAAATCTATTCTTTAAATGCGTTTTGAAAGAAAAATGTTCTTCTTTTTAAAAAAAGAAAAGAGCTTGAGATCTCATGCCAAATTAATTTCAGATGTTCCTGGATAATGAATGGAATTGGTCTTTTGTTGTTCACCTCTAATTGATGCATTTGCAGGAACCAGCAGTGGTGATCTGTGACCTGAAAACCGATCACAGAAACGTGATGAAATTTCTCTGGCATTGTGGACCTTCTTTTCCTAGCCTGCTGTAAAGAGCTGAAGGAATTCATCCCTTCACTCAGTGCTCAGCATCCTTTCCCCCTCTGCACTCAGTGGCTGGGTGACCCCTGCTGTAGTGAGGCCCTCCAGCCAGATTCCCTTCACAATCTGTCAGTGTCAGAGCTGCACGGCTGGCTGGCAGGGGTCTGCACAGAGTGCTGCAGGGGCTGCTTTTCCCCCCTCCCATAGCCCCAGCCTTGCCTTCCCAAGAGAGCTGGGCTCCTCTGGCTCTGAATTCTGCATCACAGCACATATTGCCACCAATCAGGCTGTTGGTTCTAAGGCTGGGATTTCAGAGCTGTCTGACAGGAGTGTTGAGTGAACGTTAAATTGCCAGCAGCAAATTTCTCCCCAGAACCCAACCTCAGATGGTCAGAATGCATTTAGATTTCTAGTAACCATTAAACAGCTTCATGACAATCAAAACACGCTGGTCTGTCTAAAAACCTTCTTCTGCTCTCTAGAAACCTAAGGGAGAATTGTAGGCATTCAAGCTGCATTTTCAGTAGCTGTTCTTCTCAACTCTATCTTCAATCCAGCTCTTGTTACTGCTACTGCAGTTGCTCACCTAGTCAAGTAGGGGCCCTGAGAGATGTGGAGGGTAGCAGTGCTCTAACAAGTTCTTGAAAGGCAGAGAACAATTTGCACAATGCAGTGCTAAAGACAATGTAATAGAGATCATCCTACTTAATAGCCTATTTAAATCCTTGACAACTTACAATAGGAGATTGCTTGCCTTTGAATCCAGAGTTTAACTTCTCCTGCATTGTAATTTTGTAGGGAGAAGAAGTGGGTGACAGTTGGCGACACATCCCTAAGGATTTACAAATGGGTACCAGTAACAGAGCCTAAAGTCGATGATGTAAGTATCCTGCAGATGTCTGGGGTTTTGCAAGATGCAGACACTCATGTGTAGGCAGAGTCAAAAGAAATATGCTCTCTACTCTTTGAGCCTTCAAGCTGTGGCTGGTGTGGGTCTTGCAAGCGCTTGGGTGGAAGAGCTCTAGGGAAGATGTTGATCTCTACAGAAAGTGATGGTGATGGTTCAGTGGGTAGCAGTCTTCCCGGAGTCAGCTTGGATCAGTTCTCAGATAACTGCTAAACATGCAGCTCCAAACTGAGTTTTGGAGCCTAACATCCTAATTGGGATGTGGGGAGGGAAAGCTGAGACATCAATTAAGCTGAGACATCAATTACTTTTCTCCTCTTTCTGCCTGGTGCTTTGAAGGAAAGTAGCTGGTTTGAACCACGTGGAGTGTGTCTTGCTGCTGTTTTGCTCAAAAATAGGTGCAAAACACTCAAGTAAGGGTAAGAGAATCCTGTGGAACCAAGATCACTTGTCCTAAGATGCCCAGCCCAAGCAGATGTGCTCCTATTGCAGTGTGTTTTCTCTTGATAAATGTTTTGTGTACACATCATGGTTACGTTCTCAGTGTGCTCTGTTCATGTCCCATAATATAATAATGTGGCATAAAATTTAAGTGTAAAAAAAATCTGACAGGGTGTACAAGTTGTTTTTCAAAATGGATGTTGCTCTCATTTTATAAATTGAAATATTGTTATGAGAGAAAACTAATCCATGGTGCCACAGTAAATTAATGATACAATAGAACATTTATCCTAAGTTGGGTACTCCCTCCTTGGGCCATTGTGTGCTCTTACTTTATTTGAAATATGACTTAAAACCTATCTACTACTACATTAATAAATGTGTAAAATGATGATTTTCCAGATGAGAGAGAGTCTAATCTTGCCTTATTAAAATTCCAAATTCAAGACCTATTTTTGATTAGCATTGTTTCTTTCTGTGCCTTTGGTTGTACCACAGATTCTCAGCCTCTTGTATCTCTGTGAAGTAACCTTGTGAACTGGGAAACCTTTCCTGGGTTCTTCACAGAAACTTATTCATATTTTCTAGATGTCAAATGTTTGGTCGTGATTTTCCCCTCTATAGATTATAACTAATAAAAGCTGTGCTAGCTGTAAGAAAGAAACATATATTTAGGCTACGTAGGCTCACAGCTTCTGAGAATTGTTCTCCCCCAGCTGAGGCATGATGGGTACCATGGAACTTGGAAATAGAATTTCTAGTGAGTTTCTGCATGAACTCTCAAGGTGACTGGTACCTGAAGTCGTATTCTCTGTTAAGAAGAATGTATTTATATAACAGTCTCTATGTGCAGAGTTTAATTGTATTTTTTGAGCCATCATTTCTAGGTTTAGGCTCCAGATTTGCTGAAATTGGGACACTTGTTCAAGACCAGCTACTTCATTGTCCTACAGTCACATTCTGTTCATTCCAAGTAGAGGCTGTTGTGCAGCTGCAGTTGTTGCAGGCTTGTTTTCATAAGATTTCTGTCTTTTTGCTCTGAAAATTAAGATTAAATTAAAAGAAGTGCCCATATTTTAAAAATAAATACCAAGTAAGGGTCATCCTGGCTATTGAATTTTGCTGTGGACATCCTTCTATATCTGATTTCATCCACACGCTGCACTTGCTTTTTACTAGAGGAGGAGAATGGGATTTTTTTACTACTTCATGTTTCAAATGGAAGTTGTCTTTGATTTTGGTGGATGCTGATTAGATTACCACCCCACACACGTGTTGTTCCTAAATTACTGACATTTCTTTGAACTAGAAGTAGCGAGGCTCTTTCCTCCTACTCATTTTGGAAGGCTGTTGTAGAACTTCACCACTTGGATGGTTAAACCTTTTTTAGAAAGAAGAAGCTGTTCTGAAATTACTCACAGTAATTTTTCAATATTTCTCTTGGGGCAGAAGTGCCCTTTTTACCTTTAAAACCCCTCCAGCCAAACCTGAGGGAGATCAGCTCCTCTCTGAGCTTCCATTTTGTTAAAGGTAAAGAAGTCCATATACTTTTACCTCTGTCTTATTTATTAGGGAATGAAATCTGGCTTCTCTGAAGTAAAAATACAACTTAAAAATAAGCCTAATCATCTAAAACAGAGGGAAAAATCCTTCCAGATATCACTTGTTGAATTTCTTCTGCAGTCTTAGACAATAACTGTGATTTTAGTTCCTCCTCTCATTGGAGAACACTCTTCTCTGAGTGTTGCTGAGCATTCTTCCTAGAGTCAGGCTTTTAATTGTCTTCTCAGCAGGCAGGCAGGATGCTCCAGAAGCAGTGCAGCTCTTTCTCCTGTGAGGCTGATGATGTCACCTCTTCATTGGAATTGCTGCATCCCTTAGCAGGCACAGATTTCCCACGTGATGGATGCCACTGGCTCTTCCTTTGTTTTAATGCTTGCAGCCCACACTGTTGGTTGGTCAGGAGCCTGTTGTGACCTCCTGTTCATGCAGGACTCTCTTGTTTATCCTCTTGGTTTTAGGCCAGTCTGATTTTTAATCCATCTTTTTAGTTTTAATGAAGAAATGGTGTTAGTTGAGAGGGAGGAGGTCTCTGCAGTGTTGGGCACTGAGAAGGAGGTAAAAAGCTGGTGTTGAAATTGTAGATTCCTGTTGTGCCCCCACGTTGGCTGGGTGTGCTCTACAAGCTTTCTGAGACCAGAGGGACAAGGGGTTGGGGTTTGTAGTGGGGTGTTGATGTAAACCCTACACTGAGCAGGGCTGTGGGCTCAGAAATGGGGCAGTTTCATGACTCTTGGCCCTGGCTCTCATCAGTGATGTTCTTCCCTTTTCCCAGCACAGCAGAGATTCTTCTGACCTTGCTTTGGTGGCTCTTTGGGCTGAGTACAGAGTTAGGAACCAGCACCTCCCAAGTTCTCTGTCTCAGTTTCAGCTGTTTAATCATCGTGCCTCAGGTTCCCTATTTGTGGAATGAGGGGTATTACTGAGAACTTTTGTACTTCTCACAAGAATTTTGCAGTCGTTTGAGGGTGAAAAACATGATTAACTGTTACTAGAATTCCTGGATAAAAACATATATATTGTAGCATTTTGTATCATGAAGAATCCAGTAGAAAACCAGCCCTGCAGTTGCTGGGATTAATGCATTATTGGTAATTTTACATTATTTACAATAATATAATATTGGCTTTATCTCTCACTTAAAATGAAGAGAGCTATTTACAGAAGTAATGAGTGGGAAGGGTTTTAAATTGCAACATGGATTCTTTTTCATGGCGATAAGTCTCATTTGTTTGTGGCACCTTTTGTTTTTCAGAAAAATAAGAATAAGAAAAAAGGCAAAGATGAAAAATGTGGCTCAGAAGTGACCACCCCAGAGAACAGCTCCTCTCCAGGGATGATGGACATGCACGGTGAGTGGGAGGAGGCCAACCCCAACTACCCTATCACCCTGCTATGGAGCTATAAACCAAGAGCATCAGATTCTCCCTTGCTCAGATGTATGGACAGCATGATTGAGACAAAGTGAAACAGCATCAGATACTCATTTGGTACCTTGGACTTCTCTTCTGTGACTGTAGTAATGGTTGTTTAAATGCTGTTTTTATTTGGGCTGTGTGAGTGGGGGGGGAAAAAGTGTTAGTGGAGCTAAATGTGAAAATAAAAAGAGAAATATCAACCACTACACTCAGGTGAAGTAGTAAATCTGTTGAGTTTGCTGCTGGATGGACTAAAAGACCCCTAAAGCCTCAGTGTGAAAGTAAAATAGAGGTGAGAGACTCTGAAATCATTTTTTTAATGGTGGAAACTTTAAGCTTTCTTTTTTCTTAACCCTGCTAGTGAGTTATGCAAAAGTTCATATACTTTTACCTCTGTTTTATTTATTAGGGAATGAAATCTGGCTTCTCTGAAGTAAAAATACAACTTAAAAATAAGCCTAATAATCTGAAACAGTGGCACCTACTGTAACTAGCAAAGGTTTTGTACTTTTTAACTCTGTAGGTGATGCAGGTCAAAAGAATTGTGCAAGAGTCAGGGAAGTGAGCTCTGGTTCTGTGCTGTCTGCTTTCAACTTGAAATTAACTGGTTAAATAAACTTTTTGTTTGTTTGCCAGTCAGTCACTATTAGGTCAATTATTATTTAATTTCTTTTTTTTTTGGGGTGTTAGCCTGGTGTTTATTACAGAGGAGCTTGCACAGCTCAGCTCTGCTTCCTCTGTTTTACTTTCTAGGTGTTTGGATAACAATTATGGCACTATTTGAGCTAACAAGAGGGGCTCCTTTTTTAGTGGGTTGTACATTTTTCATTTCACTTCTGTTTGCATTTATATTGCCTCCTGGTTGGTTTTTGCAGTGCTCACAGCAAGTGGGGCCTTGCAATTAAAGGATTGAGCAGGATTTTCACAGATCTGCATTAATTTTTCATCTGTTTCAAACTTCTCAGCTTTTCCCTTGGCCAGATCATTTCATTTTCTCAAGTCTTGTCTCTCCCATCCATGAGGGGAATATACTACTTGCTTTTTTATCACGTATCACTTGTGGTTTTAAGGCATATTGTACAATTTCATGATAAACTTAATCTGATCTCACTTGGAGCTGCTCTGAAAAGAGATAAACCCATCACCAGCTCTGTGTTTCTGAAGTCCTTGGGATGTAACAGTTGTACAGGTGCAGAGGGAGGTGCTGCTAATAATTCAACTCACAATAATTTGCTGAGTTAAGTGGTTTTTTAGGGAGCAGGAGCTTTCCTTTTGGTTCCCCATGGTTTTTAGGCTGGCTTAAAGATCACAGGAAGCTGCACCCTGCTGCTCTCCATGCAGCATTAGCTGAGATACTTGATCCACTGTTGGCTTTCACAGGAAGAGGGGACAGGCAGAATATTTCCTGTCAACTACTGACACAGCTTCAGAAGTTACTTTGATCCAAGTGTTTGGAGAGTATTCTGGACAGTTATCACTTAGAAACTGTTGTTATTGGGAGTTGATGTTACATTTGACCTTCACGAGGTTTTGTTGTGGGGTTTTTGGTGGGTTTTTTTTGTCTTCAGGACACACTTGAAGAATCATCTGCTCATCTGAGCGTTGTGGTGATGGGTGTTTGTAAATCTGCAGCATGAACACTTCATTAGCCCTGTGTTACATGAACTATCAGATGAGACTGTGGCTTCATTTATCTGTTTTACTCACAAAATTCTGGGTTCTTTTGGAAGAGATGAGAGTAAAACACTCATGGTTTTATTTAAACATTAGTAAGAGCACCTTCTTTGAAGTTTTCTGATTTTTAGTAGCTGCTGAGGCTGCAAAGGCAAAAACTGTGGTGGTTTGGAAAAAAGATTAATTTTAGTCTAAATGCTTGGATTTGATCCCCAACAAACTAGATTATATCTTGTGTTATCAGGGAACAATGCAGGGAAAATATGGAAGAATTAAGATGTGTTTATTATCTTGTCAAATTAGACTTCATTGTTTTTAACTCTTTTGTTACCAGATGACAATAGCAACCAGAGTTCAATAGCTGATGCTTCTCCAATAAAGCAAGAGAACAGCAGTAATTCAAGTCCAGCACCAGAACAGAACCTGGCAACACAAGCAGATGGCACTGAAATAAAGTCTGATGAGACTCAGACAGAAGCAAAGGAGCAGCCTGGTTCAGAAGGTAAGTTTCTTCAAAGCCACACTAAAAAAGTTATCCCTTAATGTATAATATAATTTATCTGCTTGTCCATTTGGAGAACTGAATAACAACAATTTGAAGGAAATGGTTTCTGAATTCTCAGGGTTGATGTGAAAATGGGCCATGGTCTCTCTGGCCTACTAGTGATCCCTCCATGCAGCTGGAAAGGTCAGACTGACCTTCAGGGTCCTTGCAAGGAGGAAACAAACCAAACACTTGGTTTATTGTTGTTACAATCTCAGCCTTGAAAGAAGAAATAATTGACAATCATCTTTGAAATGGCTGTAATCACACAAATCTTGAGAAGTTGCTTTTGTGGGTCTGTGGATGTTTGTTATCTAGTGTCAAAGTAAAATAGAGGTGAGAGACTCTGAAATCATTTTTTAATGGTGGAAACTTTAAGCTTTCTTTTTTCTTAACCCTGCTAGTGAGTTATGCAAAGTTAGCTCTGAATTCTGCCCTAATTTTCTAAAAGTGTTACAGTATTACACAGATTAAAAATACACATAGGTTAAGAGATTGTTCTGAGCTTCACTCCTGAAGTGGCATTTTGGGTAATTGAAACACGCTCTGTGTTTGTATTCTTGGCAAAACAACTTTCTTCATCCTGTTACAACAGATAAAACATGTCCTTAACACCATTCTATTGATTTGGTGGCAGTATTCTTCCCATAGCAAAGCAATTAAATGATGCCTTCCTGATTTAGTTCTGAGCTCAGTGGATCCACTGCCCAATTTAAATTTAGAGCTTTTATCTTGGTGGTACCAGCCTGGTTCAGTGTGTTAAATGTCATTGCTAGTTGGGGTTAAAATTTGACAATAAATCAGTACAAATAAATCAGAAAGCCATATCCTTCAAAGAAAATCTTAACTAGCATGTTTGGCCTTGGGAAAAGATAAGGATTTACTCCTTTATTCATCTGAACCTGCTTGTGTGGAGTTGTCACATAACATACGTGCTCCCCTGACTAAATTTAGGCTCAGGGAAAATCATACCAAGTTCTCTGGGTTAGTTCCAGAGCCAGTTACTGTAAAACGAAAGGGAAGTAATGGCAAAAAATATTTGTTATTAATAAGTTTTTTTCTATTGGTTTTATAAAATAAAAGGTTTTTTTTCTATTGGGTTATATAAAATAAAAGTTATTAAGTTATTTATCTACTGAAGTGTTGTGCTCATACCCCTGGGATCATGACATTATTCAGCTGGGTGGGGTTAATGACCTTGTATGTCTCTCTCATGTTGCTCTCCTGAAATCAGGGGGGTTCCTTAAAGCAAGGGGACAATTTAGGTGACCAGAAATGGTACCTGTGGGCTTCTCAGAGGAAACAGATGCATTCAGCTCAGTTTGCTCTGGAAACAAGTCATTGCAGGCATCAGAATAGCTGCAGATCCCCTTGTCCAAAGGTCGAGTACTGTGAGTGGTGGCTGCCAGGGACAACTGGAGGAGACCCCAGCAGCTCTGAGCTCTGGGTGTGGTTTTGTCCTGGGGAGATGGGCACCTCACAGAGCTCTCCTCACCCCAGGTTGTACACACAACAGAAATGCCTCCTGACCCTTGGGACTCGTGGGTTTATCAGTATGAACATGCTTTTCTGGTGAGACATGCAAAGGAAGATGATGCTGTTGGAGTTTGCTGAGTGTGATCTTTGAGCCTGCTCATCGTTGGTGTCACTTTAGCTTGGGTTCTGTCAGAGAAACTTTCAGAAATGCTTGTGATGCTCTTTATACAGTACACCCCATAATATCCATTATGGCATCTTCATTAACCAGAGTTGTCCAAAATTTTCTTTTGATCTTGCATTTCTCTTCATCTAGAATAAATTTATGTGTTTTTGGGTCAGGGACCTGAGGTGAGATCACTCCATGAAACTTGGCTCCATGCTGAGAATTCCTTCAAGTCTAAAAGGGTTTTTAAATGAGCTGAAGGAAAGAACAGTTCCAGTCCTTACACTGATTTGGTGGGGTACTAAAGGAGATATAATGGACCTTTTACAATCAAAGGGCTTTGGTTTGGGTGGTGGTTTTTGTTTGTTTTGTTGAGTCCCTGCTTCTGGACATACTGTGTTAAACTTCCTTTAACCAGTAAAGACACTTTAAGTGCCTCTATTCCCTTTTTGAGTGAGTGGGTGTTTTAACCTGGAGTCCTCTGAAAGTCTTGCTTTGAGAGAGAGACGGGTTCAAAATAACAGCCAAACAAAAGGGAAAAAAACCCCCAAACTCCAGACAAACAAACAAACAAAACCCCAAATTAGAAGCAGGTAAGAGCTCCAACAAGCTGGGACACTTCTCCACAAGTATGCACCAGAATTAAAAATTCCACCACCTTCATGGTTAAACAAGCTAGCTGGCTGGATTTCTAAAGTTTGTTTTAAAAGTAGTTTCAAGCAAAAACATGGATTTTAAATATATATATGAATTTCAGCTCAGAAAACTTTATTCTCTCTCCTTAGCTACCCAGTTTTAAATCCATTAGTTATCACAATTCAGCTCTTTTTGTAGCTGCCTCTTACTTCTGGTTTGAAGCAAGTAAAAGGGGTCAGTCCCTGTGCAAAGTTGATGTTGAAACTTGTTTGGTATGAAGTGTTGACGTGGTGCTGTTGGAGGGTGTGTGGGAGCTCAGCTCCCTCTAGGGACTGATTCCAGGAATTGTGTCCTGCCTGCAGCAGGAGTTTGAGCTTAATTCATTCTATTCATACAGTTGTTATGTATGTTAATGGTTCCACGTGGATGAAATGGATGTTTGGGATGTTGCTAATGAGAAGACAGCCTAAAAGCTCCTGCTGAATGTTTGCATTTTTTTTAATTTAAAATTATTTCCTGACATTTCAGATACCTCCGATGAACAGAATTCACAGTCTTCGATGGAAAATTCCATGAATAGTTCAGAGAAAGCAGAAATTCAGTCCTCTGGAGAAAATGATCTAATTACAGAGGCATCTAAAAACTCTCAGGTAACTTTTAAGCACAAAAGCCCAATTACTTGGAATTTGGGAAAGAATATTTTTAGCAGAAAGCAAATGTAAGGAGGCCAGTTGTGTACTTAGACTCATTTCCAAAGGTGATGCCAGTAAAGCAGTAGAGTATTAAATGTACACATACCTGCTTTTGTGGTTAATTTGATAGGCTTCTTGCATTTCCCAAACCTTGAGCAGGAAATCTAGACTGGGCTGATTTACTTTCCAGTTTCCTCAACCAGTCCCTGTTTGTTTTGTAGGCAGAATTAAAATTTAATGTTAATAAATTGCTTGGACCTAAGCTACTGAACTGCTTTTGAGGCCCATTCAGAAGTAAAACCCCTTGTGCAAAAGCAAATTCATGTAGCAGTTAGGAAAGTGTTTCTGTAGAGTCAGTGGATGAGATGTTTCAGTGGTAGAGTGAAGAATTCTGGGTGGGTGGGAGGAAGGACAGACATTATCCTCACAGTTCTTCCCCTCAATCCAAGACCCTTGGGCAGAGCACAGCTCAGTCCTTGGGTTTTCCTTGGGTGGTTCCAGTGCACACCTTGTGCTCTCCAAACCTTGCATCTTCTGTCCTGGAGAGGTTGTTTTGGCTACAACAAGAGACAATTCATGTGTGCTCAGGTGTGGAGCTGAGGGAGGTCTGGGTGGAGCCATGAT
>VYZX01005374.1:465354-570646 GCA_013401335.1 Brachypteracias leptosomus
TCATTTAGTTTTTAATGAAAAAAATTAAAATTATTTTTTAAATTAAAAAAAAAAAAAAAAAAAAAAAAAAAAAAGGAAAAAAGTTGCTTCCAGTTGATACATTTTCCTAATTAGCTCTTCATTTAAGCTTATTTATTTCTGAATTCTCCACCAGTGAAAATGGCTTGCACTTAGACTACTGCGTTGCAATTACCACTTTATTATGAAATATGATGGGGAAATGGGGTGGGGGGAAGAGGGAGGGAGCAGTGGGGAGCCAATACTGACCTTCTGGAAGATGTTTGTAGGATTGACCTCCAGATAACAGTTGACACTCAGTTTCGGAACGTTTCCTTTTCTGTTGAAATAAAACCTTTTTAACTGAATAAAATCTGATTGCAAATCATTCACGCAAACAGTGTGCTCCCTAAGAAGTTTTTTGGGATTTCTGGTCTGCTCACGAAGCCCATTAACATTCTCAAAATAAGGAAATGAGGAGCCAAAAACTCTCTTTGCACAATATATGCAATGAAACGGTGGAATTCTCTCTTGAATTGTGTGTATGCCTAAAAATGTGGATAACTGGTCAATGACGATTGATTTGTATGTATATTACAGTCAGATTTAAGTGATATTTTGTGAGAAGTTCTATTGATATATTAAATGGGCAAATCTAGAAAGATTCAAACGTAAGAATATTTTTGATTTACTAACTTTCTGTTGTTTTTAATGCTAAACCAAGAAATCTGATGCCACCTTTGACAAGTAGTCATGTTTACTAATCCCTACCTTCAGGTGCATCGCAGCAAGCTTTTAATTTTTAGTTTTGTAGATGTTTCCAAGGGAGTAAAGAGACTTTTCATTTAGAAACTTAATTCCTGTACTTTAGGAAGAAATAAGATATATAAATAGCACTAAAAAATACCTCAAATTTTTCATTAGATAGAAGCATTTATTGGCATTATTGACATCGACAGGTTTAATTATAAGCTTCCTTTTCTCTCCTGTGGCTTCTGCTCAGAACTGCTCATTGTTCTGTGGCTAACAAGACAAGGCATCATAACCACATTCCTAGAGGCTTGATTTCAAAAGTAGAGATGCTTTATTTACAGCTTATCCAGAAGACATTCAGAACTTGTTTGGGTTTTTTTTGTAAACCAGAGATTCTAGTGACAACAGACAACTGAACAAGCAGATAGATTTGGGTTCCTTAGACCTGTTATTGTCAGTCTCTAGGGCAGAGGCTTTGACATTATCTGGTGTGAAGAAATCCAAAATAGTGTATAAGACTGTTATTAGTCTTTTTTTGAAGTGCCTGATAACATTTATGGGCCAACGGATGTGATTAAACACATTTTAATGCCAGAAAGTACAGATGGGACCAAACCAGAACATCGACTTCAAACCAGCCTGAGGTTTGAAACCAGATCTAAATCCAGCTTTTTTTTTTGGCTTGGACCTATCTCTACCAGAAACTTGTTTTATGAACTCACTGTAAAAGGGTTTATTGAAAGCATTGAAACGTGGAGCAGAAGGAGAGATGTAATTTTCTTCAAGATGACTGAAAGTTCTCATCCAGCTAATGTGTTAGAAATAGTGCAAATATCAAGAAGTGCTTCCTTGCTACAATGCTGAATGTTGGAGCTTCAGTTACAAATAAATACAAAAAAAAAAAAAAAAAAAAAAAAAGAAAAAAAGAAAAACAAAAAAGGGGAAAAAAAAAAAGAAACTAGAAGCAAGCAAGTAAATTAGCTGAGTTTGTGGAACATGTGGGAAGGCCTTCCGAATAAATGATTTACTCAGCCAAACATTTTATAGCAGAACTATTCCTTGGAATTTTTATGCTTGGGAAAGTAGTTGTTAAACATTCCAAAAAGTGCTGGCACTTACAAAACAACAAAAAAAAATAATCAACAAGGCAGTATAAAATATTGGTTTTGGGTGGCTCTCTTCATACATAAACATTGTCATGTTTTGGAATGTTCTTTCTATCTAAGGGCCTGTTAGAAGGTGTAAAGAATTTTTGTTTTCTTCAATACCTAATCGTTTTCCATCTTATGATTTGTGTGTGTGTGTGTTGTACAGCAGTATAATTTTTCACTTATTTATTCCATCGGTAGCTATGGTTTGTACAATGTACAATGGTTTCATTTCAAAAATAAAATAAAATTTAAAAATCACAACACGAACGCTGTGTGAATAATTTTTATCCAGAAGCTTAATCTCAGCTTGGTTTCTTTTTTTTTATTTTAAATTTACAATAAATTTCTGGTTTTACCAATGGTATTTTTAAATGTGCATTCTATGGTGGTGTCTCATTTGGTAACATATAAAATGATTCACCTCTGAGTGGACCAAAGGTGCCTTGATATTGTAGCAAGACACTGAGCAGGGTGGGGGCAGCTTGTGGTGGTTGTAACAGCAACAAACAAATAGATGTGACCAATGTAATTACTGCAGAATAACTCAGTAATTTGAGGTGCTTGGTGCTCAGCTAATGAGTTGTGGGAGCTTAACTTGGAGGGAGGAGGGCACGGGGTGGAAACAGGCTTTGGTTTGGGAACGTGCTCATGGTGCTTGCAAGGGGAAAGCTCCTTCAGAGGTTTGGAAAGATTCTTTACATTCAAGATGGCTAAAAGTGTCTGGCTTATTTTTAGTGTTCTTTGTGCTGTGTCCAAAGCAGCCTTTGCAGGTTCCCAGACAGCTGGCTCAGCACTGTGAGAAGGGTGAGCCACAGCCAGCTCCCCTGCTCCCAGCTTGGGTTTGTTGCTTCCCCTGCAGTTGCTGGGGTGCTCACAGCATCCTCTCATCAACCACTTAAATTCACTAACCTGGCAAGAAAACTTTTAGTTAGGTTTGGGTTTTTTTTTTCTTGTCTGGGTTAGTGAATTAAATCAGCAGATTTTTATAAGGGAATTCTATATATAGGGTGGAACTGGAAAGAGAGAAAAGAATCGAGGTAGAAATGAGGGTGTAATTTCAAGAAGGAAAGGCCTCTGGACAGGTAAGGCTTGTGTTGGTGAAGGAGTGAGCAGCAGCCCAGCCCAGAGTAGAGCTGGAGGTTGGCCCAGTGGTTTGCCTGGGAGCAGGAGTGGTGGAGGAGCCAGCAGAGTGGTCACGGGATGGCTGGACTCCCAGTGCCTCCAGTCAGCCCCACAGTCTGGAAGAGTCCTCCTGCCTCATCAAAATGGGAATGCTTATCTTCCTGTCTGTAGATCTGGGAGGATAATCTCTTACCACTAAGTGCTGTGGGTGTATTTTTAAGCAGCTGGAATGTCTCCCCGTTCAGCGTGTGTTCCAGCTGAGGTCTGTGGTGGTGAGCAGCTGTCTCCTCCTGTGCTGGGGAAGGAACATCACCTTGGTGGCACTGCAGGTAAAAAACAGCAAAAACACACTCAAAAGATGCTGCTGTGGCCCCTTAGCACTTCCCTCTGCCTCCTGGAATTCCTCACTGTGGAGGAAAGGGGTACCCAGGAGTCTTGTCCTGTCACTGATCACCTAAATGCTGATCTTAACAAGAGGTGTGTCTCCAAAACTGGATTTATTTTAAGGGGTGTCACTGTCCTTCCATCTGCAGCATTTGCACTGAGGCTGACTAGAGAAAACCCTGAATGGTGTCAAATGTTAGAGCTTAACATTGCTACCTAGTGACACTATTTTAACAAGTTCCCCCTCTTCAGACAGGAAGAAGCAAGTGTGGCTTGTTATCCTTTTGTGAGGTAAATGTATAGAAGCACAGTATATGGTGCTGTTACTGATGGGTGGGGGGGATTTTTATGGGTTTTTTAGTTCTTAACAAACTACATGTAAGACTTAAACTAGATATTGTAAAACTGTGAATGTTATTTTGAAATGTTCTCATTTTTTGTATGTAAAGCACTCCCAATCAGAACTCCTTGCTGGGAGATAGCATTGCTTTTTTTTCCCCTCCTTCTCTCCTCTTCTCTCCTCTTTTCTGTCTTCTCTTTCTTTCTCTTTTTTCTTTTCCTCTTCTCTTTCCTCTTCTCTTTCCTCTTCTCTTTCCTCTTCTCTTTCCTCTTCTCTTTCCTCTTCTCTTTTCTCTTTTCCTTTCTTTTCTTTTCCCTTCCCTTCTTTCTCTTTTTCCCTCTCTCACTCCTCCTCTCACCTCTCTTCCCTTCTTTAAAACTTTTTAGTATAAAGTAGCAATAACCAGCTTTGAAACTAAATATGACTGTGGCCTTTTATGCATTTGAGTTCTATGCGATGCTAAGAGCTGAATATTAGTCTTGATTTTAAAAGATTCCTAGCAGAGCCCTCCTGATGTGACCATGCTTTGCTGCTCCTTTCATGCCTGGGGAAGTATTTAACGTACCATTTCTCCCCTAACCAGTGATCTGTCTTGATTTCCTGCTCTCTAGTGGAGAATATTAGATCACTGCAAGGGCATAATTGGGATAGCGTGCCCAAAACTTGCTGTCTCTTGAGTTCCCCTTGATCTTATTTCTGGTTTTACAGAGCAGAAAAAGGAGCATGTGGCAATTTAATGTTTGGGGTTTTTTTTCCTCCTGAGTATGACTACGTAGAAGAGCCTGTTTTTTAAGTATGAGGTCCTAGAACTGAGAGAATATAAGCAATTCAGCATAAATGCTTTGGAGTATGTGACCTAGAATTGCCCCAGTGGCTCTCCTGGTGATGGAGGTTTGCTCTGCAGGGCAAGCCAGAGATCTTTTTCTCCTGACTTCATAACATAAATATGTATATGGGTTTTAGTGCTGTAAGCTGCTGTTCTCTCCAGAATAATACATCTCCTGGCCCTATTGCTGTGCTTTCCTGGTGACCTGCAGGGTCTGTTGCTTCCTTTATGCTTTTGAGAAGGATGAAATTCAATCTGTACTTACCCTGGAACAATTGTGGTTCCTTCACACACACCACTGAGCAGGTACGTGGCTTAGGTGTGAGCCACCACGCTGGCAGTAGAACCTCCATGTCCTGAGCTTTTCTCTTTGGTTGGAGCTTCTTGCAAGACTGCCTCTGGAAAATAATAAGCAATTTACTGTGTTAAAGATAGTTTAAATCCATTAAATCTTTCTAGCACAATCACTATCTCATCGACATTCTTCAGCCAGTTCTGGGCCATCCTCTCTGCATCTTCTCATGTTCATGAGTCCCTTAAGCTTAGGGGTGTTTTTCTGAGGAAGTGTATTACCAAAGACATGCTTGTGGTGGTTCTGTGTGAGTGACCACAGCTTCCCCAGGCTTCTCAGTCTTAAGGCTAGAGGTGGTTATGCATTTTTCATCAAGGCTTTTCCATACCACCACCTCATGCCCTACAACAATGTCCTGCTGGGTGGAAGCATCACGCTGGATCCTCTAAACCACTGCAGGAGAAGTGGGGACAGGTACTGTGGTACTGAGGTCTTGTGGCAGCGATTCCTTCCCCGTTCTTGATGAGGCTGGTGGTGACACAAGGTGACTGGTCACCCGATGGGGCTGTTTCATCATCTGCTGTGGTGTAAGGAGACCAGTGAAACGTGGTGAGTGTCACTTATGGCCAACAACCCTCTGGGTCTGGGTGTGCAGGAGGAGGTGTGAGGGTCAGGGAGCTTCTCTTGTAACTGAGGGAGCTTCTCCTGTAACTAAAGGCCAGTGGGGCGAGGTAAAGCAACCTCAGGGGTTGCCTTGAGGGAAAGCAGCCCCGTGGCGATGTTGGTCTGCAGCTCTCCCTGAAGGACAGCACCCTCAGCGGTGTTTTCCAGAGGCCTTCGGGTGGGTGATGGCGGCCTGGGACCATCCCTGAGGGGACACAGCCTGAGGCGGCGTCCAGGAAAAGCGGCCTCGGGGGTGGCGATGCCGGGAAGGGCCGAGGGGAGGGGCCCGCGGGGAGGGCTGAGGCCGCAGGGGAGGAGCGGCGGGAGCGCTCCGGCGCCTTTAAGCGGGGCGAGGCGGAGCGGCGGGGGCCGGCCCGGGGCGGAGCGGGGCGGTGGCGGCGCAGAGCAAGCGGCGGGCTCGGACGGCGGCAGCGGGGCCATGGCCGCCGACGTGTTNTCGTCGCCGCACAGCGAGCACCCGCCCAAGAAGGGCTACGACTTCGACACGGTGAACGAGCAGACCTGCCAGACCTACCAGTTCGGGGCGGCCCGGGGCGGCGGCGGCGCCGGGGGCCGCCTCAGCATCGACGCCTCCCTCACCAAGCTCTTCGAGTGCATGTCCCTGGCCTACAGGTACCGGCCGCCGCCCTTGGGCCGGGGGCGCGGGGCAGGGCGGGCCGGGGGCGGCGCGGAGGGGCCGAGCGGCTCCCGGAGTGAGTCACGGCCCCGGGGAAAGCCCCGGTAGGGCGTCGGCGAACCGGGGACCCGGTGAGGGGCAGAGTGAGTGGGGGGGCGAGGCCGGAGGCCATCGGCCGGGGCACCCCCGGGGGCGTGGGGGCAGCCGAGGGTCGCCGTTCAGCGGTGATATCCCTCCCTCTCCAGCCTCCCACGCGTGGGGCTTCGCGTCGCTTTTGTTTTCAGTGAACTTTGGGATCCCGGCGGGCACTTTCCCTAGGCCTGAGCCCCAGCCCTGGCCGCGGCCGGAGGGGCTGTCACTGCGGCGGCACCGGGCGGGTGGAGAGTGAGGGGCCAGGGGAGCTCCCCCCCTAAGCCTGGGAGGGCTCCCGGCGGCACCGGGCAACGCTCAGCATCCCCTGGCCAGGCTGTGATGTACTGGAAACATCTAGTGCTGAACCATCCCTGGAGAAATCCTTAAAGGGCAAAGAAACATTTGTGCCCTGGTCTGGGTGAAAACCGGCCAGCTCTTCTTATTTTTATCCCAAATCTTATTTTTATCCCAAATTCTCGAAAGCGGGGTCTGTCATTGTTCCCTTTGTTCCGGTGGCTGCAGCTGCTGGGAGCACTTCCTGGGTTTACATGCACCTTCTGCTCAGGCTCCAGTTTGGGCTGCTCATCTCTTTCAGGAGGCGTTATATTCACACTTGCCCCCTTTGTCTGTCATCCAAAATGGAGGCAGAGCCATGGAAGAGAAGTGTTTGGGGAAGATGTGTGCCTGCTGGGGTCTTTTGTTCCGGGTGGTATCGCAGAGATTGGATCCAATCGGGTGGATCCGAATGGAGCATGTTTTGGGAGTTGATTAAGAGGGATGATGGAAAATACCTCTGAGTGTATCAAGGGAAATTCTTATTGTCCTTCACAGGAACCATGTTAGGCTTGCTAGAAGAAAATTAACTTTGCCCACCCCAAATTCCTCTATTTAAGTGTCGCTCAATCAAGAGGGAACAATAGAACTGCCCGTTCAGTGTGGTTAGTGAGAAAATGTACTGTAAATAACCTCCTCATTTTGATAATTGTTGCCAAGTAAGTTATTAGTGACTGGCAAGAGAGCGAATCTTAGATAAGGTGCCTGGACAATGAATGTGAATTCTTTGCCTGTGCAAAAGAAATAAAAATGTAAAACTGAGCTAAAAATTAACCAGTCTGCCTTTATTGTACAAGCTGAGATGAGGATGCAAAGGAACCACAAGTGTTATGAGGTACAGGACTAAGCTTCTCATGTATGTCTTCTCATTGGCCTCTATTAGCTTTATTTTGTGTTGTGCTTCCACTGGTGTGTCCCTGGGATTTCAAAACATCTAATGCAAAGGAATAATTCTGTGGTGCTAATTTGACAGTGCTGAACTCTGGTGTAGATGAATAAATTGAGCACCAAATCTCTATTAGCAGAAACTGGTGATAGTATGAGGCAAGGTGCAGAAAATATCTTAGAGTCTACCAAAGAAAAGCATCTTCTTAATACTTCTCTGCAAACCTTAAGGTTTGCTTAGTTGCAAAACGTCCTGCTCAGATTCAGCCTTGATAAATTTTTTGAATCTAACAAACCAATCGTAAACTTGGGTCTAAAAAGGATTAAAATTATTTTGGGAAAGTCTCATCTGAGGTGATGAAGGTGAGTATGAAACGAGGCGTTATCACTGTTTGATTAATGATGATTGATGAAGGTGGTGGGTTGAACCTCTCTACCTTTGAAGCAGTGTCTCTGTCCATACCCTCCTCAAGGAACAAACACTTGGGTGAAGAGCAGCTGCTTTTGTGCTGTCCTTCAGATTTGACTTGAACTTGGCTTATGGGGATGTTTTTGTGGCTGTTGCCTCATCTGTATCTTTCCCATTACTGTCTGTCTCATCTAGCCCTGGCAGAACACGCAGATTCTGTGTTTACATTTTCTGTCCTGCCTTTGCTGGAGAGAAATTCATTCCAGAAAAGAACTGGGGGACATGGAAACCGGCACCAAAAAGGGGAATAAGTGTGGTTTTTGCTTTGTGGCTGTTGCAGAACCAGCAACGTGGGGCCTGAGCTCTGTCCTTGTGTTTCCAAAGCTGGGGGTAATGCAGAAACAAGGAAGTTGCTGTAACAGAGCCCTGCGTGTAATATTTATTTACACTTGACACCCATTGCTAGTATTTCAGTGTTTAAAGTTTTAAAAAGAAACACTAACCTGGGTGGTATCCATTAGCTTTATCAATGAGCTAGAAAGCCAAGTTTTTGTGTCATTACCCAGGATGGTTTGTAAGTGGCCCAATTCATCCCACATCACATTTGTGCTGGGATGCAGAGTGTAGCCTGGGCTCTTTTAATTGTAATTTTGTTTTTAAATATGACTTTGTGCTGTGAACTCTCAAACTCTTCATGGTAAAAAAGCTTTTCCTGAACCTGAGGGTTTGAGCAGCACAGTCCAACCTGTTCCTAATTTTCATCATAGCTCTTTCAGTCACGTAGCCAGTTGTGCAGGTTGAAAATCCTCATTTCAGATGAGCTATTTGGCAGGGGAAAATATGACCATAGCACACTCCCCCATGCAGCTGGGAGATTAAAACAATCTTCTAAATCAATAAGTTACTTATAAACACCAGGGTTTAGAGCAGGTGTCACGCAGGCTGTGCTTTATCTAAATGTCACCTGCTTTTTTTCTTGTGAGATTGATTGTGGGAACTATATTGCACTAATGAAGGTAGAAGAACCCTGGTTTTCCCCTTCTAGCCCCTTAAACAAATGAGATCTCACAGGTCTTGATGTGTGTGGGTAGCTATAATTGACCTATGTCAGGTAGGACACTTTAAAGGCAAAAAATGTGCTTTCTGAAATGAAAATGGTGTTTGACTCTGCTCATTCTAATGAGAAACTTTACTAATGGTTATAGGGCCTACAGTGGGTATTAAGCAGAATTAAGTAAAATGCTGTGTAATCTTGATACTTAATCTAGTAAAGCCATTCAATAACTTTACAATTACCCAAATAATTACATTACAGAAAAGCAGCTTCCCCAAACTGAGCTGCATTCTGGAATGTTCTGATCACCACAGGTCATAAAGAGGAAAAATCTTCCTGTCCCAATCTCAGAAAACCTTCATTTTGGAGAGCTCTTGTCTTCAGTGGAAGAATAATGTTCAGCTCCTTGTAGAATACAGGCTGAAGGCTTCTGTGGAGTGCAAATGATGCTCTGTGAAAGGACACTCACTGTAAGCCACTTGTTACCTCAACAGGCTGGAATAAGGGGCTGTTGGACTCCCCTGTGGGAAGCTCTGCTTTGGGAACAGTGATGTATAGTTTGTTTAAGGTCCAAAATCTGAATGATGCACTTAGAAATGCAGACCTGCATGTTCTCAGCTCTGCGTGGGGAGCTCTGGAAAACGTGGCAGGAATTGGTGGCATTGTGCTTGTTTATCTCTAGGGTTTTGATGCTGAGAGAGGTAAATCATGCTGGAGTGACTGCTGTAATCATTGCAGGGAGTATGAAATGTAGACAAGGTGTTACTCCTGGAAAAAGGAGATTTAAGTTGATTATTAGTTACTTTCTCTAGGTGTAAAATGAGTAAGTGGCAGCACAGACTCCAGTTAGTGCTCACCCAGTGTGTCTTACCCATACTCTGTAAAGAAATAAGAGGTTGATGAGGCTCTGGGACCATATAAATCATTTATTTTCTTTATGAAGGGTCCCCTTCTTGCACAGTGCAGTGGGGATGATCTCTGCAGTTGTGAGGATGGGCTGGTCAGTTGTTTGGTACATCACATAAACAAAGCACAAGCTTTACTTTAGAAGTTATTAAGATCCTGCTCACACTCAGTGTGGGTGGTGTTCTCTTTAAGCTCCTGTTATATATTTTTATGTCACTTGATGTCCTTCCTTAGTGGTAGGGTATGATCGGGTAGATGAAGATGACTTTGTGGGTTCTTTTATTATTAAACAGCCTCAGAGTTCTCTCACCTTCTAATAAGAGCTTAAGGAACATGCCAAGTGTTGTCCTTAAGGTAAGAGTGTTAACACTGGCATCAGGTACTTGTCTAAACCCTTCTGGATCCTGCTTGTTAAAGCTGCACAGAGCAGCAGAGTGGGCTCTGGGAGCTGTGACAAAGGCTTGCCAGGTCATTTCTCGAGCTCATCTCTCCCCTTGAGCAATATGACCCCTCCACTTCATGGAGACGTAAGCCAAAAATACTCCCTCCAGCAGTGGGCTGACATTAGGGATCAGCTTGTTGCCAAAGCACCTTTGCCACATATTCTTTGGTAGTGCAGCGTGTGTCTGGGGAAGCTCTTAGCCATGGTGGTAGCAGGTTTGAGCTGAAAAACTTCAAGGATTCAGTGACATATTTTACATGCTGCTTGTAGAAGCTGCTCTGATAAAACCACCTCTGTTCATGCTGTGGATCAAGCCTTGCTCAGGCAGAGTTGCTGTGTTGTAACTACTCATGGCTGAGGGTCCTTCCAAAGCAGGGATGCTGTATTCAGGGTGCAGTATGAGCCAGGACATTGTTACTGAGCCTCTTACCTGGCTTATGTCAAATGCTTGATATAGTCACAAGCTTTTAAGCTCTATGTAAGTCCCACTTTTAAATTCCACCTTGACAACCTTGAACCTCAGGAAGGTTTGCAGAAGATTATTGAGCTGTTCTCATTTCAAAGGTGCATTTTTTCTGCCAAGGTAAACGTTTAGGAGTTGTGTGAAAAGGCCTTGGTGGAAATTAAGGTGCCTTCAAGGCTGTGCAGGACTTACAGAAGAAGAAGACAGAGATTTGGATACAGGAACTAAGTTTTTGTTCTGTTCCTTCCTATTTTGGTGACTATGCAGGTCACAAACTCTTTGTGGTTTCTGTGGGGGTGTTGCTACAGAGATGTGGTGCACAGGAGTCACGTTTGGTATTAAAAAGCACATTGTTGATATCATCTTTGGAGTTAACATTTAATCCATGTGTTTTGTTGTAGTTCTCTCGCCTTGTGTTTTCAAAGAGTAAACAGATGTTATTTTCTGGCTTGAATGCAACATGGATTTCATAATCATAGTTTGTGATGGGTTGCTGAAATAGGGAAGAGGGAGCTTGGTTGTCCTCAGATTGCCAGTTCTCACTAACTGTTGTCTTCTCTGGAAAAAGCTTGGCTGGACTCTGAGATTTGCAATTACTTTTAGTGCAGTTTTTGTGTTGCACAATTATGATGTGCTTTGAATGAGGGAGAGTTTGATGGCAACAGAAGTTAACACATTGATCTCCAGTTCTCTCCTCCTTACCTGTTCCCATTTCTTTCTGCTGACTGGCAAGAGGAGTCAAAGCCAAGAAACTCGAAATTCAGGTCGTAGCTTTACTCATGTTTTTCCACTTGCTCCTTTAGTAGGTCACTGAATCATTCTTGTTTGTTTCTCTCCCATGTGGGGGGAAAAAATTTCCATTCTTTTGGAAGGCAGGGTTGATATACAGTCACTTGAGCAGCTGCTTATCTGTGTGTCCTTAAGCTATGATTAGTCTTAATCAAACAAAGGGGGTATCTAGTGATGCAGCAAGCTGGAAAGTGGTGGGGAGGAATAAAAGGAGCTTTGTAGCCATGTTGAGCTGGTGGCTGGGCATTTCTGAGATGTCAGAGAAGCCTTTTGAGTCTGCACACAAATTGACAGGCTTGAAGTAGAAAGTGAAGTCTCCAAGTTGTTATGTATGAGTGGATTTTTTCCCTTAACAGTCCTCAGAGATCTGTTGCAAAGAAGAAAGAGTTGAGAGGGCAGGGAGTGAGGAGAGCAGCTCACTGAGATTTGGAGTAAAATTAAGATGATCTTTGAGGAATGCATTGAATGGATTAGAAGGACCAAGATGAAGCCACACAGTGGTGTTGATAGAGGAGGTCACAGGCATGGAAACGGGAAGGGGGGAAAATAAAAAAAGATGCTGTGAAGTTCAAGTGAACCAAATGACTTCTCAGCTGACTGGGTGGGACTGAGCCTGGGTTACAAACTCGGTGAGGAAATGATCAGCAGGGTTGGACAGAGTGGCAGCAAGGAAAGGGAAATCTCAGAGGGTCATAGGGACATTGTGGAGAAGAAAAGAGATTGGAGTTGTACTTAGAGGCGATCTGATAAGAAGGGTGAAGGTGAATGGATAATAAGGGGTTGGGGAGAGAAGAGGATGCTGGTGTAGGGCTGGAGAAATACATATGAAAGCGAAGATGATATGGAAAGGAAGGGTAGAAGGTTGAAGGTGTGACTGGAGTCAGAGAAGTCCATCATGTCTTCCCTGTGCTTTGATCTGTGATGGGAGGGTTAGATAGGAACCAATTCATGAGGGAGTGCCTGATAAAGGGAGAGAGTGAGTCAGATGGACCCAGATATGTAAAGTCCTAGATGATGGTGCAGTAAAATGGGGGCAGGAGAGCTGGGGTTCCTGCCTTGCCTCTTCTGACCCTACCTTGCTTCCTTTGCCTGCTAAAGGTTTGTCTTTTTCTAACAAAAGAACAGCAACAAACCTTATCAGTTTCAAAAGCTGGACAAGTTGGGCTTTAATCTGGTATTTCAATTTTAATTACCAGGCTTCAAGCTATATGCTTCTACTTCCTTTCCTTTGTATGCAGCAATTAATTGCATTTACAGTTTCCCTCATCTGTCCTTTGATAGTTTCACGTCACTGGCACAAGCAGTTTCTTTAAAGACAAAACTTCTAAGCTACTTCTGAGGAAAAAGACAAGCTTGCTGAACTCTTTGATGGCTATAGAAGTATTTCACAGCTTTCATACAATTCTCCTTTCACTCTGGGAAGGAAACCTTTAGCATGTCTATAAAACAATTATGAAGATGATTAGGGAGAAGTACTTGTTTCAGTTGCCTCCAAAGAAAATAGAGGTGGTTCTTTGTGTTTCAGACAGTGATGGAAAAACCTGAACCTGGTTGTTTTTAGTGTAAGCTTCACTTACACCATTGTCCCAGTTTCTGAAGCAGGAAGGCTAGAAAAATTGGGTTAAGAAAAGTCAGGTTTTCCAGAAACTGCTTCTAATAGTTTTACTGCTAGAATAGAAATTCTAAAAATGATCTTTTCCAAATAATTTTTTGTTTGTTTGCTCAAACAGGAGTTGGAAGGTCACTTTTGATTGTTTGTTTTGAAGGTAGAACACACTCTCTTGGTGCCATTCATAATAATATCATTAGTGTAGAGATCTCTTTGTGAGGAAAGCAGAATTCACTATCGGAAATGGTGGTGGTGTGTGTTTGCCACAGCTTGTTTACTTTGTGACACAGGCACAAAGCCTTTCACTAGCCCTGGGTTTCTTGGCTTGTTGACCTTAGATAAATCAGTTCATTGCTTTTTTCCTCCCTTTCTCCCTTCTAAAACCAACCAAAACAGTCTCAACACTTCAGAGACCCAATGCGTGTACTGCCCTTCTTGAAAGGGGGAAACAAAGGTGTGAAGTTTAGAAGTGTAAAAGGAGAGGGTATCAAAGTAACACTCCAGCTACAAACTGAAATAATACAGGAGACAAATGGCAGAAAGATTTAGGAGGTGAAGAGGGAGATGATGCACAGCTCGCTGACACCTCTGGTAGAAAAGCTCCCGGCTGTTGTAACTGAGGAGGAACCCTACAGATGCAAATTATGGGGTAATAAAAGCAGGCTGGTAATTTAATGGTGATCATAATGCTTCTGGAAGGCAGCGTTCTGCTGGCTGCCTGTGGTGTTCACTGGAGTGCCTGTGAAAGGCACCTGCTCCCTGTGGGGACTGGTGGTGATGGCTCTGAAAGGCATCGATGCTCCCCCCATGCAGTCACTGAGGTACCTTGGATATCTGGAGCATCACCTCTGGCTTCCCAAGTCTTGGTGGCCTTCTGGAGGATCTTGCTCCTGCTTTTAGAACAACGGGAGCTGTGTTATTCTAGAGGAATACGGATTTTTCACCTCTGCAGAGTTGTTTTGTTGGGCTTGGAAGTCTAAACAGCAGCAGCTTCCCCCAGCTGCCAAACAATTGCCCTGTGAGGCATGACCCGTTTCTGCAGGAGAGGTTTGTTCAGGAGGTGAACGTGCTGCTCCATGGGCTGGTGGGGAACTGGTTTTCCTCTGCAGGCACAGCTGCTGCTGCTCTGTGTCTGCTTCCCTCCCTGGTGTGATGTGCTGTGGTTGGTGAACTCTGCCTCTGTGTTCAGCGTAGCCTTGGATTGAGCAGATGTTGCCTCCTGGAACTCCTGGGAGGACGATGTTTATTTTACTGTCATTCTCATACATGTGACGACCTCTTACAGGTCTCTTCCAGGCTTCATGGTGCTGAGGAGGGGGTGTTAATGGAGAGCCTGAACAACACCTTGGCCATGTTGGGATGTGAGGGGTTGGCTGCAGGGTAATTGCCGTTCCCTCCCCGTTAAGGAGATTTCAGCTTGTGCCTTAAGGTGTTTAAACTCTGGGTGCTACTCGAGAGCAAGCTCAGAATTGGTTACCTCTGGGACACACTAGTATTTTTAAAATTGGGCTGTCCAGCTGTGCTGTGGGGTGGATAATAGAAAATGGGATTGCTGAGGGCCATAGGAAGCCAGTGATTGCTTCCTTCCCTTGGTCAGGTACCCAGACCATGGCCACCTGGAAGGTATGTCAGAGGTACAAAGCCCAGGGTGTTAAGAGTGGTCCTCAGAGCTGCTTTGTCTCCTTTGAGACTGTAAAACAAAAGGTGACAGGCCAGATGGGAAGAGCCTGCAGGGCACTGCTGGGATTATCATATGGCAGGGTATTAGTGAAAGAATCTGATTCTCTCCAATTAGTGATATCTAAGTGTGTTTTGGCCAGACTGGTGTTGACCTGCAGATAACCCTTTGGACCTGCTCCGTCCTGTGATGTACCCTGGTGCTAGTGTAGGGAAAATCCTCATTGCTAGAAGGTCAGTGCTCACAAAGGAGACAGAGAAGCCTTAGTTAACTTTATTCGAATAAAGGGAGAGTCCACGGGAGCATCCCAATGGGGTCTCTCCAAGTTCCTGGGGGACGCAGCCCCCTTTTAATCCTAATTTCCCGGCCGCAGGTCTCCCTTTCTCCTTTCCCCAGTGGCTGAGGTGCTCAGAGTACAGACTTCCCAACACGCCTCCCTAACATGTCCCCCCCCTTTACATTATGCATTGTATGTCTTATTAATTCTACTTTATGTTCCCGCTCCCTGGGAGGAAAAGTTAATATGTAAAGTTTCTACAGTGTACATTACTGAAGGCCAGGTGCTGGTTCCCTTCAGTCTATCACTTCTTAAGTACCCTTATCTATTTGCAAGGCTAATTCCTTATCACCTTGAGACTCCCCGAATGGTGAAAAGAACCAGTCCTGTTCTCTTTTGTTATTCCACAACCTACCTCTTATCTTATCCTAAGCATCCCTTGATAGTTCAGGTGTAAAGGCATACTCCCTCTAGGTATCCCTTCTTTTTAAAGGTGTATTTCTTCCCCTAGGCCTCCCTAGTTTGTAAAGACATATTCCATTTCGTTTTCCTCTCACTAGGAAAACAGATCAGTTCTAGTAGCTAAACATGCTCCTTGATGAATTGAACACTTTTTTTCTAAAAGCACAGAAAGATTTGAATGACTTGTTAAATTTTAATGACTTGTGAGACAACTTTTTTGATCCTTGGTTCTGTGTTCACAGCACAATGTTATTGACAACAGTCAGGTGCAGTTAGAGACTTTCTCATCCCTCTACTTCTAGTTTAGCTGATGGTGTAGTGCAGAGAAGCAGTGGGCACAGTCCTTTTTGCTATATTTATTGCCTTACTCATTGGGGATGTCTTGCTACATACAGAGATAAATACTTTTTTAATATACTAGGAGAGGTATCTTTATTGCTCATTTATATCACGCCGGAGCAAGCAGGGGTTATCTTTATGGGTAAGGTACATGTGTTATTTGTGCTTCTCTTTAATTGCAGATTAATAATATTGCCCTCTGCATTCTCTCAGTGACTTGGGAAACAAAGGACAGAATTTTGGGGGACAGTTCTGAGCTGAAATAGAAGAGCTAAGGCTGCTTTCAGCTGAGGAAGCAAAGAGCTCAAGGGATCTACCCCTTTTAAGAGTTGTCCTTACACAAGTGCAGGGATCTGATGCTTGCCAAAGCTTTGTTTCTGCATGAGCATGAAAAGGCTTCTTCCATCTCAGCTGGGAGTTGAAAGGTGTTAGGTGGGGTTTACTTGGAGTGGGGTTGGCTTGTAGATAAGAAGAGGAACTGAAGAGCTGAGCCTTAAGGGTGAGCGAGAGGGCAAGGAGAGATCCAGATAGCCTTGCTTTTGTGTAATAGCTTTGCCCTTCTTGAGAAAGAGGATTGCTGATCTGGAGGTGAGACAGCAGCTGTGTTGTTTACACTTGGGTCTTGCAAACCTGGAGGGAAGGTGGCAGCTTGCAAGTCCTCTGCACTGCTTGCCCCCTGTGCCACATGCACCTTGGTGCTCTTCTAAAAGAGCCCTGCTGGTGTGAGTGCTTTGGAGGTAACTCTGTGGAGAGCTGGTGTGAACACCAGGGCTGAAGAGTTTCTTGCATCTTGTGCTGCTTCTTAGAGCAGATCCTCAGAGTGTTTGTAAACAGGATGAGGCCTTTTCTTTTCACTGGTCCCTCCAGCAGTGAAGCCTGTTGGTCCTCATATATCAGCAGGGGTTTTTTTAAGTTATATGTTGTCTGCATAAGGAGATCCAAGCAAACATCGCAGAGGTACGAGGGACGCTTGTGCTGCTGGAATCTGTCAAGCTCATTGTTTTCAGGACTCTGGAGCATGGGATGTTTACTCGAAATCCTGGTCTCTAGTTCCCTCTGCCACTGTTTATTCTCCCTTCCCTCAAGGTCCCATAGTAACGGGTGCTCTGCCTGCAGCAGCTCAAGGACACCTCGACTGAAGTGACCTTGGCCAGCATGGCCAGACCTCTGCAGTGAAGGCAGCAACTTCTCTATCCAACCAAACAGAACCAGCCCACATGAGCTACTTGTCCAAAACACTCCTCATCCACATCACCCTGCCCGTGCCAGGGGCTCTGTCACCTTGGTAGCAAAATTCTACTGTAGGGCAAGGGTTAGACTCAGACCTTCAAACCAGGAGTGATGATAGAGTCCAGACCTGTGTGATGGTGGAGCAGCTGGAATGAAGTGACATTGGGATTTCACAACACACCTAAAAATAACTTGAACGCCCTGCATTTAGTTACTATCTAGTAACTGTACATTCAACGTGCATGTGAGGCAGCACAGGCTCTTCTGCTCAGTTCTTGCTGCATCTTGCAGCCAGATTTTAGGCTGCTGTTAAAGCTCTTCACTCTTTGTCTTCACTATTGACACCCTCCCAAAGGGACAGGGACCAAATGAGCATGAATTGTGGAGGAGCTTCTCGGTTCTTTGTGGTTCTTCTTTGAAGTCCTTGACTGTTCCTCATTATCTTCTTATTATGCAGACTTTTGCTTTTGGTGCTGTGGTGTGACGCTTGATGTAGCCTCTGTTAGCTGTTGAAAACTCTTGCATTGTGGTGTGTCAGAAGCAGAAGTGATCAAGAAAGTAAAAACAGAAAGGCATGCACATAAAGAGGAAAATTAAAATTAGAAAATAAATAAATTTACAAAGGCAATACCTGAGCTGTGGGCCTGGCAGCTGTTGGAGAAGAAATGCCAACCAGGAAGAAACCGGTGGAGGATCTTGTTGCATTCCTGCTCTACCAATCATGGATGTGGGTATTATCTGCTGCCACATATCCCACAGCAAAGGGTGATAGAACTTGTTATCTTCTAGGATGGTCTCTGCTTGTCCTGATGAATTTCTGAATGCTTGTATAGAAGCTGTAGTGTGAGTATCCACAGCAAGTCAAGCTCTGCTTGGAGTGACAACTGCCTGCATCAGGAGAACTTGCAGTATTTGAGAGATATCACAGCAAAGTCCTGGTTCTGCTGGGCTCAGGAATTTGCTGGTCCCTTAGCAGTGCATAAAGGTCTGGATGTTATGTGTCGTGCTTCTCATGTTAGCTTATTCTTGTACAGTGCCCAGAAAAGGTATAAATATCTCTGTATACATTCAAATTCCTGCCTATTAGGATCTGCACAGATACTTGAGCTCAGTCCAGCTTTCTGTTTGCTGGGTAAACATCTGTCCCTGACAGGATGGAGGCTGAGAGCTCAAATAAAAAATATGGTGGTGGCGTGCCAGATGTGGGAGAGCAGGAAGCAGTGAAAGGGAACCATCTTGCTTTTGCTTTTTATATGCAGCTTTTGAGGGGAAAAAATAATTGAGGGGAGGGGTTGTGGTGGGGAGAACAAGTTAGTGACCTGGGAACATGCACAAAAATAAATTTTCTGGGTTTGTGGATGTGGAACTTTTAGAAAGGAAGGGCTAAGTCAAAGGATTTGGGTATGATTGTGAAATCCTCAGATCTGCTCCAGAGCCAGAGAGGTTCGTTGCATGTTGTCAGCTTATTTCACATGAACCTAGTGTTGGGATGAGAGAACTGACTTGATCCAAGACAGAGATATCCTCAAGGAGGAAACTGCACTTATTTCAGGTAATTAGCAACAGTGTTTGACACCTAAAACCTGTTGAAAATAGGAAGCAGGGATTGCGAAATAGCCGAGAGCCTGAAGCAATATATCCAAACCTGGGTCATCCAAGTCGTTGCAGTAGTCACCACAGGGGCTGTTCTCTATTAAAAATATCATTATCCCTCCCTTTTCAAAGCAGAGACCTGCCAAAGCCATACACATACTCAACACACCCAGGTATGGGGAGGGGAAAAAAAAAAAGGTGTCTATTAACAACAGCACAAGGAGAAACAATGTCCTTCTTCCAATTCACTTCCAGGGAGTAAGTTAATAGAACAACTAATAGCATTTTCCTGTGCAGTTGAGAGGGGCTGGAGGGAATGTCAGACAAACACACTCATCCTGTTCTCTTCCCCAGGTTTGTGTCCAGTGCTCGAGAGGGAGTACTGGGAAAGCTGGACCTTTGGCCCAACCTGTATGGGTGTTCCTACAGCTCTTGCTAAAGCTGGTGAGGTCTGCTGCCAAGTACCAGTGGGAGCTAGACAGTGGTTTGGTATCAGCTGGGAAAAAATTCCCAGCAGCACTTCGCTGCTGGCTAGCCTTTTTTCTGCTAAATAAGAGGTTTGTCTTGTGCATTGCAAATTTTACAGCTTTAGTGCTCTGATTTTATAGCTTTTGCCTGGAACAGAAACGTACGTTTTCCTCAGGGCAGGGTGGGACAGTGTCTGTCAGTGCTGTCTGCTCTCTGGAAGCTGCAGATAAGCCCAGTTTGTGTTGCTGCCTGGCTGCTTGCTGTGAGATCAGCCTCATTCTGTGCTGCTGCCCTCCCTAACCCCCTGCCTGGAGGTGCTGGATATTATGAAAGCAGAGAGCCAATATGTTTGTGACTTGAATGCCTCTGATCCGAGTCATTTCTCCTATGTTGGAGGATAATCTGTAATCAAACTAAGCAGGAACAAGAGGCGTTCCTATGTTCTGGTCTGTCTGTTGCTGTGTGAAAGAGTTAACCCTTGATGGGAACCGTGCAGTTAGATTTGGTTCAGTTATAAAATCAACAAATGTCATTGTAGAGCACAGCTCAGCTTGGAGACTTTGTCAGTAGATGCACAGAAATCTGCAATAAAAGCCAATTCATTACTGCTTCTAATAAAAGTTCTGGTCTCTGAATGCTGTTGTTTAGGAGCCCAGCATGGATCCCATCTGTTTTCAGTATCCAGCTCCAATCTCCAGTAAAAATCTTAGCAGAGCTTAAGGAGCCTCAAAGTTTTATTAGCAGTTTTTATTAGCACATTAGTGAGCTTGGGGCCTGACCTCTGCGTGTGGTGATTATAGGCTGTGTGGATATAGAAAGCTTTTTAAAATGGGGGACAGATCCTAGGAAATTTAGGGAGAAGCAATAAATGTGTGAGAAATATTAGTTACCTTTCTTTGGAGCCTTCTAAAGGACTCTGCAAAGGGAAGGTTGAGGCTGGTGTGATTTTTGGCACGTGAGAAAAGCAGTTCAAGGAAGAGGCTTGTGTCAGGGTCAGTGATGGGCTTTTTTGTTTTGTTGGTAGTAAGACTCATGAAAATGCTGATATTCACTGGCACAGGTTGCCCAGAGAGGTGCTGGAAGCCCCATCCCTGGAAACTTTGAAGGCCAGGCTGGATGGGGCTCTGAGCAACCTGCTCTAGTGGGAGGTGTCCCTGCCCATGGCAGGGGGGTTGGAACTAGATGATCTTTAAGGTCCCTTCCAACCCTGACAATTCTATGATTCAGTTGTCATGTGTTACCCTGGAAGTCCCCTCTTGCTTTGGGGTATAAACCACCATCGTTGGGAAGTGTGTTCTTGGTAAGGAAAGGGGTTAAGGCAGTTGAGCTGTGTCACCCAGGGCATGGGGGAGCAGCCTGAGAATTCCTCAACTGCTTTGCTGGTGGTTGTTGGAACGTGGTTACTGTGAGCAAAGGAAGGACTTTTTAAGGTTATACTGCAGTAAACCCAAGGTCTTTCTCTGATACCACATCTAGTGAGAGTACATGCTGCCTTACAAAGTGAACTGCTCTGAGTTCTCAGTGCCCTGTGCTGTGCTGAGCATAATGACCATACCCACCATCATTAAAGGAGTGAACTCTACTCATCAGCATGGCTGGAGCCACGTTCCTTAAGGACAGGGCTGATCTCTCCATCTCTGTGTAGGAACCAGGCACCTGCCTTGGCCTCTCCAATCCAGAATGGGCAACAAGAACCATCTGGGAAAGGTGTGATGAGGATGGTTTGTCACCATTAGTCCCCTCCCCTCTGTGTCCCAGTTAATTAGCACAGGGGCACTTGCACAGCCTTCCCTGCAGTGCTGCACAGGAGTGTCCAGGGCTCCTGTTTGAGCTGGTGACCCAGAGGTGAAGGTCTCTTTTCCACTACTCATTCTCTGGCTGTTCAGCCTCCCCTAGGAGGCTGTGGGCTTTGACTGGTGGATCCCCAGGAGTTTCACTGCCAAGCTTTGAGATGTGGCTGCTCCTGAGCTTCACGGGTCTGTGTGATGCTCACCTCTAATTGAAGGGCTGCTCTTGCTGAAGACATTGTCAAAGCATTTGTTTGCATGTAGATCCAACAAAGCTCTAAGCAGAGACTTTTCCTGTGAGATGTGCATGACCTTCTAGAGGTTATTTTATTTTAAACTCATTTTTTTTCTTCATTCCAACCTTTTATGTTAACTCTGGAAGGGGTTTTCTCCCTACATTATCTTTCCATGGCATTTTTTTGATCTTTCAGTAGCCTTAGTAGTAACACAGCGGTGCCTTTAGTCTACTGCTGTCTTTTGTGTAGTTTCTGCTTCAGCCTTTATGTAAACTCTGAATAAATCCCATGTGCTGTTGCAGTCTCGGGGCTTTAATAACTGAGTTTGGTAACAGGAGTGGTGTTTTCCCTGCTGCAGGGAGCTGGCTGGTAGCAGAGCTTTGTTTCACAAGGGGGGAGCTGGGGGAGCATCTCTTCTTTTTAAACCACTTTAAGTGCTTTCAGAACAAGATCCCTGAAGTCTTGGGAGTATATTTATAGACTTGTAAGGTCGTGCAGAGAATGTTACACTATCCTCAGTGGCAGAAGTGTGGGTTTCGGGTTTCTCTGCCTGTTGAGCAGGGTAAACAGCTCAGGGTTCCTGTCAGAGCTGTGCTTGATCTGCCACACTGATAGGGCTTGTTTGGGTTTTTCAGCAGCTCTGTGTGTGAAAAGTCTTTGAACCAGAATTTAGGTGCTTAGAGCAAGTTCTCAGATCCTCACATCTTGATCAGTTCATTAATCTAGGCTGAGGCATTAACATTTAAAAGGATCTTGAGGTGTTCCTAGCCCTCTGTACAAGAGGGTCCTTACCAACAGCCATCCTCTTAAATGCATCCTCTTAAGTCAACTGTATCAGTTCCTGAACATCTGGCTTGGAAAGCAGCTCTTTGTGATGAAAATTCTGAGAAGGTTGGGCAAAAGCCAGTGACAGAAATCAAATTTTAGGAAGAAGTGGAAAATTTCAAAAGACTCTGAAAGAAAATGTGTGGGATCACTTTCCTTTGTATTGAAACTACTCTAAAAATGACACTTTTCACCATGCACAGGAGAGCACAAGAAACACTTCAAACCCCAGGAAAACCAAGCGTGTTGATCTGACATAAATCTGTTGATATGTTTGTCAATACAACGTGTTGATCATAAAAGTTGATAGCAGTGGGGAAGTTCCTCCTAGCAGAGATTTTGTAAGAAAAGATCCCAGCAGAACTCATCATGTTACCCTTGATACAGCACCTATAACATTGTTAGGTACACGTTTGCTTTGCCTCACCAGAACCTTGTTTGAGCAGCAGGGAGGTGAGATGGAGAGAAGTGATAGAGAGGAGAAAAGGGTGCACTGAGTGGGGTGGAAGATTGCTAAAAAGAAAGGATGCAGCAGGGGGGGGAGCTGAGAGGAAAGCTGCTGGTAAAAGTGGTGCAGCAAAGAAAATCTGCTAACTCTGAGAGCCCTCACTGCTGCTGAGCAGTTACTGGTGTTACTGTTAGTTCCTGGTGTGCTGGTGCATATTTCAAAGTCACAAGGTTTGTTAAAGCTGATGTTTATCTTCTGCTCCTTCCAGGCAAAAAAATAGAGCAGGTGTCAAATGAAAGTTGAAATGAAGTAGCTTGACTTTAACACTTGGCCCACAGCTTGCAGGTGGGGAACAGCTGTCTGGTGTTCTGTGAGCTGGTTTCATGCTTACTGCTTCAAATACAGAGATAACACCATCATTTTGTGGTGTGGAAGAGTGTTTTAGGTCACTTAAACACCATCGAAGATATGAGCAGAATTATGACTTTAATATGAATTTGTAAAAGTGTGACTCAACAAAGCTAAGTCAAGATTCAATCGGTTACTACATGAGAGAAACATGCAAAGAAAATGGACTTAGAATTGATTTAGAATGTTTTAGACAGAGACTGGAGATGCAAAAAGGTAAGAGAGACCCTCCTCTTGAGTCACAAGGTTCAGGATGGGACCCCCTTGCTTCCTAAACTCCTCAAGAGAGGAGTCTAGGTCTGGCTGGGTCCAGACTTGGTCCCAAACTTAGTCCATGGTCTATGGTTGTTGAAATTAACTACGTGGATTTCATCAGACATTCACTCAGCATGCTGTCAGTCACTTACTGAGGGCCTGTGGTGAATAAAGGGTCTCTCTGCCTTGGGTAAGGAAGGATCTCCTACTCTTGGGTAAGGAAGGATCTCCTACTCTTGGGTAAGGAAGGATCTCCTACTCTTGGGTAAGGAATCTCAAACCTTGATGTTAAAGAAGCCCCTTCCACCAAGATGTCTGGTGTTAGTTCACTCCCAAGTTTGAACCCCAGGCTTCCCAAAGCAGGGGCTCAGCCATTATATCTTATAAAAATAAGTAATTTAAGAGTGGCACAGCAGCAGGATCAGCTTGAGCTGAGTGCCTCTGGAGAGAGACACCAAACAAAGAGATCCCTGGGCAATTACACCCCTTGCAAACTCTTCACCCACCCCTCATACACTCTTCACGGGACCTTTGGTCCAGGAGTGATTCTGGTCTGAGATGTTCTGACTCCTTACTGGATTCCTTCAGGGTCTCCAGCCAGGCCATTATCCTGCTGAGCTGCTGCTGCTGGTTGTAACCTCCTTATCTTCTGGTTCTGGAGGCCCTGTTGTGCTGAAGTAGGTACATGTTCAGTAAATCTCAGTGGAAGTTTACAGACTGAGGCCTCAGGCTTCAGCAAATCCAGCTACTCATGCTAAGTAAGTAAAGCTGAGCAAACAGCAACCAAATCACACCACATTATAACTCTTTAAGTCATTAATTCTATTTAAAACTTCAGCAAAACGATGAGCAGGGAGAACTCAAATTGGGCTCATCCAGTGATTTGTCCTTGATAACAATCAAGCTCATACAAACTGCTCATAATAACAACAAAAAAAAGGAAAACCAAGAAGTTCCCATCATTTTTCAAAGGTTTTATTACCCTAAGGACTGGAGCAGGGCCATGAAATGTGGTGAGGAGGTGGCCCACGATGGGGTGGAGAGCTCTGTCCTGCAAAACTCTTCTTAAACTTGGCCAGATTATGATTTTCTAAGAAACTGGAGGTAGCAGCAAGTCAAAGCAGTGACCACAGAGGTGGTCAGAGCATTGACTGGAGGTCAGGATCAGGAAAAGGAACTGGGTGCAGTTTTGCCAGCAAATGCATCATCACACGTTGGGCAGAGCAGAGGAGTGGATAATGAGATGTTGATGGGTCTGTGCCTCAGTTTCCACCTGCAAAATGAGTGTGAAAGCATGTGAGGAATTTAAGTAATCGTCTGTAAATCAAAGTATGAGCAGTGAAAAGCAAAGGAGAGGCCACTGGTGAAAGTGCTGAATATTCAGGATGTGCTGCACCCAGTCTATTCACTACACAGAGGCTGAGGATATGTGATAATATAATCAAGGCTTTTTCTAATTAGAAATGTGCAAAGATACCTACATCTAAATTCAGATGCTGCCTGCTTTTCCTGCTGTTTGTCTATACTGCCAGCATTTTCCTTTGCTGTAGGATTTAATTCAATATTAAACGTGCACTGGTGCTCACTTCCAGCTGAGATTTGAATTCCCCTGCATAGAATACAAGCTAAATACACAGTGTAGGTTCAAGCCCAGGCTTAAACCACTAGTTCTTACCTCTTTTTTTTGACTGAATACTTGACAAATTGTTATAACCTTCACTTTATATGCTTTCCACATCTACATCTCATCTGCCAGGAGAATAAATGACAGACTGTGTCTCTTAACATTTCATACCAGAATAGAAACTTGGGGTTGCAGTGTTTGTTTAAACAAAAATCAGAACAATTTCCCAGTTAGATAATAAGCCTGTATGACTACAAAAGTTTTGTAACTCTTAATTGTGAGATTTTTACCTGCTGATAATGTTTACAGTGATGCTTTCTTCTAAAGGAAGGTTTGAGGAGTCCTGATGTTTTTACCTGAGCTGATACCAACAGAGCGTATTAAAATATTTCATAAATTATCCTGTCGTGCTGGGAAATCCACCAAGAGCTGGGGAAGGTGTCAATTGGAATAGGTAAATGTAATCTGTACTAAAATTTACTCTTGCTAGAAGCATTTCTAGCCTGGGGTGTGTGGCTGGGGTGTGATCAGGGGGTGTTCTGTCCTCTCTTGGCCATGGGCAGCTGCTCTCCAGCCTGATATTGCAGATTTGGGGCAAATAAAAGTAGTGGAACTTGCCTCTGACCCTCAAAGCATTGTGTAAATTCTCTGTGTCAGGGTCTTTTCTCATGGTGGTGTCTCTGGTGGTTCTCTCCTTGATTTTTGACAGTTGGAGTGTGTGAGGTATGAAGTTTTCATGCTTATAAAGTTACAAAGTGTGGGGCTTTTGTAGATGAGGAAACTTAATTAGAGCAGGGATGGGGGAGAGGTTTTACTAGAGAGTTAGTGATTGGTGGGCATGGGGAGGTCATTTCTCAGCCTTTTCACTGAGCTATTAGTGAAGCTACTCATGAAGCTTTTTCTGTGGTAAAGTGAGTCAATGTGGGACAAATGGCAGGAAAACAGGAACATTGCTAGAAATGTCCTTTGATTTCTGACTGGAAATGAGAAACTGTCTAAATATTCTGGGGCTTTAAATAGACACTGGCTGAAGGACACCATAGCCTTCAAGTCTCCTTGATATTTGCACTGTTCTTTATGTTTCCCTTCACCCTTTGCTATTGCAGCTCTTTTTTCACCCTTTCATAACTTCTGTGGAACCTGGTGTTGAAAGAATTTCTCCAGTGATCCTTCCCAGCTGTCTGCAAGCTTTCCTCCTCATGGAGCAGCTGTTGGCCTTGTTATGATTGGCAAGATCTACAGCACCAAACTCCTTCCCTTCATTGACGTAACGGTGGCAGGAAAAGCTGTCAGTGGAGATGTAAGAATACTCTCAAAACCTGAGGTTTTCAGCTCTTGCTTCTCTCTGAGGAGGCAACAAGTCCATTTGTGAGTTGCCAGCCTTTATCAGAGCAAGAACCTTTATCAGAGCAAGAGCCCAGACCTGAATGAAATTTGTTCAAGCCCAGACTTGAATGAAATTCAAGTGAAACTTCCAAGCTTTGCTTAAAATGTTCAGTTTAATAAATAAAGAAGGTTTGTAGAGTGTTCCTTGGGGCAGGAGTGTTTGCTTCTGGTGTATGACTGATCTTTTCATAGAATCACAGAATGGTTTGGGTTGGAAGGGACCTTAAAGATCATCTAGTTCCACCCCCCACACACATCATGTCAGGGACACCTCCCACTAGACCAGGCCACCCAGGACCTCACCCAACCTGGTCTTGAACACCTCCAGGGATGGAGCATCCACAACCTTCCTGGGCAGCTTGTTCCAGTGCCTCACCACCTTCTGAATAAAGAATTTCCTTCTAATTTCTAATCTAAATCTACCCTCTCGTGTTCCTTCTCAGGAGGCCTTCCTGGGTGAAATCACTCCAGATAACCTGTTCCTTGGCAGGTATTGCAATTCCAATTTGCCAGCAGAAAACTTTGATTTTTTTAAAATTATTATTATTTGTTTATCTAACACTTCCTAATATATAATGCTTATGATAAAAGAAAAATGTCTGTCCATTCTATCTTCACAAATGAAGTATTATTTCTAAAAGCAGCTCAATTGAACAGTGGGGAGAGGTTTTTTTAAATATTTTCCTTAAAATATTTGCTGTAACTCCAGCACAAAGCTCATTTGTGGAGCGTGGGCCATAGAACATCCCTCCTCAAACCTGGAGTCTGCTACTGTGGGAGGATTTCAGATAAGGAGGATGAACTAGGTAAGCATGAAAATGAGCTGCCCTAATGCTTGCTGTTAAAAACCAGCTCTGGCTGGGATTAGTATCCTAGCACTGCAGCTGGGATTAACTTGGGAGGTACAAAGAATAAGATGCTGAAGTGTGGCTGCCTCACCAGACCTACACACAGTCACTGGCTGCAGAAATGTTTGTCTTTCACTTGCCTGCCCCTTTGCTCCACCACACAATGCATATAATCTGATTCTCTGAATGAACCTTTGTCTGGGGAAATACTGTTAGTTTTGGCTGACAGGCCCAGCTCCCCAGCAAAACAGATTGAAGATTAAAAAACAAACTAAAACCACGCCTTCAATATAAAAAAAAAAGGCTGAGGAGAAGCCAAAAAGTGCCTTTTTTTGTTGCTGAAAAAGCTGATCTATTTAGCTACTGTAATATCAAAGCTTTTAAAATTAATATTATTATTTAAAAGCATCGTTACCATCACCTGCAATAAAAGGAGAAATCTTAATCTACCTCAAAGATCATGTAAAGGAAGGAATTGGAGGGGGGAAAAAAGAGAGGAACTGAGTTTTGAGGCAGGAGTTAAGGCAAAAAGGGATTTTTTAGCCCAGGAGCAGTGGGATCCTGTGAACTAAACAGGAAAACATGGCTCATTTCTGTGGCTCATTCCTGGAAGCTGAATTTACAAAATGCAGATTAGAAAACAAAATTTGCTTACAACTTATAGTAGCCAAGCCCCCCCCGTGGTCTGGGGGAGAAGTGACTCCTGCAGCTCTGCAGTAGCTGCTTTTCAGGGTATCTTTGCTGGGTTTGCTGAGAATCTCTATTTGGGCCTTGATTTTGAAGCAAGAGATTGTGCATTTCTTCCCTCTCAGGGTTGTTTTAAAGAGCACTGATTTCATGCAGCATGATTCCCTAGGATCCCAAGATAACTTGCCAGCTGAGATTCCTCACTCAGCTACATTTATGTGTCATGGGGTGGAGAATGAACTTTAAATTTTTTTTCTGAATGGGGAAAAGGGGGTTTTTCAGATTGGTATTTAAAGCAAAGTCTTCCCTGTTGTCTTCTATTAAAAAAGGACTTGAAATGTAATGGAGTGCTACTCCATTGCTGAGGTAGATAAAAAATGAGGAATTGTAAATTGACTTGGAAACAGATCAATAAAGCAAAAAAAAGGAATTTCTATCATACTCTATAGTTTCCATTTAATCAACATGTACGAAGCCCACCTATTAAATGAAGGTTATGATCAGAGCAGCCTTCTAAGATTGTCTAGGTGGAATTTATCTTAATATTTAAAACTCTTTCTCTGCCCCTTCAGTGCTCTTTGTAGAAATCAGTGTTTCTTAAGATGCTGGTGTGTGTTTCTTAAGATGCTGGTGTGTGTTTCTTAAGATGCTGGTGTTTATTTCCTTTCTTAAAAAGCAGGTATTTCTTAAAATGCTGGTGTTTCTTAATGCTTATTAGGAGTGAAAAAACCTCCAAAACTTCTGGGTTTGCACACAGATAAATATCTTATTTCTGCCCAAATCCAGAGGGTGGTTGTGTCACATGGTTTTATGCTGACCAAAGTCCATCTTGAAATCCTCAGATTTAAGGGAGGAGAACAGGGGATTCTTCTCTTGTGAGTCATCTTCTATCAGAGCTTGATCATGCCTCTGCTACTTGGCAGTTTTTCCATTGAGTTTATTGATCAGATGTTTTTTCAGTGTTATAGAGAACCACTGGTTTAAATTTGAAGTCACCCTAAAGCTCTGAGTGGCATCTCATGTGCCCCTTATCTCTTAAGGAAGAAGATCACTCATTTACCTTGTCCCTACTGAGTCAAAAACATCACTAAAATATCCTATAAGATGATTCATTAACTGCTCTTCTAGATGGTATTGGTTAGCCCTGCACTTAAAGTGCTGTTCATTGCTAGTCACCAGTGGAAGGGAACCTTTAAGATAGTCTTAAAAAAAATATCCATGGAGAAGAACCCTCCAGAGGTAGCTTGTGTGTGCCTGAAATGCTTTATCTTGGGTGGCATTAACATTGAAGAAAATTGAGATTCTCAGAGGCAAAACTTTGCCTAAAAATAGACATTGCCAGGGTAAAATCTGGTTTGTACCATGGTAGAATACATTGCAGTTGAAGGAAAATTCAAATATCAAACATGTTGAGGTCCCCCTCTGACAATGGACATCTGCTTCTTACGATGTTTGAAGGTTTGTAATTGGTTTTAAAACAGCTGCTTTCACTGGAATGTGAAAAATGGGGAGAGCTGTGTTAGTCTGGCAGATGAGTGCTGTGTTATCTGTGTTATCTCAGTTGCCTGAGGTAGTTCCTGAGCTGGGAAAAAGTCTGTAAAGAAACTTGGGGCTGGACTCCAGCCTCTCGTGGCATATCCAGGGAAGCAGCAGCCTCGAAAACACTGTGACTCCTCCAGAGCACGTCGGGGCCTCTGTGTCCCAGGGAAATTCCAGCTCTCTTGGCTGCTGAGCTGAAGCTTTTTTAGTTGCTTGTCTGTGCTCAAATCACTTGAGGACATTTGGTCTCAGGAGGTGGAGATTCTTCCATGGGAGACTGAACTGAGCTGCTGGAATGCGCGGTGCGTTATCCACCGGCTGGTTTCCAGCCCCTTTGGTTTGAGCTGTGTTTGATAGCAGTGGAGATCTGAAAGCCTCATACTCCTCTGGCATTGCTTACATGGGCCAGCAGCTCCTGGGTAGCACAGGCTGTGCCTTGGGAAGCAACAACCCCCGTGGAATGCAGCTGAGAGCTTCATTCCTTCTGTTCTCCTCTCCCTGGACACCAGCCCTGCAGCACCAGCATCCTCTAGGTCGTGCCACTGGCTGGTGTGGATGGGGCTGTTTGGTCCAAGCCTCCCTTGGGATGCTCTTCTCCTGCCCTCTCTGGAACCAGCCCTCCTGCAGGCTTGCAGCAGCCCTTGTAGCAAGAGTGAGGACCACGGGTGTGCTGACCTTTTGTGCTCACAGGTACCTTGTGACCCTCCAGCTGGGGGACAGGTTGCTCTGCATTTCTTGTAGGAGTTGATGTGGTCTTGGGAGGCAGAGCAGCCAGCAGGTGACTCCATTGGGGGGGTTTGTTGTTATTTTGCTGCTTTAAGGCCTGAAGAAGGATTTCAGTGAGGCAGCCCCTTCCAGTCACTGTGGTGTTCAACATAATTGACTTTGGAATTTGGAATTGTTGTAAATATTGTTGTCAGCTTCATGCTGATTCCCCTCTGCTGAGCCTGGAGTCATTTCAGTGACAACCTCAGGCTGGACTTGTGCTTAGCTCCCATGGGAACTAAAAATAATAATAATTTTAAGAATAGGTTCTTAATCACTTCCTTCTTTTGATGCCCTACTTTTGTTTAGCATTTTGGAAGAATGCAATTGAAAAATGTTTTTAAACTAGTTGTGTTTAAATTCCAGTTTTAATTGGCTCTTTAAAGATGGACGGAGTGCACAAGAATTCATTGTAGTTCCTTTTATTTAGTATATTTGTAGAAAATCATTTGTTCTTGTTACTCTGAGTGAAGATGGTTGGAGTTTTGTTGCTTTGGCAGACTGTCCAGTCCCACAGAGCTATGAAGAGATGAACATTAAGTTGACAGGTTTCTTAGTCAAAGGCATGTGGGTGTTTTGTCAGTGTTGGTGATGCATCAGCACCTTAATCTCCTGTCTCCCAACTGCTCATGTACATTTGAGAAACAGAAAAAGATGCACTTTAATCTGGGTTTAGGAGGAATGAGGAGTTATGCAATGGTTCTGAGGCAGAGCTCTCAATGCACTGTGAAGGTGAGGAGATAGTTTGCAGCGTGGGCAAAATATGAAACAGATGGAGATCCACTCTCTGCCCTGACCCACCACAGCTGGATAATGGTGAGATAAAATACTACATTTGGAGATCTTTCTGTGAACTGAAAGGGTCTTGGAACTTGGAAGTAGGGGTTTGGGAGATGTATTTCAAAGAGTAGCACCTAAAATAAAATAAAATCCAGAAGGACTTTCCTAGACTTCGGTGAGCATACAAAGTGTGGGTGTACAGAGTGTCTTAGAGCCCAGCTACAGAGAGTAACCCAAGTACCTTCATAATTATTCTTCCTTTTCCTTGCCAAAAGTTTGCATGCTTTACTATTACTTCCAGTCAGTGCAGTTGCTTGCTCCAGCAAGCCCTCTTGCCTTGGAGGGAGCCAATGTTCTACCTTGTGCATCAAATCCTATTTATACTTTATTTCTCCTCAAGCAGCAGAGTCCCAAAGGCTGCAGCATTTATATTTATCTGCTCTCTTGCTGCTGTGACTTGTCCTTCCAGTGCTATTGGTATCTGGTCTCTACACCTGCTTCCCTGTGCATACAAAAGCACCACAGCTTATTTTTAAAGAGGATGAGGGGAGGGGAAAAAAAATCTTTTTCCTGTTGGGCAGCAGCTCAGCTGGTGATAATTTAACCTGTTGCTACAACTGGTGTTATATATGGTAGTAAAATTGAAAGAGCAGAGCTGGTTTTAATTTCCCTGTCCTTGGCTGAGGTCTGTTACTGTCACAGTTGTGGGAATAACTGAGTGGTAACAGCAAGCAAGGGAGAAAAGAAATGATGAGCCAAATATTTGAATCATAGAATAGAATCCTAGAATCATTTAGGTTGGAAAAGATCTCTAGGATCATCAAGTCCAACCTGAAGAAAGTGGTGGTTTAATATCCTACTGCTGGCAGCTCTGGTGTTCTGGCTTCTTTTGGGTAGGCTGTGAGGATTTTGTACTTGTTTATAGTATTACAAGTTTTATGACAAGGTTTCTTTTAAAAAAGCTGCTTTTCCAGACTAAGTAGGAAGCTGGGAATGAGCAGTTCTCCAGCTTCAGGGCTGGCCTTGGGCAAGCCAAGGGAAGTGTCTGGCACTTCTGGAGGACACACTTCCATTCTCACAGGGATTTTAGAGCTAAAGTGACTTTAAAGGATGAATAATTCAGCTCTTTGAGTTCATTTGTAGTGTGTGACAGCAAATAGGCAGTGACCTAACACAGGCCAGATCTTATCCACCTCTAGTGCCACTGCAGTTCATCCTTTTGAGAGGGCAAAGTGTTTGGAGGTGACGTTGCCCCTGTCACTCATGTGGGTGCTCTTCAATCCAGAAGACCTTGATCTTTTGACCTGATGCTCATAAATGTTTCCAGAGGAACCTGTTTTCTTGTGGGATTGATTGTGGTTTGTGTTGCTGGTTATAGCAAGGATGCACAGAGAGCAGGAGGAGGGGTAAGCTTGGAAGATGTATGGCTCAAACCATAGAAAATGAGAGATAGGCACAATACCCAGACTTTAATCTGTGCCTTGAAATTTACTATGGTACAGAGCAGAGGAAGGAGGAAATATTTGTAAGTAGTATGGATTAATGATTCATAAAGGTGTGTGTTAAAGGCTGGGTAGTTTGTGTTTGAACAGTGCTTACTGGAGTCCCTCTTGCAGCTTCCTTTTTCCTTCCCTCTCCTTCCCACCTCCCAGGATTGTTCATACATCAGCCATTTCTTTTTCCAGCCTCCCTTTCCTTGGAGAAGTGACTCTTTCTGGCCTGTTGGTGATCCAGTGTACCCAGCTGTGCTTAGCAGTGCTATAGAATTGGAGGGTGATGGTTTTTCTTGGGCCAGAACATTCTTCCTTTCCAGTGATACCAGCCGGGAGAATCAAGTGGAACTGTCTAAGTGAACTTGTGTCGACTTCATCCAGCTCCTTGGCAAAATCCAACCCAAAACTATATGTGGCCAAATGTACAGAAAGCATCTAGACCAGGTTCTGGGCTTATTTTTGAGCTTGCTCTTGGCTGATGGAAGTTCATAAGCTGGCATTTGAGAAGATGGGATACTGGCAGGGACAAAAGTGTGGGTGAAATGACTGTCAGTCCTGCTGAAGATGCTTGTGAGACCAGTTGTGACAGTTGTTAGCAGGCAGATGAGAACATGAAGGTGTCTTAAAAACTGGACTCCTTTCAGGCACCTAGATCAGGAAGCTGTGGACAGCACATGGTGAAAGTCACCACTGGCCACACATGACCTGTTAGATATTTTTCTCTAGGCAGCTGGGCAGTTTTAGGGGGATGCTTTGTCTTGAAAGGAGTGGGAAGAGAAAAACTGAAACCAAAATGATTTGTTGTCTGTTTCGTTTCAGTGGCAAGCTGGTTTCACCAAAATGGAAAAACTTTAAAGGCTTGAAACTTCAGTGGAGAGATAAAATCCGTCTCAATAACGCCATCTGGAGGGCCTGGTACATGCAGTGTAAGTGTTGAGTTGCTTGCTAATTAAGTATTTCCTGAGAGACATGCATGTAAGAAGCAAGAGAACTGTCTAATGAAAAGCTCAAACATCTGCTGAAGGCCCAGAAGTCTTTGGAGCTGTCCTGGCAGTGCCATTGGGTCAGTGCTCTCCTGGAGGTGTCCATGCTCAGCCCGAGATCTCCCCGTTTCCTCTTGGTTATCTGGAAGGAAGCCTGGCTAGATTTATTTATTTTTTTTCCACATCTTGCCCTTGAAGTGCTTCCGAGCTCTCTGCAGATCCCACACATGCCAAGTGCTGGTGTTTTCATTCTTGTTTCAGACCTGGAGAAGCGCAAGAACCCCGTGTGCCACTTTGTCACCCCCCTGGATGGCTCTGTTGACGTCGATGAGCATCGTCGGCCAGAGGTGTGTAAAGCCTGGGGACCACACTGATGACCTCCAGAGTTTATAACAAGGTTGCTATGCTGCTCTCACATCTAGCAGGCTAGAAAATTCTTTGCTCTGCTGCCTTTATTTAGAAGGAAGTATTAATATAAATTAATATGTAATTAATTATAATCTCTTCTGGAGAAGAGAAGGCTCCGGGGGGACCTTATAGTGACCTTCTAGTATCTGAAGGGGCTACAGGAAGGTCTGTTCAAAAGGGTTTGTAATGATAGAACAAGGAGTGATGGTTTTAAGCTAGGAAAGGAGAGATTTAGACTGGATATTAGAAAAAAGTTCTTTAATCTGAGGGTGATGGATCAGTGGAATGGGCTGCCCAGAGAGGTGGTGGAGGCTCCATCCCTGGAGTCCTTCAAGGTCAGGCTTGATGGGGCTCTGAGCAACCTGCCCTAGGTAGAGATGTCCCTGCTTGTGTAGGGAGGTTGGACTGGATGACCCTTAGAGGTCTCTTCCAGCCTGAAACATTCTCTGATTCTATAAAGCAGACTGAACCCATTTTTGTGAGTTTGTCACATTAAGAGGATCAAGGCACAACTGGAAGGACACTTATTATCTATGTAACTTATGTCTGTGTCCTGGTTTAGTGGAACATTAGGCACAGAAGTGCAGTTTGGATAGTTCAGATTTTGACAGCCACTGCTGTCTGTCTGGCTGGAGGTTGCTAAAGTCAGCAGGAAATCAGAGTGGTGACTGTTTCCAGGCACACTGTGAGTTTTCTGTATTTTATTTAATTGTTGAGGTGTGGTTTCAAGACAAGAAGCAATTTCTTCTTCTCTGTCAAGGTCACCTCACAGAGCAGATATGAGTTTACATACTTTCATTTTTACCCTCTTCTAAACATAAATGAAAATTCTCTGACTCCTTGCAGAAAACCAGTGAGGCCCTTGATGTGGCAACATCTTCCTCTCAACTGCTTAACTCTAGAATAACTCACAGCTCAAAGGATTTCCAGGGTGTTTGCAGAAGTGTCTCAGGTTTTTGCAAGAGCAGTGTTGATGTTTGTGTTGAAAGATGAGCCTGGAGCACAAGAAGGTTGTGTTAAGTCTCTCATTAGTCTCCTGTCACCAGCTTAGACACTGCTGTCTCTGGTACATTAAAGACTCACATTGTTCTCATCCTTCTGTTGCTCTTAGTATGTGCCCTGCAAGGTCACACTTCTCCCTGAGCTGGACATCAGATTTCTGCTGCTTTGTGTCATCCTTAACAGCTGCTGTGGATGTGTGTGCAAGTTCATGTCACCTTGTGAAATGATCTTTGCCTCTCTTCTGTAGAACAGGCATTATAGCTATTTATTATTTTATTTTAGTGAATTCATTTTAAAGTTTTGCTGTTTGGGGTTTTTTTTACCATTTCTTAGCTACTTGCTATGGTTGAGCTGATGTGGGAGCTGCTGCCAGAGCAGCCAGACATCATCTCTTGGGTGTTTATTGTGGGAAAGCTGAAGTTGGCACTGCCAGGTCTGCACTGTGATAGCTGAGCTCTGGGACAGTGCAGGCTGCTGGGACAGGAGCTCCAGCAGAATCAGCATGCTTGCTTTGGCATTTTTTATGCCTGAATATTTGCTTGGTAGTTTATTGAACACTCAGTGTTAAGTGACCCTGTGTAATTCATGGTATGTGCTTGTGTTCTCAGGCCATTGCAACAGAAGGGAAATACTGGAAAAGAAGAATTGAAATAGTCATCAGGGAGTACCACAAGTGGAGGACATACTTCAAGAAAAGGGTCTGTTGGTTTACCCAGTGAGAGTAGCTCACTTGAATTTGATCAGTGTGTTGTTGCTTTTTGAGTTCTGAGGTCCCTTTTGCGAGCATGAAAGAGTTTTTAAAACAGATAATAAGCTAGTAGAGATGTACTCATCTGGTTGGCCCCCTGAATATTACTGAGCAGGGACTAATTGTGTGATTGGATCTTAAAACTTTTGCAAAATCAAGTCTTCTGCTGGATCTGTTCTGACTTTAACATCTGTTTTCTTCTTTTGCAGCTACAGAAACACAAAGATGAAGATCTCTCAAGTTTGGTCAGGGTAGGTAATACCACTGATAAGTGGCAGCATTTGTGCTTGTAAGAGCTGCAGGAACCTACCAAAGCTGCAACATGCAGGAGCTTGCATTGATTACAATCTAAAGACAAGCATCTTGCTTAAGCCTTAATTAAGGTTAGACACCTTAATGTTTCTGCACCTTAGAGAGCAATGTAAGATTTATATCTTCAATTGGATGGAGGGGAGATTGAAAGTAAAGTGCTGTGACAGAAGAAATGAGGATCAGTATTGGCTGCCCAGAAAAATCCAGCTCTTTGAAGGCTGACACATGATTTCATCTTATTCCTGAGTTGTAGCTGTCACTAGTGCCTTGCTTGTGTAACTGGGTCTGGGAGGATGTGCATGCTACATGTTGCAGATATTCCTCATGCCCACAACATGTGCCAGGATCCTAAAAAAGCCAAGAAGTTTAAAGAAGCAATGGTAGCACCATTCAGCATGCCCTGTGTGAAAAATTAAGGCTGTTTTTTATATATATTAGAAAAAAGTTCTTTAATATGAGAACAGGCTGCCCAGAGAGGTGGTGGAGGCCCCATCCCTGGAGACATTCAAGGTCAGGCTTGATGGGGCTCTGAGCAACCTGATCTAGGCAGAGATGTCCCTGCTCATTGTAGGGGGTTGGACTGGATGACCTTTGGAGGTCCCTTCCAACCCAACCCATTCCATGATTCTATGATAACCACACCAGCCTGACTTTTCTCCCTTTCCTTTGGCAGGATGATGATGTGGTTCTCTGGCAGAAGAGGAGGTATGGCAGAGAAACCCCTGTCCCCATGGAGGAAGGCAGCCTCTTGGATGCAGACATGCTCATGTCCGAGTTCACCGACACCCTCTTCTCCACCCTGTCTTCACATCAGCCCGTTTCCTGGCCAAATTCCAGGGACATAGGTATTTGTTGGCTGTTACATGGTGAGGTGGGAACCTCTAGGACAAGGCTGGTTTGTTGCTTTGCTGCTCTTCTAAGTCTTGCCTAAGAAATTTATCTGACTTTGCTGATACAGATAAAAATGGGTCAGAGAATGTGGCTGTCTTATGCTTTGTAGGTTGTGGCATCCCAGTTATTTAATTTGTTTTAGCTTCTGAAGTGCTGCTCCTAGCTACTGTTGCTCTGAATAACTCTGTAATGAGCAGGATTTACCTTTACCCAGCAGTGAAGGTGTTGCTTATCTCAAAGCATAACTGTGTGTGTGTATTTTTAAGGGAATGCCTGTGTATTTTTCTTTGGATACATCCCCTAGAAAAAATGTGAGTCGCATCTCCTTTAAAAACAATCCCAAGAGCTCTAAAGTTCTGTTGAAGGCTCTGTCTGAAGGGCCAGCAGATGTCCACTGTGCATCATCCTTGCTGCATGGATGTCTGAGCTGTCTGAGCAACTCCAGAGCAGCTGTGGTTTACATGAAGTGTTCTTGAGGCAAAAGGAAATGGGTGTTGGTTTATTTTAAAATACTTTGCTACGAGCTGTGGTGGTTCATGTTGTGCTTCCCAGCAAGTTTGTGTTGTGCAGCAGAGACAGGAGAGGAGGTTTGGGAGCTGGAGGCATCCAAGCTTGGCAATCTCCAGTTGTTAGTTAGATCCTTCAGGTTTCACCACTTCCATTTCACTAGTTGAAAGTTTCATTCCCCGTTGGTTTTAATTTCAGAGCTGGGCTGGAGTTCTGAGGGAAGGCAGATGCTCTGCTCTTTTCAGCAGCAGTTTTTCTGTAAATATCATGGCCAAGCCTGACTGTGGAGCACGTGCTGGTGTCCCAGCCAAGTGCTGTGTTCCTGCTGCTGTGATTGTGTGAGTGGTGTGAAGCTAATCTAATGTCTCCTGGATTTTGCAGGACACTTAGGAAACGCAGACATGATTCAACCAGGGCTTATTCCTCTCCAGCCAAATTTTGATTTCATGGATACTTTTGAGCCTTTTCAGGGTAAGAATCTTACAGTCAATCTCTTTAAAATTGCAGTGATTTTTTGAACTAGTTTTTAAGAGAAGATTAACTGTTGCAGGTAGCTCCTCTCTCTAGAAGGCAGGAGGTTAAAGGTGAAGAACACTTGATATATGTTTTCATTGTTCATTATTTCAAGCAGATGCATATGTGGGTAGACTCCCTTGTTACTGTGACCCCAGTCCTTTATTTACCTGGGTTTGAGAGCCACTTTAGGGTTGTTTATTCCAGCATTTGAACCTGGTTGTTAATTTGCTTTTCCAAAGAATAGCATTTAGACCTTAAGTCATTGGGTAATTAAAGATAGAACATCAGATGAGGACAGGGGAACTCAAGGGAGTCACTAAGGTTCTCCCATTTAACACTTCATAGTGATGAAGTGATTTAACACTTTGCCTTGGAACATTTTCTGGTACTCTCAAGAATTACATATGACATTAAACTGCTGCTGACAACTTTGGTTACCAATCTTCATGGAAGTCAAAAGTCGTATCTGTGTCAGGTAACTGAGTTTTATGGGGCTGCACTGAGCACCAGCCCTTAACTATCTGCATGTAGGTGAACCTTAAACAGCTGACTGATTTTTGTATTAACCTCAGCTCGTGTGAAAGTTGAAGAGGTCTGCCCTGAACAGATCAGCTCCTCTGGAAGACAGTTAATTTCTCACTTAATAGCAGTTCACAGAATCACAGAGTGTTGGGGATTGGAAGGGACCTGGAAAGATCATCTAGTCCAAATCGTGTGGCTTCATTATTTTCTAAATACTATTGATATTCCTGTGAATTTTAGTATCTAGCTGTGCTGTACCCTGAGTATGAAAAGCAGAACATTAATGGGTGACTTTTCCTATTTCAGATTTATTCACAACCAGTCGTTCCAGTAGTTATTTCCCTTCTGTGTCTGCTGTGAGCTCAGCTACGACAGACAGCAGCAGCCATTCTTCCCAGGTAAGAGGGGTTCTCAGTGGTGAAACCAGCCTCATCCCAGGCACGTGTGTGCTGAGAAGACTCTCAGAGGTGAGCCAGACAAACAAGAGTCCAGGGGTCATGGCTGAACCTGCTCTCTTTTTCTCTCCTGTCAGTCTCCTGTCCTGCCCTCGGGTTCGTTGCCCGACACGCTTCCCGCGGAGAACATCAGTGACGAGCTCATTACTTCCTCTGTACCTGCTCCTGTCCTTCCTGACGTGGGCACTGAGCAGTGTTCCAGCATTAGAAGTGATGGATCTTTCCTCCAGCCACCAGACTTCACTCCTGACTCGTCCCTCAGCGAGCCACAAACTTTTACACTAGTGTTTCAGATACCCTTGCTACTGCTCCAGCCTACGACGCAACAGCACCAGTCCCCGTTGCCTGCACTGCCTCTGAACTCTGGTGTCACCTCCCCCCCCGCTGCCTTTGCTGCCCCAGAAACCCAGAAGTTTGGCCTCTGTGAATCTACAGTTATCACCCACACGGCTTCTGCTACGTTGACCCAAAATGCCCCCGCCACCACCTCCAGCCAGAGCCAGAACCTTGTCCTGGCCACGCAGCAGCCGGGCACAGGAGTGCCTTGTAACCTGGCTTTCCAGACTGCTGTCCTGCAGGGGCAGCCCCGGCCCCAGCCACAGTCCCAGCTCACGTTTGCACTCCCCAAAGCTGTTCCTCTGGCCAGTGCTGGGACGAGGCCCAAACAGTTACAAAAAATAGTGCCTGCCCCGAAGCCTGAAACAGTGTCCTTATTGTTAAAGAATGCCTTCATCACCCCAGGTGAGAAGCACTGGGAGGGGGGGTGATGATGTTTTGCTTTTCTCAGTGGGAGAGACCCTCTTGCTTTTCTTGGTTTGCATAATAAGTAAAAATAGAGCTCCCTGAAGGAACCCCTGAATCCACGGGTGTGGGGCTACACTGTTCCCTGGGAGGCTGTGGGGATTGGAAGCAGTTTGGTTGTGAGTGTGGAAAGCTGACCTCTGAGAGGGTGTCTCCTTGTAAAATCAGTGCTGGGCTGTACAGTGGGATGAGGAGAGCTCTGTGCTCCTGCCCTGTGGAAACCAGAGGTTTGATGTTTAATGCTGTCCTGATTAACTCTGCCCCTCAGCATTCAGCCACAGCAGAGTAGGAGATAGTGTGGGATGGAGAATGGCAGATCTGTCCCTGTCTTTGACTCCTCTGGTTGCCCTGGACAAGTCACTGTGCCTGCCTGTGCATCACCACCCTCTGTAATACCAGGGGACTGGTAGAATCATAGAATCATCTTGGTTAGAAGAGATCTCCAAGATCATTGAGTTCCAACTGTTAACCCAGAACTGCCAGGGCACCACTAAACCATGTCCCTCAGCACCACATCTACTCTTCTTTTAAATCCCTCCAGGGACAATGACTCCACCACTGCCCTGGGCAGCCTGTTCCAGGGCGTGACAACCCTTTTGAGGAAGAAATTTTTCTTAATGTCCAACCTAAACCTCCCATGGCACAACTTGAGGCTGTTTCCTCTTGTCCTATCACTTCTTCCTTGGGAGAAGAGGCTGATCCCCACCCCCTTCAACCTCCTTTCAGGGAGAGCCAGAAGGTCTCCCCTGAGCCTTTCTCCACGTTAAACATCCCCAGGTCACTCAGCTGCTCTTCAACACACTTGTGCTCTAGACCCTTCCCCAGCTTCATTGCCCTTCTCTGAACTTGCTCCAGCCCCTCAATGTCATTTTTGGAGTGAGTGGCCCAAATCTGACCCCAGGATTTGAGGTGCAGCCCCAACAGTGCTGAGTACAGAGGAACCATCACTTCCCTGGTCTTGCTGACCACTCTGTTTCTGTACTGGTGCACGTCCTTTGATAATACTTTGGATATATAATATTTGGTCTTAGGTGTGTCTGGAACTCTTTGAGCCTGGGTGTGCAGTGTTGCAGCTGTTGCAGAGGACCCCAGCTTTGGTGCAGATGGAAGTGTGCCTCTCATCCACCATCAGTGCTCCCTAGCAGGACCAGGGTGATGAGAATCAGCCCTTCCAGTGGGGGAGGACTAAGAACAGGCAGGGGGAGCTGGAGATCTTTGCCTCAAGCAATCTACAGACTCTTGAGCTGCTGTCAGGAGCACGTGGGTTTCAGTTCAGAGTGTGGTGTGCTGAGACCTGCAGGTCGGGGGTGGTTTGGAGCCCTTGGCACTGCCCAAGGCATGGGCAGGGAAAGCTTTGCTTGTGGTGGTTCTTGTGGGAAAGCTCAAGGCTAGAGCAGGACAGACAGCACATATTTTTCTTGGGGTTATTGCACGTTGGTGTTAGACCTGGACTGGCTGGGGGCCAAGTGACTTCAGCCACCTGTAACGTGCAACAATAATCCAAGAAAAACCCTGCCTGGGGGAGTGTTGTTAAAGAGGTTGTACCAAGGAGCAGGTGTGGCTGCCAGGGCTGGGCATTGTGGTTACCCTCCAAAACAAAAAAAGAAATCACTGCTCAGGAGCAGAACAGGCCTAAGGACCTAATTGGAGCATGTCCCTGGGAACAAGTTGGCCCCTTATTAATAGCAGGAGGGTGTTAATGACAGTGTTTCTGCCAATGGTACATTATAAAGCAAGAGCCTGTGTACCCTCAGCAGTCCAGACATGCATTTCTCACCTCATAAAGCACTGTAGGCAGCTCTCATTTGCAGAAAGCCTTTGCTCCTACCTTTCTTAGTGCTTCTTGGGTTGTTCCTCACCTTATATATCACTTTCCCAATGCTTCATCAGCTCCTCCTGGACCATCACAACAAAAGGCTTTCCTTCTCCTCTGGATTTGAAGTTGTTGCTGTTCTTCATTCCTGGCAGCAGCTTGTGTTAGGGATCAAGGTGCTTCTAAACCCAAGAGACCAAGCCCAGAGGTCAAATTCAAGGTTTTATGTAAAGACTGGAGCTTTATTTTTAGCAATAGAATAAACACCAGGACTTGTAACTAAGGCATTTATGTTCAGGACAAACAAATCATCTCATGGCTGTGAAACAAATTGCTTTATAACCTGTGTGAGAAAGGGATGTGTAACATTTACTGTCCTCAAAACTCTGCACAGATCTCTCATGAGGTGCAAGACTCCACATGGGAAAGAACTCTGCTATCAGCACTCCAGGGTGAATGCTCTGATTTGGAGATAGAAGTCTGCAAAAGGTGCCTGTGTAGGATAAAACCATGAAAAATCTCAAGGGACATTAAAATATGTGCTGCTTGTGACAGTTACCCAAAGAAATAGGTCAGAAATATCAAGTCTGTGTGGCAGCATTAATGCACTGCCATGAGGAGGCTCTTGAGCTCAATAGAGATGCCCAGAGTCCAGCTGAGCAGCAGTGAACAGTGGAAGGGTTGTGAGTCCAGCTTTCTGTGTGGGAACACTGGGACAAAGAATGAGCTCCCTGTGTCAGGGTGACACTGCTCCCTGCCAGACAGACCCACACAAGGGCTGGCTCAGGGTGTGTGCAATCCACAGGCCTGTCTGAGACAGGGCTGCACAGAAACCTGCCTTGTTTCACAACCCAGTTGTTAATCACAGCAGAGGAGAGGATGTTAGATGTGTCTCCTGCTCTGTGTGTCCTCATGCTGAGCTGCAGAGGGGTGGCTGGGCACTGACTGAGCTGCTGTGACACTTTTCAGACATCATGGCTTTGTTAGTCCTGATAAAAAACACTAGTGCTGATTCATACATAGCTTAAATAAGTTTTAAATAGAATTAATTGCTCAGAGCCACTCATGTAGCATTAGGAAGTGGGGGTTGCAGGACAATGTTGTGTGGTTTGGTGGATGCTGTTTGTTTAGAGCATGAGTAGCTGGATTTGCTTGGTGACCTTTCACCAAGATGTGCTGAACTTCTACCTAGTTAAGCACAACAGGGCCTCCAGAGCCAGTGCAAACCAGAGGACAAGGAGGCTACAACCATCAGCAGAAGCTGCAGCTCAACAAGATAAGAACAGTTAATGGGCTACCTGGAGACAGAGGAGGAATCTAATGAGGCGTTAGAAGATCCCAGACCAGACATCACCATTGGCCCAAAAGATGTGTGAGAGGGGCAGGTGCATAGATTGTAAGGGTGTGGTTGCCCAGGGTTTTTGTTGTTTTGTCTCATTCTTCTCTCGCATCTCCATCTCAAGCTGTTCCTGCTGCTGTACCACTCAGATGGTCCTAGCAGTAAAGTCCCAAGTGGTGTGAAGGTGACTCCCTGAGGAGAAGCTGGATGCCCAGGACAGAGGAGAGCTGAGACTAGGATGAAACGGAGTAAGTTTGGTTGGGTTTTCTCCCAATGCTTATGGGAGCTGTGTCTTTGTGTGGTTCTTCCCTTAGCAATGATGTAGGATGGTCACTTTTATTCTAAAGTCAGGGCAACAGTGTCAGCATTGATGCTGTGTCAGTAGCTGTACATCTGCACTGGTTAAACTGGACCTTAATAGATCTATGTTAAACTAGAATTCTGTAGTGGTGAAGAGCAGGGATTCCAATTCCTCTCATGGGGACAAGGCTCCTGTACAGACTTTTTCTGAGAATTTTTGGTAACTTTCTCAGTGGAGACAATTGCTGCTGTTCACTGTTACCTCTGGCTGCCTGACACTGCAGGGCCTCTGGTTCTTTAGCCTGTTTTCTGGGATTTTGGTGCTGATTCCCAGTCACATTTGGTTGTCTCGTGCTTGTATGACATGTAAAGCAGCTGTAAAACCAGAGAGTGAAAGAAACTAGTAGAGTGAAGTGATGAGGAGGAGAATTCAATGTCTATACAAGTATTGAATGTGCATCCTGCAGTTAGCTCTGGCATTGACCCTTTCTGGGTCAGCAGAGCAAGCCTGAGATCCAAGATGTATGGATGTGAGAGGAGAGGTGAAGATGATCCTCCTTCTGTGCTGAAGACACTCTGCACCTCCTGGGTACCTCTGTAAATTCACCTGGAAACAGTGAGACTGATGCTATGAAAGCCTCAGCAACAACTGGTCTGTTACAATCCTTTGTCCTGGATTCATGGGATTGAGGTTGCCCCAAAACTGGTGGCACTTTGCATTGCAGTGACCTAGTACCACGTAGGTGCCCATTGCTCCATTCCCCTGTTCAATGACAACTTATGACAAGCTCTTTTTTTTTTTTTTTTTGTCTCATTAACTCTTCTAACTTGTGTTCTTCAGCTGCCTTTCAGGAACAGTCCAGAGCTGTGATTGTAACTCCAGCACCTTTAAAAAGAGAGGGGATTTTGACGCCAGCCACGTCTCAGTCTAATGTTGCAATTGCACCAGCTGGAATTGTCAGAGTAAGGAGAAGAAAAAAAAATAATCTATATTTGTTTTTTAGGCCTGTTTGCAAGTAATTAGAGCCGTGATGTGCTCAGGAGGGTGACTAGCCCACTAAAGCTCACCTGTTACCCAGCATACCCATCTGTGCATTCTGCATTATGTCTGCTTATTTTGAATTTAACTCCTTTATGGGCCTGGAAGCACTTTCTGGTCTCCACAGGCTCTGTCTCACCCAACAGCAAGATGACAAAGAGGCACAGCCCTGTGAGTGGGGATGGGTTGTGCTGTTTGTTAACCCTGCAGAAGCTTGGAGGAACCCAGAGTGTCCCTTTTGCATGTTGGGAAGTGTCTAAGTGGGTTTCCCAATCTGCTGTGTATGCAGGAAGATGGAAGTAGTTTTTAGCATGTTGGTGTGTTGTAATACTGGATACTGCTCTGCTGCCAGAAGTCTGACTTCAGTGCCTGCCAATTCTTTATATATTAGCCCTTGTTTCATGTCATCAGATTGTTAATCATGTATTAATTTGCTACTTTTAGTGAAAGGCAAGGTAACAAATCTCTCTCTCTTTCTCTCTCTCCCCCCTTCTCCTTTCTCTCATCCCTTCTCTCCCTCTGCCCCCACCTCCCCCTTCCTGCTCTTTTTCCTTCTCTCTCTTTTTCTCTGTGCTGTTTCTGTGCTGTTCCCAGGCACTGTGGGTGACGGAGTTCCGTAGTAACCTTCTGGTTGGTCCAGCACAGCGAGCACCAAGTAGTCAACAAACCCAGTCCACAGTCTCACATCTCTTCTCTCCTAGTGTAGTCCAGGATGCCTTGGTGAAAGGAGAGAAAATCCCTCCCCACAGTAGCTGTTCACAAGTTCCTTCACCTACACCTAGTAAGTTAGAAAGCTCTGAGCATCCTCTCTCCCCTGCACATCAGTGTGTTGCCATAGGTTAGGGTGTAAAAGGGCCTTGAAGATCCTTGGGTAATTTTGGAAGGAGAAGCTTTCCAGGCCCTTCTAACCCTGCAGCTTTGGTTGCATCTGGTTGGTTGCAATTGTTGTTTGAACTACTGGGCAGCCCTCCCACAAACTGCCACGTTGTGCTTCCCAAGTGGCTCCTGGCTAAATGGATGTACCCCCATAGTCACCAAGGAATTCAGCCCCTTTGAAAGGCATCTGTGTAGAAAGTGCTGGATAGGTTTGGTGTTCAGTATCATAACTGTAATTTGGAGCATCTCAGACACAGTCCTTGTTAAGTAGGTAAGTGCCAAGATGCCTCTTGCATGCGTGTTGGTAGAGCCATGTCTGGGCTGGCTTTGCTGGTAAGTGCCTTGTGAGTGTCACCATCGTGTCCCAGCCCCATTAGAGCCTCAACCTGGGGAGTTCCAGCAGGATGATGGAACTGCAGCCAACGTGTTCAACATACCTGTGCTGAAATGTGTGTGTGTGTGTGAAAGGAGTGTTACAAACCACTACCTGGGATGTCTGAGCCATGGAATACTAAACTTTCCCAGCAGTCCTGATGTTTTCTAGCATGTGGTTGCTGCATCAATGAGCATAATTGGGTTGGCAGCTGCATTTCAGCTCAACTCTGAGTAGAAACTTCGCAGCAGTTGCGTTTGCTACAGAAAGTTGTTTGTTAATGTGACTTGTCTTTTTTCCTTTATGAAGGCAGAGACTGTCAGACATCAGGCCAGGCTTCCCCCTGCACCTCTGAGCAGAGCCCCAATCCACAGTCTCCCCAGAACAGCTGCTCAGGAAAACCTGCCACTGACCCTAATACGGCTGCATTTAAGGTGTGTGCCCTTTCCTTCTTTGCCTTTGTAGCTGCTTTTCTGCCCTGATGTCTCAGCCTGGACTAGAGAGTAAGTTGTGCTTCAGGAACAGTGGAATGTTTGTGCCTTAGGTTTAGCTTGTGCTGCTCTTTTCAATTTAAAATGCCAATTTAATCATCTACTCTGCTCCTCAAGGGTGTGTCACCAGAGAGGCTTAACTGCCCCTCTGCAGGTCCTTCTGGTCATGACAGTAATTCCTGCTGTCTCTCACAGGAGTGTTATGACAGGTCTCAGTTTACTTGGTCAAAGATTTCAGGCTTAGTTTCCTAAACTGTGGCTTTTTGCCATTGTTCTGTTGGGGCTCTTCAGTCTGCAGGGCTCTGGCCATCGCTGGAGGGGGGGTTGTTGACCTGCTGAGTTACTTACATGTCTCCAGTGATGCTTTGCTGCTCCCCAGAGAAGCAGCTCCACAGACTCCACAAGTTACAGCTGTATAACACTTTGAGAGTTATTGGGGTAAGAACTTGGTGGTCTAGAGACACCCTCTGAGGCTGTACCTCATACACAAGCTGACCTTGTCAGAACACTTTCTGTGATGGTCTGAGAAACTTATCCACAAAAAGCAACCAAGGCAGGACAATCAGCTGTAACCCTCTCTGTTGTGAAACCATTTTGCAAGTACCAAACCCTTTTTGTCTTTGTCTGTACCCTATGAGTTGATGTCAGCTTGATCACAGAAAGGTAAGTTTAATTACTTGCACTCAGCTCTGTCACTGAGGAGAATCACAACTACCCTTCAGGTTACTCAGAATTTGTGGTTATTTTCTTGGTATAAATGCTCACAATCAGTAGTTGCAGCCTTTTCTTGCTGCTAGAGGGCAAGTTAACAAATGATTAGGAGTGGCCACTAGATGGAGGAGTGTCCTTCAAAGTGAGGACACTGCAAGGAGAGAGGCTGTGGAGCCTTTAAACTCACCTGCTTTGACAGGAATTGCTTTGGATGGGGACTGTTAGTGACTCTTTTGTCAGACAAGAGAGGAATGTGATGTTTGCCAGTGTCTGGGTGGATGTTCCTTTGCTCCTCAGACTGAACTCTTCTGTGTTGCTGGGTAGGAGTGGTTTTTCAGCTTGGCAACACATAGAGGGCACTGGAAATCTCAGCTCTGCTCTTGAACCTGCCTTTGCTGTGGTTGTGGCTTTGTGACGTTGCTTTCCTCCATTATACAGTGGGGTGATGATGAAGCTGCCCCTGGAAAGCCCAGCTCTGCCAAGAGTGCTTTCTCAAAGTGCAAACTCTCTCTTTTCTGCCAAGAATTTTGGTGGAAACAACTCCTAAGTTCACGCTAGAAATGAAAATGCTGCTTCCTCACAAAGCCTTTATTCTCAAAGGAAGCCAGAGTTGCACATTCTTTTTTCACTTTATTTTTGTCATATTGTGAGATATTATGTGTATATTAGGAATAATTGATGGACTCTTTTAGACTTGAAGGCTTCAACAAGATTCTAACTAATTACATTGAGGAAATTGGTTAATTACATTAACCAAAAATTGGAATTTGACTTCAGAAAATGAACTTGACTTAAGAAAATGAAATTGTAACAGTCTTAAATGGGAATTTTTACTTGAGAACTAAAACCTGCAAGGTTTGGAATTGAATTGAATACACTGGGCACTTCTTTTTAAGAAGTTGAATCACTGTTGCAAATTTATGGTCACGTGGCTTTGACTGGGAGGATTATGAATGCCACAATTCAACAAAAAAGGCACTGTGACTTTGAATAGCTGAAAGAGTCGTGGTGGTAGAATGGTAAAGGAGAAGAGCACAGACTGAGCTGATTTTATTCATGCAGAATCAAAGAATGAAGCATATTTCAGCCCAGAAACGAAGGTTCAATATCAAGATTGGTTTCAGCACCCTGAACAGTTTGGTCTCTGCCAACTCCATGTCGGTAAGTAACTGGGCAGCACTATATGGAATTATAAGAAAGACTTGTTAATAAACTTAATCTCTTCACTGTGGACTGAGAATGCAACCAGAGCCACCTTGTGCTCCTGCAAACACTGTTGAAACATGTGAGTGAGCCAAAGAAAGAACAAAAGTCCAATGAGATTTCTAAAACTTCCCACACCAATGAGATCTTTACCTCCCAGGAGCCTGACAAGTTTAGATGAGCTTCAAAAATCCCTCTGGGACTAGATCTAGTATCACCCAGCTGCCTTGAAAATATTCTCAGAGCTTTTTCCCCCCCTTGTCACCTCTTTTGTGCATAGATTTACAGAGGGGGGGAAAAAAAATCCCAACTCTCTTGTCGTTGTCAAATGGCTTTGTCCAAATTAAGAACATCTAGTTAACTTAGGTCACTAAATTGAAATAAAAAGAATTGAAACACAGACTTGTCTGCACAACAAAGTTCTAAATGTCTGTTCAATACCAGAACCTTTTGAAACATGGCAAACATGAAAGCTTATTGTGCAGAGTGATGATTTGTTCATGTAATTTTTGTGGATTTAGACGTTTAGGTCATAAGGTGTCAGAATTTCACTTCCTGGTCTGAATAGTCTGTGTGAAAGGTTTGAAAACTCAGCTTTAGTAAAATATCTGTGCTTGAGAAATAAAATAATCAGACTTTTTTTTTTAATTTGTTGCTCAAAATTGAAGGCTAAGTTAAAAAACATGCATGACATTGTTTCTGTGCCTTTTGGTGACAGCTGGAGCTTGTTACCTTCTGTTTAATAACTTCAGATTTCCTGTAGTAATAATATTACCTGAGGTAATAGTATTACCAAGTTCAAACAATATTTCTAAGAGCACTATAAAATCTGTCAGTGGGTGTAGCACGTCCTTCAGTACTTAAGTAAATGTTTTTAAGAGGATAGGTAATGAAATCAAACATTTTAAATGGTTAAAATCATAGAATCATAGAATTAGAATCACAGAATTGGAATCATAGAGTACTTCAAAGTAGCAAAAATGTGATTTGTGGAAGAAAACAACCACTGCAACCACATTTCTCTGTACTGATGTGTCAGAGAAATGAAGAGTGGTGTTGTCTGAAGGGTTTCCCTGACTTTCAGTGGGTTTCTGCACAGAGTGAAGGAAACTTAAGGTGCTTTTCAGGGTGTTAGAGCAGGTTAGGGGGGCAAACTCTTCACCTGTGCAGCTCTGTTGCAGAAAGTGAGCTCTGTTTGTGTTTGGTCTAGTTCAGCCATGCAACCACCCTCCAGAAAACAGTAGAATATATCTCTAAGCTGCAGCAGGAGAGGACTCAGATGCAAGAGGAAACCAGGCGCCTCCGGGAAGAAATCGAGGAGCTCAACGCTGCCATCATGTGAGATTTGGGGAGCTTCTCTGGGAGGGAGCAGAGCAGCTTGGATGTGGCTTTGGCTGACACCAGGGCATGCCTCTGATGGGTGTTGAACAGGAGAGTTGCTCCAAAGTGCCAGACAGAAAGCATTCTTTTCATGGCCAGTGATCACAGAACCCCAGCATGGTGGGGTTGGAAGGGACCTCTGGAGAGCATCTCGTCCAACCCCCCTGCTCCAGCAGCTCACCCAGAGCAGGGGGCCCAGGATTGTGTCCAGGCACCTTTGGAGGAGAGACTCCACAACCTCTCTGGGCAGCCTGGGCCAGGCTCCAACACCCTCACACCAAAAAGGCTTCCCCTCCTGGGTTCCAGTTGGTGCCCGTTGCCCCTTGTCCTGTTGCTGGACACCACTGCCAAGAGTCTGGCCCCATCCTCTTGATACCCACCATCCTCTTGACTCCTTGGCCTTATCCCTTCACTGTTCCCAGCTCTGTGCAAGTACACACTGGGGTGAAAAAGTGAACACTGAAGTGCTCTGGTGGTCCTCTCATGAGTGAGTGACACTTTACATTTTAAACCCTGAGGTTATTCTAATTTAAAGGTTTCCATGAGGAACCAGCAGGCTGGACCCCAGCAGTGTGAAGCAGGAATCAAGACTATAGACCTTACACAATAACCCAGTTATTTTTCATGAGTTTACCACAAAAATGGAAAATACTCCTTGAAAGGGAGGAGGCTCAATGAGCCTCCAGGATAGTTCATTGCTAGGTCTCTGCAATCAGACAAAAACCAGGATTTTATTGCAATTGTACTAGAGGGGTCAGTAACGAGGAGAAATGTCAGCATAACTTTCACTTATTTATTGCAACCTATTGCTGCTGTGGGCTGGGTGTTGGTAGCTGGATTTTCAGCCAGCTCTGAGCATGAATACACAAGAGGGGCAGCACCAGGGAAGATGCATCAGGTCAGAGTGATTCTAAGCAGCCAGTGATGCTGCTTTTTTAAGGCCGTGCTCACTGGGTGATCAAACACTTCCTCTTCCCAGTGGCTTTGCTGCAGTTTTCTTTCCAAATGCAGTGAGATATTAAAGGTAGATATAGTTGAGTACGTAAGACACAGGACTTGGAATTGTGGAGTTTGCCACTGGCTGAACCTGCCTCTGATAAGTCCTCACCTTCCTGGTTACCTCAGTTTCCTCTGGGGGTTTGTGATGGTTACGCAGCATTGCAAAGCAGCTTGAGAACCTCAGTGGTTTTTCTTCCACCTACAGAAGTGTTAGGTTAAGGCATTGTTGGACTTATCAGCAAATCAAAACCTCTTTTTATTTTTCCTTAAAAGCCTGGTGACGTCCTTTTGGGTTTATTTTAAATTGATTTGTTTCTTCAGAATCTCTGCAGCACTGCTCAGGAGTAACTATGTCATTTTTCCCTTCACTCCTAAAGTGCCTTTTCCTAACTGGATGCCCCAAAACTACTTTGTTCTGTGTTACACTTTGTTGCTTGTATTAAGGAGCCTGTAGCAGCTTGAGGAACAGCTTTGCTGCATGAATATGGACCAAATTGTGGAGAAAACAGTATGAAAATATATTATATATATATATATTTAACAATTACACTGAGGGGTCATGCACTGGGAAGCCACCTCAGTCAGGGATATTTGGGATACACACTTTTCACTTGCTATAACTTAACCTGGAAGAGAAGTTTGGCCTTTCTGGTGGGAATTCTGACCTCAGAACATCTTCTTTTCAGTTCTTGCCAACAGCAGCTCCCTGCTACTGGGGTTCCTGTAGCACGGCAGAGGTTTGACCACATGAGGAAGATGTTTGATGAGTATGTGAGAAGCAGGACTCTGCAGAACTGGAAGTTTTGGATTGTATCCTTTTAAAACAACCTGCTGAACCTGAGGCTTGGAATTAGTGTATTTAGCACCAAGAACTCTGCTGTGACTCTAAAATAACCTGTGTCCTTGCTTTTCATTCACATCTCTAGGTGGGTATGAATCCTCACCTCACAGAACTTGTTCCCCTTGAAGTCTGGGGGGTAACTTGAAAGTAAAATGCAATATAAAGGCAAGATTTTCTCTGTGGGTTATTACACTGCAGGAAATGTTGACTTGTTGGAAAAACTGAACAGTTTTCTGCTTGTCTCTTGTGACAGCAGCAAATCAATTTGACTTCTCTTTGCTCCCCCAGTGAGTGATAATGCAGGAGGTAGGAAGACACAAACTGAGTGAAACCAAATTAGCTGCATTTCTGCTGGGCTGCCTAGATTTAACTAGTTTGGATCAAACATTATGAGCTTGATTATCAGTCAGATCAGGGATTTCAGTAATTAGCAATGAGCAGTGGTGTTAACCTATTTTTCCATTAAATTTTATATGTTCCTATAGCTCTTTATTTGCACTTTATATTTTGTATGTCTGTTCTGTGCTGATTATTTCCCTCTAACTGCTTGGATAATATGAGTATATATCTACATGTATGAAGTATTTTTAATACTTCAGTGTGTGAAAATGCTTTGATGTTTCCTGGTTTATGTTGTCCCTAGAAAGACACTTCTTTTTATCATCCTTTTAGGGAACAATTCTTACTGAGATCTCAGACAGTCTCTGATAACTTAGAGCTGGTGCAATTGTAAAACCTTTGGATTCAACAGTACTATCACAAGTGAAATACAAAAATAGAGGTCTTTAATACAACAATGAAAATAGTTATTTAAAGACAATCCCACAGGTTTGCTGATTGGATAGTGGGTTTATTTTATGCTGCTCCAGAATTTGGAAGTGAGACACTTCTAGAAAGTGGCAGAGGTTTTCTAGGGTGAAGGTGCAATTTTGGGTAGCTGGGTTTTGGAGTACTTGGGGAGAGACAAAAGCTTTTGGAGTTGGTGGAAGAGAATGTTGGTAGGCAAAGTGATGTTCCCAAACTTCTGTGACAGAACAGTTGTTCCAACAGCTGGATTGAATCCATAAGATGCTGGCACATTCCAGAATGCCTTGCAGTAAAATCTGACAAGGGGTGAGTGCTAATAATAATAATAATAATTAAAAATCTCCTCCTTCTGAAATGACTGTGAGAGAAGGGCATTTTCATTGCAAATACAAAAATAACCACAGTTTCTGTTACACGTAGGAGGGAAATGAGTAATAAAGTCTTGGGCTATTAGAGATAACCCAAGAATAGAATATTCTTAGAATATTGATAGAATAATAGCCCTGGTGTTGTTTCAGTCACTCTGTAGAAGTCTGTTAGAACATGCAAATCCCCTCAAGGATTTCAGACAGTTGTTGGACCTATCTTGATTGTCAACTGCAGTGAGGAAGATGGGGGTGTCTGATAGTGCTGAGATTTGTTCTGGGCCACATCTCCCACTGCTGACTAGAAAATCCCAGCTGGAATATCATGGTAAAACCACAGATTTGGAGCCTTCAGAGGAGTTTTATCATCAGCTTCAGGTGAGTTGTGCAGGAATTTTGCAAAAACTCAGTGAGCATCACTAGACACTGATGTTCAACCCTTTCCTTTCTCTTAGTGTTACAGATTTAAAACTCCCTCTGGTAGTTGAAGTCCATTTAAAGCCCATTGTTCCCTCTGCAGTCTCAGCTGTCATAGCCTTTCCCATAGAGTGTTTTCAACCCCTCCTTTGTTGCCTCCCTTAACACTCCACGATGTGCAGTTCAGCATTATTATCAAGCCATTGTTTGAGTCCTTCAACGAGATGGTTTCCACAACAAGCTTTAAGGACCTGGATCAAACTGCAATGACCTGGCTGGATCGGCACTGTCCTCTTCCTGTCCTGAGGCCAAGTAAGTGAAGTGCTTTCCAGCAGTTATTCCACACCATGGGAAGTGAAACTACAGAAATACCCTTTCTTCAAAGGCAGAGGAAGGCAAAGAAAGCACGTGATGCTGAGTATGACTTCCAGTTCCTTTTTGTTAGCTCAGAGGGAAAAAAGAACCTCTTGTGACTCTGAACACACTTGGTTGCATGCTTAGAACTGAGCACAGAAAACTCAAAACAACTCAACAAATTGCTAAATACACATACCAGAATTTAAACAGTCTCAAGGTGCACTTAAATTTGAAAATGCTCTGTTGGAGTAAGTTTGACAATGTTATTTATCTCATTATGAAGGAAGACTCCTGAGATTTGTATTCAGCTTTGGAATGACCTTCTGTTTGAGCATGATTGCTTAATCCTTTCCCCCTTGCAATTCAGCAGTGTCAGCAGCATTTACAGTTAGAATACATGTAAATATATACATGTAAATGTATATAAATTACACATTTGGGCCACATCTCCCACTGCTGACTAGTCAGAAAATCCTGGCTGGAGTAACATGGTAAACCCACAGATTTGGAGCCTTCAGAGGAGATTTATCATCCAGCCAGCTTCTGAAATGAGTGTACCTGTAAGCTGGAATGTACGTGGTGGTGTTACAACAAGCAAAAAATAGTGGTGGTGGTATAAATGTCTATAAATTACACATTTACAGTATAATTTCCATTATGCTACAGAGTCTAATGATAGAGTCTAATGATATATAGTATAATGATGCTCTGTTGTAGAAGAAATAAGTGGGTTTTTAACAAGCTCTAGATCTCTATTCCTTGTTTCTCTTGCCCCCCTCTGTTTCTTGCTGTTTGCACTCAGACTGAGGCCTTTTCTTGATGCTTTCCTGACTTTTGTGTTTTCTAGTGGTGCTGAACACCCTCCGGCATCTGAGCACAACCACCTCCATTCTGTCGGACCCCTCCTGCCTGCCAGAGCAAGCTGCTGAGGCTGTGATCAAGATGAACGAGTCAGCTGGCGAAACCTAACAACCAAAGACCTTGAGTTGCTTGTCCAAGGGGTGGAGAACCTGCCAGCCCAGCAGCCTGGCAAGTCTCCTTGCAGTTGGTGCACTTTAGAAAGAGTTCTCTCCATCACCCGAGACACTGTTCAGGGCACCTGGCTCTGCCTTCAGAGCATGCAGAAGTATGATGCAACGTTGTCATAACGTTTTGGTTCCTCCTCAGTGCTGTGCTGTGCTCCATTCAGTGAGAAAAACACCAAGCTCAGGTAAATTTTAGCAGGTTTGAGTCCTGCAGGCAGCAATATCTCTCCATCAATGCAGCATGCATCTATATGCAACAACCGTATTTCTACGAAACAGCTTCGACTACCAAGTTCTCTGGAGTCTCAATCCTGCACACCAAGGAATGTATTTCAAGGGGAAAATATACTTTCTGATTTTGTGAAGCAAAAATGTGCTTTTTACTTTGTTTTCTGGTGTTCAGTTCCATTCGTGTTACTTGAATAGTGAAAACTGTTAAAACAGGATCATATTAAAAAACCAAAGGAGAAGAAAAAATCCGTCAGTGATGTCAACTCGTGGCAAAAATACTCAAATTACAATCTCAGGCTATGTGTTCTGGATTTTCATTTGAATGAGTGTATCATTGCATATGAGCAGTTTGAAGACATGCTTTATTTTCTAGCAAATAAGGGAGCTGATTTGTGTTCTTTTTGCTGATATAGCCATTGCAGGTGAGTAGCAGTGAGTGGAAGAAGCAGCTGTGGGTTGCAGAGTCTGCAACTGGGGTAGATGCCTGAATTTCACCCCCATTTAACCTGTGAACTGTTTTGTTGCACTCTGCAGAGTTCAGCTGCCTCCCTCCCAACACACACGTATAAAACACATCCATAGATAAACGTAGTAGTGCTTCAGAGACAAGAATTGAGTTTGTAAAGTTAAGAAATGGGATTTTTTGTTATCTCAGAGACTCTTCTCAAACCACAGGGACTCGTAGTCAGTTCTTTTGCTTGTTCTTTTTGCCTTCTCTCTGAAAAACCTGAAGGACTTAACTCAGTTTGGGCAGGCTGTGTTCAGTGTGAATCACAAAACATATAAAAATATGTTTAAAACCCCAAATGCTGCAGAACATTTGTCTGTGGCAGTCTCAGCAGCTCCTGTCCTGCTCTGCTGCAGGTGAACTCTCCTTACAGCAGCGATTGTCCATCCTGAGACAGCACCTGGGATACTCATCCCAGTCTGGAATGTTCCTGTGACCCCTGTAATTCCTCTCACTACTTGATTCTGCTTCTTAAGAGCTATGCAAACCTTGGGTAAGGTTTTCCTGGTACCTCCCCTGAGTAGTTTCCTTCCAGGTTCTGGAAGGAGGTGATCAGCAGCTGAGAAGAGGAGCAGCTAAAACATTTGGGCATTGAAGTGCTGAAATGGGGGCAGCAGGTTCTGCTTTGGGGGATGTAGCTTTTCTCTCCAGTCTCCTCCACTTGGTGGGCCAAAGGTTTTAAAAATAAAAACCACAACAGGCTTGGGGAGTGGAGCTGAGCATGGGGAGTATTTTTCTTTCCTCTTTATCCTGAGATTTTGCAGCTTTCAGTGCAGTTTGCCTGGGTGTGAGCAGGACTGCAGCAAGAAGAAAGCATGAAAGGTTAATTCAGAGCCCTCTCCTTGAGCAGAGCTCCTGTGAGATGAGGAATTAGGGGCTGAAGGAAGAGGAACCTAAGGGGGGGAAGACAAAATGGCATCATCTCATCACCCACATGCCTTTCTGTGGCTGTGCAGGCAAATGAGATGCTCTTTTATTTATTCCTTTTTACAGTAGGTCTGAGATATCACTTGGAGTTTGTGGCACGTGTGAAAACCTGTGACAGAACCAGCAAAAATCCAGGAATGGTCTGTTGAAATAGCATGTGAAGGTTGTCATAGTAATTAAATAGTAGATTTTCTGGGGAGATCCCTGTCTGGGTCTCATACATGATGTTATAACCAACTAAGCAATATTCTTTGGGATGCACCTGGCTAAAAAGGGTTGAATAAGTGTAAATTCTTTTTTAAATCAGTGCTTTAAAGGCTCCCATTTTTATCATTAATTGTGAATATGATACCAGTAAAGTCATTTAAACACTGTGATGAGCTGGGGAGTGTCCCTCAAGTCTTTCTGTCCTGGGCTATCTCGTGGAGATGCACAGATATCTCCACATGTATCTGCATGGTAAAAATAGGCATCCTGTTTTCTAGAAAGAGATCAGTAGGCACAATGTCCAAGAAGAGCCCCACTTGTGTTTTTGCTGTACTTTTCAGATGAAGAGATTCTGTGCTGCCTCCCCTGCAGGGTGGCCTCTATGGCAGGCTGTGATTGTGCTTGATTATTGCCATTATTAATGTCAAGAGAATTTTATCTCAACAAGCCAAGTGCACTACGAGCATACTTCAAAGCCCAGGGAAGTCTGATGGCTTCTAAACTTAAATCCTAACATCTCACACCTCAGAATTGGAAGGTGAAAGGGACCTTAAAGGAATAAGAAGGGGCAATGTGACTGAGCTGCTAAAAATTTTATCCCTTAACCATTTTTATCTGGATGTGGACGGAAAAACCATCGTGCACGTTGCCCCGTGGGTTAGAACTGGGGGGGGAAATCCTTATTTTAATGATTTGTGGTGGAGAAACAAGCTCCTGGCACTAGTAAACCTGCAAATCTTTGCATGGTAAAGAGAAAAAAAAAAATTAAATCAAAAATTGCTTACTTGGCATGAGTAGGAGGGAGGGAAGGAAAAGTGAAAAGAGACTTTCCACGTAGAGCAATTACCAGAAATGATGTGGCTGCTCTTTGAAGCAGTGATTCTGTGTATTTTGATCACCCCTGTTATTGCAAGTCAGAATTCTTTTATCTGCCAGCCTTGTGAGGGCTGTGATTTCACTTCATCTGGAAACACAGGAGGAAGGAGCTGGTTTCTCTCTCACATCAGTAGAACCACTGAGGATTGGTGTGAAAAGAGATTGATCACGTATGTATTAATTCCTGCACCATTGTTCACTTTGGTTTGTATTTTAACTCCTTACTCATTGAGGACCCCAAACATGATATTTCTTTAAACCAAATTTTGGTAGCACTTTTTGGTAACACTTTAATTTTGGGGTTTTTTTTTTGGTAACACTTTTTCCCCTTATTTAAGTGATTAATATCCTCAGTGCCACCAGAGTTTGCTTAAGCAGGCAAAACACCCAGTGCCTCTAGCTGTAGAATTGCAGATCCTGCACATCTGGTGCTAAGCTTGTAAAGAATCCCCATATAATATAACACAAGTCACAGTTGGTCAAATTCAACATATTTCCCCCAATAAAGGAGTGGCTGGATAAAATATTTCTGGCCTGTGATAAGCACAAAGTCAAACTGAGATTGTTGGGTGGTTTCTTCTGACCTTGAATTCTACTAATCAGTGTATTGTAGATACAGACACAAGTTCTGGAGGACGTTATCTGGTGTAGCTTTTAGGGTTGTGTGATGCTCCTTGTTAGAAGGAAGAATAAGTGGTAAAAGTCCAGGAGGAAATTGGAATTAAAGGAGTTAATGAGTAGGAGGAAGAGACAAGTGTGGGCTTCATCTTGACCTTCTGATCTCTGCACAAAACCAAAGGATTCTTGATCAATATTCCACCTGGTTGCCATGTTTTTCCATGTTCTTCTAGACCCCTTGGGAAGCCTGCCTTGAAGGGAGGCTCTCTAGAATGTTTCCACCTGTGCCTTAGATCTTGGTGCCACGTGGTTTCTCTGAAGTCACACGTTCTGAAACAATCCAGAGTGGAAAATTGAGTGAAGTGTCAAAATGGGGCTTCCCTGGGGTTTGGGAGGATTTTATCTGCCTGGCATCACCTCTGAGGTGGTGAAAAATTGTGTGTACGTGTGGAAATAAACTGTCTTTCCTGCTGACCTCACCTCCACATGTGCAACCTGTCCTACCAGAAGCTGGGCAGAAATATGCAAGTTCTTCCATCTTTCAATGTGAAACAGCTTGAAAGGACAAAGAGCTGTCAAATTGCATTGAAAAAATTAACTTTATATCTTTAACTTTATATCCTCAAGGTTTTTTACACGAGTGAGAGTCAGTGCTTGTGTGGTGGAGGTGTCAAAGGCAGGTGAATTTTGTTTTCTTGGCTTTTAAAGCCCCAAACTCCTGAGGAGCAGTTGGAGAAGAGGAGAGGGAACCTCACTGCAGGAACAGTCAGCAGGACAATACATTTGTAGTGCAAATTATTTGAAAGCAATTTCTCTTTCTGTGGTTCTGGAGGGCAAAATTCTTACCTTGATGTTGCCAACTAGAAGCTATTGCTGAAAATCAAATGTGGTGTTAATGGTTTTACCTTTTCCTTTCTGTTTTTTGGTTCTTTTCCACTTTTTTTGGGGCATGGAAAACCACCCAACATCCAAAGGCTGCTTATTGCTGGTTTGGGTGCTGTAGGGATTGAGTCTTGGAGGACTATGGACAACTGTTGGTGACTTAGAGGAGGTTTTTGGACTAGAGGAGACAACAAGAGTTGAGGAATAAAGGTAAAAAAGGAGGAATAAATGGTAAAAGTCCAGGAGGAAACTGGAGTATTACTACTCCTCAATTTATCCACTTGAATTTCAGAGGAAATCATTTGGTTTGGGTTTTTTTTTCTTTTATAAGGCTCCAATAATTGTTCCCACAACAGTTACAGCCTCGAGTTCCCTTTCTTTTCATTCTTGGTTGGGTTTCATGCTCATTTACTGTGGTAGAGCAGAAGTGGTAGCACCAAATTGTAGCTTGATGTGTAAAACTCGATGCAGTTACAGAGAAACACATGGTGGGTGTGTAATAGAGTGAATTTTGTCTCAACTGCTTTTATATCTGAACTTTTCCAACACGAGTAAGGTTTTGAATGGAAAAAAAACCACCAACGTTAGGAGCAAGCCCTTTAATTAACAGTACAATGAGTAAATTGCTCTTTTTCTTCTTCTAACCTTGTATTTAAATGTGTTTTAAGTGGAGTTCTTTCTTGTTAAAGCAACAAAGTTGGAGGTATGAGGACTTCAGGTTGTGCTCCTGCTTTGCCTAGGTTTCCTCTTCTCTTGCATGACACAACTCCTGTTGTGCTGTTGGTATGTAGCACTTTGCAGTAGGTCTGTTAAATTGTGCAATGCATTTTTTTTTTTATATATATATTTACAACCAAAACAATAAAGGTTATTTTTTGGAAGAAGCTGGTTGCAAGGCCTTGATTTTCTAACTGGATGTGGGGGGATAAATGGAATTGGTCGTGGACCAGCACCAGGACCTGCCAGTTTTGCAGCTCCAAGAGGTGAGAAGGGATTTCCCTCTCAGCAATGCTGAAGTTGCCCCCCTGGGGTCTCTGTGGCTTTCCCAGTGCCAGGTTTGGATCCTCTGCTGAGCTTCTGAAGCTTGGGCTCCTTTTAAGAAACTCTGCACCCCTTGAGCCCTTCTTGAGTGAAGAATCCACTCACCCAGAGCTTACTTGGAGCCTACAAGTGGTTTCCTTCTCTCCTGCACACAAAAAAATCAAACCCCACCCTCTGTGGCCAACTCTGGTGCCCTTCACTGGAGCAGCTGGAGAGGCAATGGCAGGTACCACCTCCAAGTGTCTACAGGGTGTTCATGTGTCTTCACCCCCATAACCCATGAACCTGCTTTTCTACATCTTGCATACCATGATTTCCCAAGTGTATTGATGTTCTGAGGTGTTCCCAAAGCCACCAGACCCCTACTCTGATTATTGTGCTTAATATAATTAATGAGAATGAGCTCTTTTGACAAAGCTGAGTGGATAAACTTATGTATTTCTGCACCTACTTCTAACAGGTTAGTAATTCAAAGGTATTTCTCCAAGGAAGAATTTCTCCAGGTAAAACTCTGGAGCCTGTGGGGGCTGCACCAAGGGCTGATTTTCTTCCAAGCTTGGATTTGGGGCTCTTGGCTGAGACACTACCTGGAGAGTGGACTAAAAAAAATATTACTGAGGTTGGATAACACAATATTCCCATGAAATGATGGCATTGAGCTGTTTAAATCATTTGAAAAATGAAATATAACATTTCATCTTTGCCTGTAGGAGCTGATTTTTTGTTTTTCCAGGTAGGACATTGAAGCTCTTTCTACTTCAGTTGTCATCTCATTGGTATGTTGGGTTTTCTTGCCTGGTGGAAGCAGCATTGGGCACCTTGAGGCTCCAGTTGAGGTGAAAGGTAATAGATGAGTGAAAAGAGGGATTATTATTTTAAAACCACTGCAAAGAGCTGATGCTGCTTGATCTCACCCTTGCGATTGGTGGCTTGGCTTTAATAGAGAGATCTTCTGAGAAGTCAGGGCTGTGGTTCCAGGAGAAGACACACCACTTTATGACTCTGCTTGCACCTCCTTAATATCTCCAGCTCCATCTCCCACTTTGGCAGCAGGCAGTGATTGCTGGCTGCTATTTAAGGGGTGATAAAGCAGCACCTCAGCCTGGCTGCCCTCGCCCAGCCCACGGGGGGCAGGGGAGCTGCAGTGATGCTATCGGAGCTCCCCAGGAGGAAGCTGCTGCTGAGCTGCGGGTGAGTTCAGCAGAGCTGCTGCCACTGAAATGGTTTCTTTTTGTGCTAATCCTTGGATGCTGCCAAGAGTGGAGCTATGATTGCACCAAATGAAGTCACTGCTGGAAGGGAGTTGGTGCTTCAGGGGGCAAACAGCTCCTGGCTCTCTTGGTATGTTAAAGAAATTCTAGTGACCGTTGCTTTCCTTTTTAAAAAAAATATTTATTTCTAATTTTAACCTGTATTTACCCTCAGGAGCTCTTCATGCCTGAGGACTTTCTCCTCCTGAGAGTGCTCAGCACCAGGAGATGGGCAGGCAGTGAGTAGCTGGGTGCTGGGGAAGTTCCCTGTTGTCATCCAGAGAGATCGTAGAACCATAGAATGGGTTGGGTGGAAGGCACATGAAGGACACTTTCCACTAGGCCAGGTTGCTCAAAGCCCCATCCAACCTGGTCTTGAACATATCTGGTGATGGAGCAGCCACAACCCCAGTGGGCAACCCCTGCCAGTGACTCACCCCCCTCAAGTGAAGACCTTTACGTATAATCTACATCTCCCCTCTCCACTACATCACCCCTCATCCTATCACTGCACATTTAACCTGTTCCTACCTCAGAACACCACCAGCACCTTTCCATCACAGAATGGAAAGAAACCCAGAGGAGATTGGGCTCATCACATCCCAAGGTCTTCTGCTGCCTGCTCTTGACTCCTCCACCTCAACTGTGAATTCCTCAGAGACCTTGGAAACCAACAGATCTTGGGGATGTGCTTGTCAAGGAAGCTAATGAGCTAACCCAGCACCTGAACTGGTAAATCTCAACCAGGCTCTGGAGCTGTGATGCAGAAGCTGCAATAATTCAGCTTTTCAAAGCAGGGGCTGATGAGAAAATAATTTCCCCACTGGTGCAGCCAAATGAGAAACCAGTTGGGAACTGAAGAAACTAAACTGCTTGATGCCCATGGATAAAAATGGGTAGGAAAAGTGGGTATGTGCTGGTTTTTAACAGAGGGAGCAGAAACAATTAATTCAGTTTGCTGTTTAATAAAACACTAGATTTTCAGTGCAACAAGTGCTGTAAAAAAGTGAATTACATAGTAAAAAGAGTATCCAGCAAGATTAGATTTATTTGATCATCTCATTTGACTTTAATCCCAAATTCTGTCCAAATATATAATGATAGAAAACCAGTAAAAAACATTCCCCTACTAAGTATCAAATATACCACTTGCCACCTTCAGCAGTAAAACATAAAAATCGGAATAAATATGTAAAAATGAAATAATTGCTTAAATAAATTTATAAAAATAGATGTATTATATAAACTCATAAATACAATCACTAGTAGAGAGAGAGGTACAAACTCAGCCTGCTGGCAATCAACTTTTCTTCTGACAAATAATATAACAATATAATCATATAACAATGTGATCATATTATAACAATGTGACCATATTATAACAATATGACCATATTATAACAATATGACCATATTAAAACAATGTGACCATATTAAAACAATGTAACCATATTATAACAATGTAACCATATTATAACAATATGATCATATTATAACAATATGATCATATTATAACAATGTGATCATATTATAAAAATGTGATCATATTATAACAATATAACCATATTATAACAATATAATCATATAACGATATAACCATATTATAACAATATAATCATATAATAACAATATAACCATATTATAACAATATAATCATATAACAATATAACCATATTATGACGATATAACCATATTATAGCAATATAATCATATAATAACAATATGATCATATAAATAACATTAAAATTACTGAAATCCTGCTTTCCTCTTTGCTTCTTCATGCCAGGATTGGTCAATTAACTCATCACCCTGTTTTCTATGTCGTTGCAAATGCAGCAGTATAAATAGTTTTACAATAAATACGGTCAATAATTTAAGACATCCATCCCTTAAATATTAAATTAACCCAGGTTGCATAATTACAATATGTAGAGGAGCAAGTATCAACGTTACTCCTGGCATCAAACTCATCCCATTGAGCCCAGTCTCTGGTACCCTGGTGTGATTTTTTTCACCCTAGCACGCAGCATCTCTGTTGTGGATTAGATGTTTGGTTGTGTTCTCCATGAAGTGTTGGTATTTCTGTAGCACCTTCCAGGTGTAGATGAGCTTCTCTGCACTGCTCTGGAGCTGCTTGTGATCCCCCTGCGAGAGGTGCCGGGGCTGGCAGGTGTAAATCTCCTCTCGCTCCTTCAGCGTCATGTTCAGCTGGTTGATGTTCTCCTCCAGGGGGTCCTTCAAGCTCTTGTCGCAGTCTTCGATGGTGCCTTTCATCTTCTGCAAGACGTCGTGGAACAGGTACAAAGAGCAGCAGCTTGCATCGAAAGCGAGGCACTCGGGGATGTCGTCCACCACGTCGTTGATGTTGGATTTGGAGCTCAGCCACTCCCTCTCCTGGAGTATTTTGGAGATACAGGTGTCCTGGGGGGAGGGAGAGCAGAGAGCAATTAGTGAGCTCCTGGTTGACATCTTCCCTGGGAGACACTTCATGCTGGCATGTCCAGGAGAGTCCACACCCAGATTTCTTTTTCACAGCGTCACTATGGTTGGAAAGGACCAAAGGATCCTCAAAGGATCCAAAGGATCAAGTCCAACCACCATCTATCTCTACCAGACCTCATACCCTTGAGCACCCTATCTAGATGGCTTTTAAACACATCCAGGGATGGTGATTCAATCACCTCCCTGGGAGGTTTTTGTTGCTGTTCAATATATCAGCTGTATTTTAACACCCAAGCTCCTACTATTTGATCCTCTGGTTGACATCTTCCCTGGTAGACACTTCATGCTGGCATGTCCAGGAGAGTCCACACCCAGATTTCTTTTTCACAGCGTCACTATGGTTGGAAAGGACCAAAGGATCCTCAAAGGATCCAAAGGATCAAGTCCAACCACCATCTATCTCTACCAGACCTCATACCCTTGAGCACCCTATCTAGATGGCTTTTAAACACATCCAGGGATGGTGACTCAACCACGTCCTTGGGTGGTTGGGAGGTTCAGTGTATCAGCTGTGTGTTAACACCCAAGCTCCTGCTATCACAGACTAATGGTGGCTGTGGCTGGGCAGTACTTTCTATCTTCCCAGCTTGGCTTTCAGCTTTTCTAAGCCTTTTATTCCTTTTTTTTCTTTGTCACATGGGCAAAATTTACTCACGCAAGAGATTGCCCTTGACCTGAGCGTGTTTTTGGTCTGTTACAGCAGAGATGGAAGAACCAGCTGAGGGGAAACGTTTACATTGATAAAAATCAACACGTTCCCAGGACCTTAAATTTGTCAGAAGCATTGAAACATGTTCCCAGGACTTTAAATCTGTCTGAAGTGTTGACACTTGGGTTCAGTGCACATTTTACCATCTCCAAGGAAAGGATGGTGAGCAGGATTTTCTGCCAAACCACTCCTGGCTGCTCTAGTACTAGGACCAGACAGAAGAACAAGGTAATTCTCTGTGTTTGCAGTGATCTGACTAATTTCCTCCAAAAAGATGCCTCCTTCAAGCCCAGCATGGCTCAGGAAGGACCAACATGCTCAGCCTGAAGGACCCCAGCTGGCTGCTGGTCTGGGGCAAAGTTGTCCAAGCTTTCCCCAGCTGTCCTGGCCATTGCTCCACCTCTGCCCTGAAATAATGCACTATAAACGCTTTTCTTCTGGTATGGAATACAGAGAAGAGCCCATATTAGGTTCAAACCCAAATATTTCTTTTCTAATGGTCTTTCTAGTGTTTTATAATCATTCAAGGTAGATGCATCAAATGGAAAAGAGTCCACTTACGTATCCTTTGAACAAGGCAGCTGCTTGGTCTTCTATCAGTGGTGCAAGGATGCTTGGTTTAGTGGTAGAACACTTCTGCCCCTTCTCTGGAGTAGTTTTGCTGCCTCCTGAGGTGGCCGTGGGTGCCAAGAAGCCCAGAGGAACCAGGGAGCAGCAAAGGAAGATTGCCAACCAGCTGATCTCTGCACTCAGACAAAGAGGGGACAGAAAAAGAAAGATTAATCTCAAGCCTCTTCATCGTTTTTGCCGAACTTCCTCGTTCTAAAGAGTCGAGACATGATGGAGATCAACCAAGGCATGTAGAAGGTTCAGTCCCACCCACCTGCTCGGCGGTTCATGGCTGGTAGAGCAGTTGTCTTGGCCAGAAGCTGGTTGGTGGTGTCCAAGCTACCTGAAGTGCTGTTGGTGAGGACAACTCAGCTGCATTTAAGCACCGCCGAGTTTTACGTCAGCGGCTCCTCCATGGGTTGGGTTGGGTTGGGTTTTTTTTTTTGTGGGTGATAGTTTAGGGGTTTTTTTTCTTTTTTTTTGGAAGATTACATCGAAAGTTGGTTGAAATGCGTCTTAGCTGATTGCGATCTAGATGCAGTTTCAGACCCACACAGATTGTGTCCTGTGTCATCTCTTTGACTAGGAGACCAGGCTTGGCCACCCCATCTAAATCCTTGGAGTCCTGGCTTGGCCATCCCATCTAAATCCTTGGGCTCTCTGAAATGTAGGATTTAGAACATCAACTCTTTGGGGTTTTTTTGGAGCACACAAGCACATCCTTGGCACCCAAAGCCAACAACCTTCTCCTGCAGGGTCCATGTGAGATGGGGCCAAAGTGGGGAGTGAAGAAGTCACAAGGGGCTTGTGTGCAGGGATGCAGCTCTTCTTCCACAACCTGTGTCCCCAGGTGCTACATACTGCAAAGAAAGAGAATGAGTTCTCCTGGCCCATGGCATGAGGCAGCAGGGCAGGGTGCTGGAGAAGAACCAGGCAAGGACAGTTCTGGTAGATGCCTTTTTTATTTGAGGTTTTTATTATTATTTGGGGGTAAAATGGAGAGGAAAGAGAGATGTTTGTACAGGATGCTCTTCAGGACCATCCCTATAAAGACAATGATGGGTACAGGTGGCTCCTTTCAGGTAGAAGAGTGATCTTGGAGGAGTGTTTGGTTGGAAGCACCAAAAAGGAGGGAGATGCAGCAGGTTGGTGCATTGCAAGGAGCATGGAAGGGGTGTGAGCTTGGGCATTGGGCGCTGCCAGTCCCCTTCCATCACTTCCAGATGGGTACAACCAGGGAGGACAGACAAGGAACCACAGATGCTCTTCCTCCTGGAGCACCTCTCTGTACACCACTGATGGCCACGGGGCCAAATTATCTGTAGCAGTGACACAAACCAGAGAAGTGCTGCTCATACCTCTTGGCTTTTCCATGGAACACGATTCAACCCCCAGCAACACTCCTCCAAAGATCTTTAAGAACATTTGACATCATTTTCTCCCGAGCTGGGGGGGGAGGGGGCTCCCCTGGTTATTCCACTCCATGGCCCGCTGCTATCTCTTGGTGTCTTCATGCTCTGCATGTCCCTTCCTATGGGTGGTGATAAGGTGCTGAGCTGATGAGGGAGCAGATTGGCATCTGTGCTGTGAGCCCACCAGGAGTGGAAGCTCAGCTTTCCACCACGCAACCACCAGCCGCCGCAGGGTGGCTGCAATCCAACGGTCAAGATCTTGCTCACACAGGATGCTCTGTAGGCTCCTGCAGGGGAATTTGTGGCCATTATCTCCACACCTATCACTGGAAAAACCAAATAAACCTCAGAGAGCAGCGACCTGAGCCTGACCTGAGGCAGACCTGGGGCTTTTGTTCCTGGGGCTCATCTACTTTTTTTTTCCAAGTGTACTTTTAGTGGTGAACTTTGTTTTCCGTGGCAGCCTCTGCCAGTGAGAGCAGCAGCACTTCTACAGCCGACCTCTTCCTCCCTGAAACTCCAGTGACACTCAGGATGTAGATAAGTGAGGTGGCAAATGCCATGTCATGGGTCCTTGGCCAAGGGACAGCGCTGACGCTGCACCTTGAAAGTGCTGCCTGAGGCCACCTGCTCTGCCCTCCATGGGGAGCAGCCCCCAGAACCTTGGGGGAGATGTAGAAAACCAGATTGATTCCCAGCCTGAGGAGCTCGGGGCCATCCCTGGCTTGCAGAGCTTGGTCTCCAAGGCAGCCACGTCCCCACCATCTCCTAGCGACAGGGACTCTGTCACCAAGCCAAGGACTTCCCTGCATGGCTGTGGGGCTGGATGGCAGCACCCGGTGGCCGCAGTGTCTCAGATGCTTTTGGGGAGCACCTGAGGCACTTGGGGCTGCAGGACTTCCCCTGTGGCCTTGGCAGCTGGGTAAGGGAGCCAGGAGGTCACAGCCATGGGACGTGGGGGGGGGTCTGCAGGGCTGTCACTCTGTCACTGCCTCTCCCCTCTCCCTCCCTGCAGAACAAGTCCTGCTCTGATGCACGCACAAGCAGAAGGTTGGGGCTAGACCCAGCCGGGCAGGAGGACACCTTGCCCCTGGATGAGGAGAGCCCCGAGGTGCTGCTGGAGCTGCTGAGGGACCAGCACAGCCCCTGGGCCCTGCCACCAGGCTGCAGCCCCCAGGACCAGCACCTGAGGGAAATGGCCGTGCTGGCACCTGAGCTCGTCCGTGGCTCCAACATCTTCCAGGTCCTCAGGTCCCTGCGGATCGTTGGCAAGGGAGTAAGTGCAGCTGCTGGTGACCATAAAGCCCCTCATGGCCAGGTCAGGAAACCACATCTTCCTGTTGGGAGGGAAAACACCCTGGGAGAAGGACACTTTGCCCATCCCAGGGTCTTCACTGGTGTCACTGTCACAGTTGGGACAGAGCTGCTGATCCCCCCACCCAGCATGTTGCTGGTCCATGCACATCACACGGATCGACACCACGTGTCCACGTCACCTTGGCCATGAGGTGTCTTGGGGGACACACTGACCAAACCTCTCTCTTTGCAGGTGGAGGAGGTGGATGATGGTCTGTTGAAGTTCCAGCAGCTGGAGGAGCTCATCCTCAGTGTCAACCAGCTCAGCAGGATAACCTCAGCCAACCTGCCCCGGCCACTGAAGGTGGGTGAGTGGTGGGGAAGGAGGTCCCATCAGGGAATGCAGTGTGAGCACAACAGCTCAAAACCAGCTGGTTTCAAACCCTGAGCCAGGAACAGCTCATTGCAAAGGGTCTTTGTTGTTCCCTCCATCCCGGGCAGGTCCTGGAGCTCTGCTGCAATGCTGTGGCTGATCTGCAGGACCTGTGTGCTCAACCTCCTCCAGACCTGCAGCACCTGGGGCTGGGCTACAACAGGCTGTGCAGCCCTTTGCAGGACAACTGCCTCACTGCAGACTGCTGGTAACACCATGGGATGAACGTGGGCTCCTGAAGGGGAGGTGACCTCAAGCCATCAAGGTGGCCCATGTTGAAGAAACAACCTTCAGCAGGGTTGGTTGGTTGCTCCATGTCCAATGCCCATGCAGAGAGCTCTGCCTCTGCTGTCTTCTTCATGCTTAGAGGGTGTCATGGTCTGTGGCCAAGGAGATCACCTGGAGAATGTCTTGACACCCTGCCCACCACACTTCCCATGTCCCTGGACCCTTCCCAAGGCCCCTGCTGGGACTCTGCTCTGGGAAGGGTCCCAAGCTCAGGCTGCATCACTGAATGATGCAGTGGGATGGTCAATGGGTGCTAAAGGAACATGGTTTGAGTTGTGGGGCAGATGGACAATGGGATGTATGGCCCAGGAGTTTGAAACTGGCCTCTTGAGGCTGTATCATTGGACTTCACAGTTTGTGCTGGAGAAACACAATTTTTATCCCACACAATTTTTTTGTAGGTCTCTAACAAGAGGTGGATGCTCTTTGCCTAAATGTCTTCTCTGGGTTCCCTCCTTAGGCCAAATCTTGTCTCCCTTGACCTGAGCTTCAACAACTTGACGGATCTGCTGGGGCTGGTCTCCCAGCTCTCCAGTCTGCAGAAGCTCCGTGTGCTGGTGCTCCAGGGGAACCCTCTGGCTCTCATTCCAACTTACAGAGGCTTCCTCGTGGACAGCCTGCCCAAGCTCTCCATCCTTGATGACATCCTCATAGGACCTGATGAGAGGCACCAGTTCCATGGGTTGGCAAAGCAGCCAGGTGGGGTCTTCACCATTGAACCCACCCATGCTGACCCCTGACGGGGGAGGTGGCTCCATCATGGTTGAGCTGGGAGTCCTCAGGGCAAACTCTGGATCTTGTATTGAATTCCTTCTCACCTCTCCTCAAGTTGAGACCTTTCTCTGTGCCTTTGCACCCCTCTAGTACAAGTGGGGAGCCAGGCAGAGGACCCTGTAATTACAATCGAGGTAGTTCTGACCTTAGTCAGGTCCAAAGATTGCAAGAACAACCTCGTCCTTGATGTCACAGCCTGACCCCATCTTTGCTTCTTCAATACCAGCTGGGTTCAGACCCTGAACTTCCCTCTTGGGCTGCTGAATGAGCAACATCTCCCCTGGGAAAGATGCTCTCAGTGGTGCCACCTCTGCAGCGGGACACATCCCAACCGGGATGAGAGCAGGGGGCTGGGGACACCCAGGGGTGGGAAGCCCACCTTGGTGGCCTCTACTTAACGAATGTATGAGCTGGATGTGCTCTTTGAAGCCTAAAATGTGAACCTGGGAGGCAAAACAACCAAGTGAGAAGGTGGTTGTGTGGCTTTGGAGTGACCTCGTGTGGCGGTGGCTTGTCAGAGCTTCAGCACAGGGTGGCAGGTGGTGGGACACGTCCTGGAGGCTTCTGCTTGCTCTGTGCCTTCCTCCCTCTGGCAGGAGCATGGTCCTTCTTCACCATGAGGTTGTTTTCCTCGTAGAGCTGGTCAGAAGTGAAGCACGAGTGGTCGTGAGCATTGGGGAGATCAAGGGAGTCCCTGAGCCCGGTGCCCAGCAGCAGCTGGAGGTTGGCTCTGAGGTTCCAGTGGTCACCTACAGCTACTGTGTGACCTACGAGTTTGTGGAGGGAGAGGAGCTGGAGGATGGCAGCAGCACCGAGGTTTGTGCTTGGCTGAGACCTTGAAAGACTTCACCTCCAGAGGGGGGACTTCACCTCTAGGCTGCACAACAAGACCTCTCTGTTCCAGGTAACAAAAATCCACCAGGGTCCCGTGGTGGCCACCCTGGATGTGGACACTGGAGAAGAGACGAGCCAGGGGGAACCTGCAGCTGCAGAGGAGCCCAAGGTCCACTCTGGTAATGAGGAATTATAACCCCCCCATAACCCCAGGGTTATGGCACTTGGTGGCACCAGGACACCCCTCACAGTGTCACCTGTTACTGAGACTGATGGATGATGGGTTGTGTCCTGGAGGTCTCTCCTCAGAGCTTTTTTCTGTCCCTGCACAGCCAAGGTGTTTGTCACCCCTGGAAAGCCCTGGGCAGACACCATCGAGTGCAGCTACAGGCAGGAGCACATCACCAAGGACTTAGTGGGGCTGAAGTCCTACCTGATGGCTGGAATGGTTGTCTCGGTTGTGGAGGAGAAGGTGAGAGTGTGGCAGAGCTGGAGGAAAGGGGAAAGAGCTGCTGGGAGGCCCAGCAGTGGTTGTGTTCCCTCTGGAGAAGCGGCCTGGGGTGGTGGGTTCCCTTGGTCAAGGTTTCTGGGCATCCTGGGATGGTGGTGACCCTGGGCCAGGCTTTCTGGGCATCCTGGGATGGTGGTGACCCTGGGCCAGGGTTCCTGGGCATCCTGGGATGGTGGTGTCCCTTGGTCAAGGTTTCTGGGCATCCTGGGATGGTGGTGACCCTGGACAAGGGTTCCTGGGCATCCTGGGATGGTGGTGACCCTGGACCAGGCTTTCTGGGCATCCTGGGATGGTGGCGACCCTGGGCCAGGGTTCCTGGGCATCCTGGGATGGTGGTGTCCCTTGGTCAAGGTTTCTGGGCATCCTGGGATGGTGGTGACCCTGGGCCAGGGTTCCTGGGCATCCTGGGATGGTGGCGACCCTGGGCCAGGGTTCCTGGGCATCCTGGGATGTTGGTGTCCCTGGGCCAGGGTTCCTGGGCATCCTGGGATGTTGGTGTCCCTGGGCAAGGGTTCCTGGGCATCCCAGCCCCTCCAGCACCAGCTCCACCCTTTGTCCAGGTGCTCTCCTGGCCTGTAGATTCTGATCCAGAAGAAAATGCAGCCATGAAGAAGGCAGGACGAGGGCTGCAGAAGGGCAGTGCCAAGGTAGGATGCTGGGAGAGAACCTTGTCCAAATAACATCTGAGCTGTAGAAATAAGGATGGAGGAACCAGGGCTCTTCTCCTGGGCCAGTTTGGTGTGTCAGAGACTCTCCTCACCAGCCCAGACCTCTCACCAAAGTGTCCCCTTGCTATGGGAGGATGGCAGCAGCTGCTCTACACACATCTCAGTGGTGGGCAAGGGGCTGGGTTGGGGTTGATTCCTGCCTGATAAGGGCCCCCAACCCTCTGCTGAGGTTTGTCCCCACCCTGCAGGGTCCTGCGCCCAGGAACAAGCAGAAAAAGAAGACCAAGAAGAAGGAGAAGCCACATGAGCTCCGCAGCGACCCTCCCATTCGGAGGACCCTGGGCAGCAGGAGGGTGACCCTGGAGACCCTGCTGGCCACCGAGGACTTGGTGGCAACTGTGTGTGACTTTGGGATCCTGGTCACTGAGCAACCTCTGCAGCCACCAGGGCTGGAGGAGAAGGTGAGGAGCAGGGTTCTGGAGCCCTCAGCACAAGAAGGATGGGGACATATTAGAGTGTGTCCAGAGGAGGGCCCCAAAATGCTCAGGGGAATGGAGCATCTCTGGTATGGAGATAGGATTGGAGAGTTGGGGCTGTTCAGCCTGGAGAAGAGAAGGTTCCAGGGGGACCTTAGAGTGACCTGCCAGTACCTGAAGGGCACCTACATAAAGGCAGGGGAAGGTCTGTTCAAAAGGGTTTGTAATGATAGGACCAGGAGTGATGGTTTTAATCAAGGAGAGGTTTAGACTGGATATTAGAAAAAAGTTCTTTAATCTGAGGGTGATAGATCAGTGGAATGGGCTGCCCAGAGAGGTGGTGGAGGCTCCATCCCTGGAGTCCTTCAAGGTCAGGCTTGATGGGGCTCTGAGCAGCCTGCCCTAGGTAGAGATGTCCCTGCTTGTGTAGGGAGGTTGGACCAGATGACCTCTAGAGGTCCCTTCCAGCCTGAAACATTCTCTGATTATATGAAGGGCTGCCGGGGGTGGGTTCAGCAGCTCCTGCTGACTCTGCCATCACTGGCCTGGGCATCCCATCCCTCCCACCCACCCCTCAGTTGTCCTCTCCATCAAACGGGGCTGGTACCATTATTTAATGCTGGTGTTATCAGCAGGTGCCGCCACGTTTGATGGACCTAGAAAAACAGATGAGTTTATTTTTCTGAGAACATGAAGCAACCACTCGTGTTTCCTCCCATGCTCTCTCTCAGCAGCTGCACCAACACCTCCTATAGCCTGGATCCTTCTCCAAGCAGCTCTTCTGCCCTCCTCCTGCTTCTCCTCACCTCTCCTCTGCCCTTCACCTCCTGGTGACAGAGCCCAGGCAGCGATGGCTGCCCCGGGACCGACCGTGGGCAGCGAGCTCTGATGGTGGAAACATCTCTCTCCACAGGAGAGGAAAAAAGAGGAAGACAAGAGGAAAAACCCCAGAGCAGAAGGAGGAAGTCAGGCCGGGCGGAAAATCACGGCGCCTGCCAGAGGTGATGGGGACTGGAGCTGGCTGGGCAGGGGGGGGATGTGTGTGAGGTCCCACCAGCTCTGCCAAGCTGACTCACATCCCAACTTCCAGGCTGTGAATGCATCCATTGACTGCGGGGCTGGGAGGGCAGACACCTTGTTGGGTGCATGTCTGCAGCAGCATGGAGGATGGGATGTCCTGGAGAGACACCTCCCAGCTCTGTCTGCCAGGGGGGGGAGAGCAGAGCAGGGTTTGGGTGTGAGATGTGGTGGCCGCTGTGCCAAGCGTGGCTGGTGGTGTGGTTGGTGGTGTGGTTGGCATGCAGAGCGCTGCCTGGGGTGCACAATAAGGGCCTCATCCCCTTCCAACTCACATCTCAGAGCCCTTTGCAGAGGGGATTGTTGTTCTTTATAAATATGTTAAGGGAGAGAGTCAGGAGGATGGAGCCAGGCTCTTTTTGGAGGCACCCAAGGGGCAACGGGTGCAAGCTGGAACAGAGGAGGTGCCACATAAATATGAGAAGAAACTTCTTCCCGGTGAGGGTGACAGACACTGGAACAGGCTGCCCAGGGAGGATGTGGAGTCTCCTCTGGAGATGTTTAAAGCCCCCCTGGACGTGTTCCTGTGTGACCTGCTCTAGGGGATCCTGCTCAGGGATTGGACTGGTTGATCTTTCGAGGTCTCTTCCAATCCCTGACATTCTGTGATTCTGACTTTTTCTGGTCTAGAGGAGATGCACAGAGAGCCCCAAGTGCCCCAGCCAGCCCATGGCAGGGTTGGGAGCAGACCCTGGTTTGCTGTCACCCATGAAGTGATGGGTGTCCTCTGCCTGCCCAGGGCAGACCTGCACCAGCTGCTCAGCCACCAGCGTTGCTTCAGCTGCTGGAGACAAGTCTCATCCTGCCTTTTGCAGGTTATTTTTCCAGCTATCTGGTTCTGGCTACAAAAATAGCAGCGCCAGCTCAACACAAGAGCAGGAGGAAGTGGGAGAGGAAAGGGGTGGCAGGGCAGCACTGAAAAGCTCCTCATGGGTCAAGGAGAACATAACATGGAGTGTGCCAGGCCTCCACAGCACTTCTTGGAGCTACCAAAGGAGCCTCATGTCCCTGCTCTGGCTTCAGGCTTAGCTGCTAATTTAAGACATTAATTAACCACCTTCCCCAAGAGCTCCAGGCTGCCTTTCCATGCCCCATCACCCATGGTGAGGTCTCCATCTTTGGAGAGGATCTCAGAGCCCTGGGCTGTGTCTGCATTTGAGGAAGCCTGGTGGCCTTCCCAGCTACCTGAAAAGATGACAAAACTCCTTGAATTATAGTTCCCTGCAAGAAGAGGTGTATTGGTGCTACAGGCTGAAGCAGGGAGCTGCTGTCAGCAGCTGAACTTCAGCAGCGGGGGTTTTTTGACTTCCTTTCCACCTCAGTGGCTGTGGTCAATGAGCACACAGGAGGTCTCCCCTTCAACCCTTTCTGCAGGGAAATTGTGTGGCCAGAGGTGGTTGCTGGGTGCTCAGAAAGTCGTTGCTGCTACAGGAAACCCCAAGTGGTGTGAGATACGTGCTCCATATGATGTCCCCTCATGCCTGCACAGGTGGAGGCTGGTGGGCTGGTTGTTGAGTGAGTATTTCAAAGAGATGGTGCCTAAAAATCATCTGCCCCCCCAGCCCAGCTCGCTACACCCCATGTCAGCTGTGAGCTCTGCTGTGACTCACCAGCACACCCCGATTGCAGGGTGACACTGCTGGGAAGGCAGGTGGGCTGCTCAAGCCTTGACTTCTCCACAAGTCTCATGATCTCCATGAGTCACCGGATTGCAACGTTGGTGGTTTGACACTTGCTCATCACCCAGGTTCCGTGTGTCACCTTGGAGGGAGGCAGTGGCCACGCTCTGAGGCACTGGGATGGCTCCCAGCTGTGGCCACGGGGCCAGTGGGGCTGTGCTGGACCCCCACGCTCACAGCCAGGGCTGATTTACAGCCCTCCCTCAGCAAATGCACACAAATAATAAGTGCTCTCAGAGGAGCTGGGATCCTTTCCAGACAGCTCCAAGAGGAAAGGCAGCAAGCTTTGTCTCCAGCAAAATGAGGCTCGGAGAGGGAACAAGCTGGAACACAGGAAATTTCACCTCAGCGAGGGGAGAAACTTCTTTGCTGTGAGGGTGACAGAGGACAGGCTGCCCAGGGAGGTTGTGGAGTCTCCTTCTCTGGAGGCTTTCAGGACCCATCTGAACATGTTCCTGTGTGACCTGCCTGAGATGACTCTGCTCTGGCACGGGGGGGTTGGACTTGGTGATCTCTAGAGGTCCCTTCCAACCCCCACCATGCTGTGAAGGGCAGCAAGCTTTGTCTTGAGCAAACCATTTGCCCAGACATTGAAGGAGGTCTTTGGAAATAATCTCACGTTGGTCTCGTTTTACCCCACACTTGATTTTCCAGGATCCTTGAAATGATTTCTTTCTATTTCCCTAGGAATTATCGAGAAGTTTTAACAACAACAAGCAAAAGCTGCACCCGGATCAATTGCCAGCTTGAAGATGCTTTTTGGGCTTCTTACTCAAAGCCATATTCAAATAGATTTTCTCTCAAGGCCAGGAAGATGGTGCTAAGGGTGGGCATTCCCCACCCTGCTGCTGGAGGGGATTTACCCTCAAGATTATGACAGATTTACTTCTTTCCACAGGAAAAAGCAAACCCAAAGATTCTGCTGAACCGGGGGAGGGTGAAGGTCAACAGCTGGTGCCACTGATGGTTCCTTTCCAGATGCAGCTGCTTCGGTGGCCCTTGGGAGCCAGCCCCTAGAGGCAGGAGAGCGTGGGGGATGCTCAGTGATGTGTCTGTACCACAAGAGTGAGTGGGAAATAAACCCCATGGGGACGCTGCGTGGAGCCTGGTCTGGCTGAGCTGCTGGAGCTGGGGGAGGCCGGGGGGTGGTGGGGGTGCTGCTGAGCTTCAGCTGGAGCTGCAGGGGGGGGTTGCAAGGGGGATATGTAGTTTGGGGTGCGCAACGTGCGGGGAGCGGTGCCCGGTGTGCCGTGCCCGGTCCCAGGTGCCCCCAACCGGGGGCGGGGCCAGGGCGGGGCCAATGCGGAGCGGAGCGGAGCCGGCGGCGTGACCCGGTAAGTGTCGGCGCCTCCCAGCCCCGGCGCGGGCGGGCTCCCGAGCCCTCCCGGGGGCCAGCGGCCGGCACCGCTCCCGTCCCCGACGGTAGCAGCGGGAGGAAGGCGCCGGGGGGTGTCCGGTGCGCTTCGTGCCGGCGGACGGGGAAGAGCTGCGGGCGCCGGGGGGAAGTGTTGGTGCCGGGAGGGCTCGTTCATCACCGGCTCTTCTTTCTCGGGGCCGGGCTCAGCTCCGGAGCTTGCCATGCAGCCCAGGATTAGAACCCTGGCTCTTTATGCCTTCTCCATCACGCTGCTGGGGTGGCTCCTGTACATGAAGAAAGACGCAGCGTCCTCGGCGGGGCAGAAGGTGGATGAGGAGGGTCGCAAATTGAAGTCTTTGGTTCTTGGCAAGTGTCCGCCAAACGTGGTCCTTGCTAATTCTTCTCTCGCCCTACCCGAGCTTCACCGTGTCTTCTTGACCTACAAGCACTGCAGGAACTTCTCGGTGCTGCTCAAGCCTTCCAGGTGTAGCAAAGAGACGTTCCTGCTGCTGGCAATCAAGTCATCCCCCATCAACATAGAGCAGCGGGTGGCGATCAGGAACACCTGGGGGAAGGAGGGCTCCATCCATGGCAAGAGCATCAGGCTGCTCTTCCTCCTAGGGCGCTCGGAGGCCAAAATCCAGGTGCAGCCCCTGCACCAGCTGCTGGCTTACGAGAGCCAGGAGTTTGGTGACATCTTGCAGTGGGATTTTGTTGACAACTTCTTCAACTTGACCCTCAAGGAGCTGCATTTCCTGCGCTGGTTCATGGAGGACTGTCTGCACGCCAGCTTCGTGCTGAAGGGTGATGATGATGTCTTTGTGAACACTTACAACATCGTGGAGTTCCTCCAAGGAGTGGACCCTGAAGAGGATCTCTTTGTTGGGGATGTGATCACCAATGCCCGGCCCATCAGGAACACCAAGGTCAAGTATTTTGTTCCAGAGTCCATGTACAGAGAGACCTTCTACCCTCTGTATGCTGGTGGAGGGGGTTATGTGATGTCTAGACAGACAGTGCGCCGCCTCCAGAGCACCGCAGAGGGTGTGGAGCTCTTCCCAATAGATGATGTCTTTGTGGGAATGTGTCTGGCAAAGATGGCCGTGACCCCAAAGAACCACTCTGGCTTCAAGACTTTTGGGATCCAGAGACCTTTCAATCCTTTTGACCCGTGCTTGTACAGAGAGCTGATGGTGGTGCACAAGCTGAACCCAACCGAGATGTGGATCATGTGGACGTTGGTGAAGGATGACAGCATCAGGTGTGCAGTGTCAGTGACACACAACAGCAGAAGGGGCTGGAAAGGATGAGCACAGGGGGATTGTGACAGTTCCGGGGCATTTAAACTAAAGATCAGGTTGTGGTAGACTCGTGTCCTCTACTAACAGACTGTACTTGAGCTGTAGGGGTTGGGTTTGTGTTGTCTTTTTCTGTCGGTGGGTGATTGAAGCAGTTGAGTTGAGGGTGGGGATGGGGCTGGTAGCTCCATGGCTGGCAGCTCCATGGCACGGGGGGCTCTGCATGGTTCATCCCAGCCAGGCTGGAGCATGGGCAAGTCACAACTGCCACCAGGACGTGACCTGCTGTGGAGGCTGCTGGCCAAATTCAGCCTCATGTAGGAAAGCTGCTGCTGATTAACAAGTGACAGGGGTGGAAAAAAGGCCAATGTGTGCTGCAGTGCAACTCTGCTGTCCCAGGCCAGCAAGAGCGAGAGAAGTAGAGTGGAGTGGGGGGAAAAAAAAGCCTCAGAAATATATTGCCTTGATACAACATGATGAGCTACAAGCCTGGGCTCCAGCTCAAGCTCCCTGGACTTTACAGAAGGTTATTAGAATTTTACTTGCACTGGAAACTTTTGCACAAACACTTCCTGGTAGGGTTTGAGAGGAGCAACGTGTCTTGAACAGTCCCAGTGGCTGTAGCTTTTCATGTTGTGTGGGAGGTGTTGGGAGATTTTGCTGTTGGGTATAAATAAAATCTGGTTTTGAAAAGTGTTTTTCACAGGAGTATTCTTGGGTCTCCTGAAAGCTGAGAGAGGTAAAAGCCAGAGAAGGCTGAGATCTGGTGCAGCAGGAGACATTAAGGAGTCATTGCCATTAATGAGGGTAAGGTTGTGGGGCAGCAGAGCCTTTCCCCTTGCAGTGCTGGGAGCAGCTGCTGCTCTCTGCCCAGACAAGGCGCATTGAGGCAGAAGTGATTAATCCCTGAGTGCACTGGAGTCACTAATTTGATGAAAGAGCTGAGATTTAGTAATACTTTTACGAAACACCAGCTTCAGGGTGTCTTGCTGCCAGAGCAGAAGCTGCTGGGGGCGGGGGGGGGTGAGCAGGAGGCAGCCTGAGAGCTCTGGGAGAAGGTAACAGCTCGAGAGGACACGTGTGATTGCTGCTAGCAGAGCTGCTGTTGTTCCTGCCTCTAGCACCAGCTGCCCTGTGGTTGCTGCCCACCACATGGGAGCTGGAGCTTCCAGAGGTGCCCCAGATGTGCTTCCAGGAGGTCCTTGTTTGTATGACAGCGAGACTGAGGCCACCCTGAGCCCAGAGGTGTGGCAGCTCTCAGGACAGGCTGCCTGCTCTGCCTTCCAGTGCTGTCTGGCCTCAGCCTGGGGGACTTTGGGCAGTACCTGCTGCCTTGGCTTCCTGACAACCAGTGTGGTTCTAGCTTAGCCCTGTGGTGTGATCCCAGCTCTCCTGGTGGGAGCTGCCAGCCTCACACCAGCCAGTTCTGTGCCCAATGCATGTAGCTGGTTGGAAAACTGCTCTTGTGAGGGGTCAGCCTCTGTGTGTGTCCATCCTCAGCACGGTCTTGTGCAAGCTGCTACTGCTGCAGGATTAATTAGCTGTATTAGTGGTACCTGAGAAATTATCTAGGGGTATGTTGGCTTTGTGAAGCCAGCAGCAAAGCCCAGCTCCTGGGCACTGTGGCTTGTTGCAGAGAAGAGACTGGACAGGGTGGGTGCTGTGGTACCCTGTGAACTGCTGGGGCAGCATTTTTCTGAGCCACTAGATGATTCCAAATGCAAACTCAGTAACATAATGTAGAGCGTGATGTCATGTCTGCTGTGGGCTAACCCCCCCCCAGGAGGCAACTCTCACTTCCTGAAAAAGGTGTAGGGCACTTTCCCATCCCCATTTTGGAGGCACCAGGGAGCCACTCACACTCCTCACCCCCAGTTGGCCATGAATGAGCAGAGTGGTTGGTTCCTGTGAGGTCTGAAGGTCAGATGTGTGTGAGCACAGCTTTCTTGGGAAGTAGGAGTGGTGCACAGAGTGAAACAAGAAGTGAGGCTGCAAGAGGGCTGGGAATAGGCTCTGAAAGGGGAAGAATGAGTTGGTTTGCAGCCTCCTGTAGCAGGGCTCATCCATCTTAACCCATCTCTCTGCCAGGCCAGCAGAGTTATTGTGGCACCCTGCAAGGAACACAACCTGTACGTGCTTTTGGGTCAGTGGCTTGGCAGAGGCTCTTAAACTGCAGCGTGTAACAAATTGGAGCAAGTTGTGGTTAGAGGCTCAGCTGAAGGTGCCCTTGGCTCTTGAGGGTGTGGTTGTGCTGCTGCTGCTGCAAATAATCTTCTCACGAGAGTGTTTTTTCCAGCCCCAGAGTCTGGGACCTCCTGACTACACTGGCACCTTCCTGTGAGGTTCAAACCCAGGCCGTGCCATCCTCTTGGATACAGCAGCACCCAGGGAGGAGCAGGAGCAAGGAAAGCTGGTTTGTGAATTCCTTTAGTATTTCATCTACAAATGTGTAGTGCAGTGCAGCTGGGATTGCATTTGTTGGTATGGAAAGAGGGGCTTATGCTGCAGCTGAAATAATTCCTAGTCAGGCACAACTCAGCTTAGCAACAGCAACCTCCACACAGAGGGAGTGCAGCAGATGCTCAGTTGTGGTGGAAAAACCTCATTAATATGTTTTCTCACTTGGGGATGAACTGTGTCCAATCAGCAGTGCTAAGGTTGTAGTGGGTGCTGCTCCAGGAAGCAATCTCAGTTTGTTTCCATTGCCTCTACAGTCAATATTGCACATTTCACATTAAGCTGTCAAGTTAGAAAGTGAACACAGTAAAAGACACGTGTGAAGCCTGCAGTGAAACATTTAAGAGAGAGTTAAGATGGTTTTCTTGAAACTCATGCATTTAAAGTATGTAAACCCCACTTCTGCTCACTGCTTTGTAAAGAAGCACACAGAAGCTGCCACAACAACTTTGTTTATAACCACAGTTATCTCAAAAGTCACATCTCCCTTTGCTTCCTGGGGAAGTCAGATGTGGTACCAGCAGTGACTCTTGGGTTGTGGTACTGAACTGCAGAGCTTCCCTGAGGGGAGCCTGGGTGACTCCACAGAAAGTTCTCAGCTCTACTGCAGATATTTCAGGTCAGCCTGGAGAAGAGAAGGCTCTGGGGAGACCTTATTGCAGCCTCCCAGTATGTGAAAGGGGCTACAAGAAAGGGGAAGGGACTTTTTGCAAGGGTTTGTAGTGATAGGAAAAGGGGTAATGGCTTTAAACTAGAGGTGGGGAGAGCTAGATTAGAAATTAGGAAGAAATTCTTCCCTCTGAGGGTGGTGAGACACTGGCACAGGTTGCCCAGGGAAGTTGTGGATGCTCCATCCCTGGAGATGTTCAAGATCAGGTCGGACATGGCAACCTGCTCTAGTGGGAGGTGTCCCTGCCATGGCACTGAGGTCAGAACTAGATGATCTTTGAGGTCCCTTCCAACCCAAACCATTTTGATTTTCCCCTGATTGTAACTAGATGCATCAGGCCCAGTTCTGTTGCAAGCTCTAGAGGTCAACAGAAATCCTTCACCTCTCACCCAAAGGGGCACAGCAAGGACAGTTTAATAAAAGTATCTCCCAACAGACACCATTTAACTTCACACATTAAAAATAATCACTTTTAAATACACTTCTTTGGCTGATACCTACTTAATCTCTAAGTTAGAGAACTCTCACAAAAGTACCAAAGGAGCAGTAGGACCCTCCCAGCAGAGAGACAATGAACCACAAGCTATCCTTGATAGCAACCTTCACATTTGCATAGTTAAAACATTTAAATAATTGAACCCATAAGTATTACAAACATGATAAGTTACAAACAAGATCAAGGCCTTAAAGATACTTGGAATTGAGTTGGGGGGGAACTCAATTAGATGGGGGGGAATGGAATCATAGGCTTAGTTCAGCAGTTTCTCACTATCCCACACTGAAAAGTTCAGGACCCTTCAATTGGTGATTGACTCTCACACATTCTGCAGCGACAGGTCGGTTCTTTTCAGTCCTCCCGGAGGTAAGGGTCCTCACCTGCCTCTGTGTTGCCTAAAACCCCCTGTGGCAAGGAAGATTCCTCTCCTTGGGCTTTGATGAGCTCTTCAGTTTGAGCTTCAGCCAGCTTGGTCTCTGCTTTCTGGGAGAGCTGCCTCACTTCTTGCACCTGGGACTTCACCAGCTGGATGTGGCTGCGAGCGGTCACCGAGGCCTGGTCTGCACCTGGGAAGGCACCATGTCAAGGCACTTTGTTAGAGGAGCACCCCAGGAACCTCCAATTAAGAAGCACCCATCTATAATTATCATCTGTTTGCTGCTTCAATGGCTCCTGGGCTGTATTAGTGCTAAATGTGCTGCTCTTTATTTACCTTCACAATCGTTTAGGTTGGAAAAGACCTTTAAGGTCATTGTGTCCAACCATTAATGTCTACTTGGAGATTTCTCTCCCCCACACCTCAAATTCTTCCCACCCACTGCTCAGCCAGTGTCTAAGCAGAGCAATCAGCTTGTGCCAGTGGGTTTGAGCACTGAGCCCAGCCCAGTCATTGTGTGCCAGCAACTCTTGGTCCTTGTCCTGGCACCTCCCAGCAGCAGGAATGTCTGTGGCACTGCTGAACCTGGAACCCCTTCTCCTTCCGTGTTCCTCCTGTGCTCCTACAGATCCTGTGTCCTTGTCAGGCACTTACAGGTTAGGATGTCCCTGTATATTCACTGCTTTCCTTCTCCACCTTTGTTGATTTACCATGAGTCAGCCTCTAACTCAACCTCAGAGCTATCAACATCTCTACATGTTTTGTGAAAGGGTGGATATGGGAAGAAAAGACCCAAATTAGTATCTTTCAAATATTCTCACTCTTTTAAGAAAAGTGAATCCAGCTAGAAAGACCTGCTGGACCTCCCAGGTATCCTTATTTCTGTGGCTCCCAGATCTATTTTAACACTGCACTCAAAAAAGACTAAACACTTCCCTCAAACACTTTTTTTTTGGTGTGGTTGCTCTTGATCTAAGCCACATACGTAATTTCCAGGCCAAGTTCTCAGAACACTTCTACCAGACCTGTAGCTAATAAAAGAAGTTCTCAGCCTCTCTGCAAACCAGGCACTAGCTGTCAACTGGTGTGTGAAATGTATTTATATTCTGTCACTCATTCAATAAATGCTGCCCAAATGCTAAGGGGAAAAAAAAAAACCCCTCTCAATGGTTCTGCTGGTGCTCACCTGACTGATAAGCAGCTTCTGCTGCCATCTCTGACAGACGTAGTGCAGTCATCCAGCTGGATTCCAGCCGTAGGTACTCCTGCTGCTTGGCTGTCATCTAGGAATAAAACAAAGTGTCACTTAACTCAGTGCCACAGCTCCTCAAACTGTGTCTTTGGGACAAGGGGAGCAAGTTCTAAGCAGATTTTTAAGCAGCAGATTGCTGGCCAACAGGAGGTGGTTGCTTACGTCAACTCTGGCTCCTATGACCACCTGCCAGACTGCATCCACCTCTTCTGAATTCATCTTCCCCAGGAGGTTTGCATATTGCTTGTAGAGAGACACCAGTGTGTAAACTGCCTGCAGAGGAATCATTTCACACAGTTATGGGACAATCTGTACATCTCTGATTGAGACTGTCTCACTGTTCACTGGTGTTAATTAGGAAAAGTGCTGATTGGGCCCAAAGGTGCTTTGTTCTCAAGGTCACTGACAGCATTTGGTGCTGCCCACAGCAGCACTGGGGGGTAACAGCTCTTTACACACTTCCCTTACTAATAAAGAAATAAACTGCAATGCAACCACTTTACTCAGGTTGGCACTTATTTATAAAATTAAAGCAGTATTTTCTTGTTTCAGATTTAAATCTGTCTCACTCCATTCTTCTGATGAAACTCAAGGTCTTAGAAACAAGCATAGAAGGCAAATAAAATACTGAGGACACAGGGTGGTGTCTCCCACATACTCAGTGTGCAGGCATCCAAGAGCAGTTAGGAGTTTCTTTAGGCCCTGTTCTGAGACAGGGGCCATTTCAGCTTGAGTTCAAGCTCAAACCAATCTAACAAAACTAAAATTAACCTCCACATTTGGTGTAGCAGCTCTGCAAGCCCTACCCTGCTGTTTCCTACAGGCCTGACATCTTCAACCCCCCACATTTCTTCCATTAAAAAAGCCAAAGTCCACTTCAGGTGTGGTTTAACAGGTGCAGTGAGTGCCAAATAATAAGTATTTCCAGTAGTGCCTTGCTTGCAAAGTGTGGGATCTCCCAGCTCACCTTTGTGTACTCTGTCAATGCTTCAATCAGGGCGTATGTGGTTTGAGAGAGGAGTGTGGACGTGCTGTCTGTCACCAGAGAAACTGCTCTTTTGATCAAGGCGTCGTTGCTGAGAGACATTGGGTTCTGGTGCTGAAAGACAAGACATCATGACCTCTACACTGACCTCTGTATGGATGTCAGCAAAACAAATAACATGAGGAAAAGCACCATTTGTTACAGCTGGACAGTCTAATTCTCAGTGTAAAACAAGGCAACTGTTTGTTCAAGGTGTTCCTGAAAACTTTCTCTTTCATTTCTCATCCCTAACACGCCTTAAGCACCCGTGACCCCCAAGAAGGGTTAAAGTTCAAAGGCTAAGGACTCATTTGTAAAATGCTACACAAATGTTGTTGGATATTAACCAGTTTGTAATGTGTGGGAGCTGTATGGGTCTTACCTCCACCACGGGCACTGCACACAGGGACACTCCCAGCCCCACGCCCACCAGCTGCCGCCACCGTCCCGACAGGCAGCGTCTCTGAGTGGTGGCCAGAACAGGGAAGCTCTGCCTGGAAATGCAAGAAACAAAGTTAAGTGCAAGAAATAAGAGCAAGAAATAACCAGGGCGTGGTGGGAAATGGGTATCAGAGAGGAAGAGAACACCTAGAAGCTCTGGCAGGTGGCCTAGACTCTACTAACTTTCTGTAATGTGGGTGAATATAGTGAATGAGTAAGTTTGGTTTAAATTCTGTTATATTAGGTGAAAGAAAAGAGGACAAGCACAGTAATTAGCACATTATTAATCTGTTGAGAGAGGAAATTAATCTTATCTGGTTCCAACATACTGATAATTTTCAATAACATTGAAAAATAAATTTAAAAGCATGCTTAGAAGTGGTCTATGGCCCATGCAGGTGAGCAGTGCAACTGGTAACAGCCACACTAGGGGCCTCCTGAGCCAGTTTTATTTATGTTCAGGGCTGTGTAAGTGTCCCGGGGTCAGGGCCTATCGCTGAAATACTTAAACAGAAAATCAGAAGCACTCAAGCACGAGAATTCTTGTTGTTAATAGGAATTTTCTGGAAATAACCAGTCAGCTTTCCTTCTAAGCTGTGTACTCTGCTGTGTGGGCACCACAGCTCCTCCTGCTTGTGCTGTGGCACCTGTATGAGGCGTTATGACCATTTCTGAGGCCCGGGCCGCCGCTGGCTTCATTACACCGGGCAGACAAAGCGGGTAACGGAGTCACAAAGGGCGGCCAGAGGCCGGGAACCGGGCCAGGAGACTGACTTCAGCCCCGGCAGTCCCGCCGCCCTGCTCCAGCCCGGTAAAAAGCCACCTGAGCGTCACTGCGGCCGGGCGCGGCTCCACTGGAACGCCCCCGCCCCACCCTCGGGACCCGGAGCGGCGGAGCCGCCGCGGTACCTGAGGAGGGAGCAGCAACTCCGGAGCCACCGGCTGCCCGCAGCCATCTTGGGACTGGGCGGTGCGCGGGAAGTGACGTCAGCGCGTCCCCGGCGCGGGCGGGGCCGGGATCCCGGCGTGGCGCGTGCGCAGAGGGCGAGCACGTGGGGCCGCGCGCTCGGCCGTTGGTGGAGGGCGGGAACGGCGCGTGCGGCGCTGTGGGGGCGGCTCTGGCCTGAGGCGGGCGGGAAGGGGCGGCGGGTCCCCTCTGGCTTCGGGAGCCTAGGGCCGGGCTCTAACGGTACTTGGGTTGGAAAAGGTCTGAAAATAATGAGTCCAACCGTTCCCCCAGCACCGCCAGGGCACCGCTAAATCATATCCCTCAGCACCACATCTCCACGGCTTGGCAACCCCTCCAGGGATGGGGACTCCACCACTGCCTTGGGCAGCCTCAGACAGCCCTTCACAACCCTGGACAGCAAGAAATTGTTCCTCATCTCCAACCCAAACCTTCCTTGGTGTAACTTAAGGCTGTTCCCTCTTGTCCTGTTGCTTCTTGGGAGAAGAGCCGGACCCCACCTGGCTCTAACCTCCTTTCAGGGAGTTGTGGAGAGCTAAAAGGTCTCCCCTGAGCCTCCTTTTCTTGAGGCTGACCAAGGTCCCTCAGAAGACTTGTCTGGGGACACGCCATCACCGGCCTTTGAAGCACAACTGGTGTTAGGAGCTCTCAGCCCTGACTGCTCTGGGCCAGTTCCTCTGTGTTCTGTACTCAGAGACACCTGCCAGGCCAGGCCAGCTCAGCAGAGAGCAACCCTCAGCTGTCATCAGCAGTGTGGGCTGAGATCACCCTGATGAGCCTCACCTGCATGGTTTAATTAGTCTTTATTTTTCAAGACTACATGGCTGTTTGGCTTTTTGCTAGTCATAATCCCCTGCTTCTCCAGCAAAGGCTTCCTGTATACTTCTACACGAATGGCCTTGATCAGGTAAATCTATTCTTTTTGTATATATCAGAAATTCCTACCTGTTCTCTGTGAAACTCAATTTACTTGGCACAGTTTAGTTTTAGCAAGGCATTGCTGTATCTCAGGCACATCTTGCAGCTAACTCCATTATTTTAAACATTTGCTGAAAAGCATTGCACATGATGTGGAGTTTGTGCCCCCACCCCATAAAACTGTAGGAAGAGGGAAACCTTGTGCTGATTTGAAATGTTCTTTCCCAGAATTACAAGTAATTTATGTATCTCTGCTTTCACACCTTTAATGAAGCAGAGTTAGACAAGGCAGGACTTGTTTACTTGAGGTGTTGGTCATGTCTGAATTGTGTTGCATCCCTCCTGTCCCTCCGCTGTGCTCGGCAAATTGCCATCCCCTCGAGGCAGGGCGTGGGGTGGGAATCTCAGGAGAAAACTGCTGGGAGGCTTCTAAATATTTTGGGAAACAGGAACAAATATCTAGGAGGCACAAAGAATCTGCAAGAACCACAAAGATCAGTAAAATGCATGCGTGTAGATACTTTTTTAATCTTTATTCTTTTTGCATAAGAAAATAAGGTTGTGATTAAGTAGTAACGAAACAAATCACTTGCAGGTTTGGAGCAGGAGGAGTGGATCACCATCCTGTGTGCCAAGCAGATGTGCAGGGTGAGCTGGACTCTGGAGCCTGTTGCCTGTGGCTGCAGGAGCAGAAGAGCAGCTCTCATTTAAGCACCAAGAAGTAGGTTGTCCAGCCAGCGAGCAGCAGAGCTCCGACCAGCACGGTGTAGCTGAAGAGGACGAAGGCCAGCAGCTCCTTCAACACCTTGAGGAAGTGGATGGTGAAGGAGTCTGGCATGGTTCTTCTCCCTGGAGCTGCAGCAGGTAGGATCTCTGGGGCTGGTGGCTGTTGGTCTGCAAGCAAAGGGACAGGATGAGGCTTTCTGAGCGAGGGCTGCGGAGCTGAGTGGGGGCTCTGCTGTGGGGAGAAATGGCTGCGTTCAGGAGGGTTAATGACCACCTATCCTTTAAAGGTTGTTAGTGTCAGGTTGGAGTTGTGTTTGCTTGCTCAGAGTCCTGCACAGGGCTGCGCAGTGTCACAAAGGAGTTTGAGGGGTGATTAAAATCTCCAAAAATGAAAATACAGCCACGCAGGCAGTGGACACTGCCCTGATGGTGAGGGCCTTACAGAGCCCAGCTGGCTCCTGGCCTTTCCCCCTGTGTCTGTGGCTGTGCCTCCAGGAAGCTTCAAGCTCCGGGCGGTCGCTGATGGTGCATTACCAAGTGTGTTCTGATCAAAGTGGTCAATCCCTCCAAGGAAGCCACCATTAATATTTAATAATATAATTGCATCTAATGGAGATACTGGCACAAACTGAGCCTTTTGTTTAAGAGTGACGAAACCTGGGGCTTAAAAACAAGTTTGCACAGGCAAATATTTATATCTCATGTTAAAAATAACCTTTAAATGGGAGACCCGGGGTAAGATGCTTTAGAATTTGTCTTCTAGCTGTGTTTTAAAGTCATATTTTCTCATCACTTTAGATGTGATTGCTCATTTCTTGGTTTAATATAAAATCTGAACTCTTTCACAAAAGTTGTTGGCTCCTTAGATTAAAGCTGGGAAGATCCAGCTTAAAAAATTCCAGCATCTCTCCAATTTACATGCTCTTTTTAATCGTGATCAAAAATATCCAAGTATCCAAAAATTTAAACCCAGACTTAAGATAAAGCTAACCTAAAAGGACTATTTCTCTTCTAAACAGTCTAAAGCCAGCCAAAGTAAACTGAATTCCCATCCTGCCCCTTAGAATATTTTTTACAGAGCTTTTGTGATAAAGAGTTCACTTTTTGGTCTCATTGAAGAGTTCGGTCATTTCAGTCCAAGCTCAGACTTGTATAGATTATAGGAACTATTGCATTTTAAAGCCAGTTGTGGTTTCCCAGTTCAGAGCAGTGAAGTTTTCTATCTAGAGGCTTTACATGATTTCTGAGGATTTAAAAAAGCTGTTGATAAAGAGATAAAACTGCTTACCCAGGTAGCTGACGGGCTCTACTCCGTCAGGGTTCTCTCCTGTGTTGTTCTGCAGCTCTCCCTCCAATTTCTGGCTTCTAGAGGGTTAGTGCTGTAGTTTGAGCCCCTTCTGCTCTGCTCGTTCAGGAGGCAGGAGTGATGAGGTTGTGTTTGCAGCCCACACGAGGACTAATGCACTAGGTGTGGTCAGGACCCATCCACTATGACATAGCGCCTTCGCTGCGCGGCGGCCAACGAGCTCCCCTTCCCCAGAGGGCTTCTGGCAACAGCACTGCCCGAGTTTAAGCCCTGTAGCTTAGTGTTACCAGGTCAAAACCTGCTTCTGTTTAAACGTGGGGGTTTTCCCCTCTAACAAAGTGTTGTGCCACTTTACACTCTTTATTCTGCAGCTCTCTGGAAGGCTGTCGTGCCTCTTGCTCTGCTCTCTGAGCACCCCGTGCTTCTGTGGGCTGCTCGGGGAGGAGGATGCTCCCATAGAGCTGGGGCTTGTCCCAGCACAGCAGCACGTTACAGGATGGACCCTTGGGAGCTCAGTCAGGCTCTTCTATCAAACAAAAGCAAGTGCTGAAGGCAGTGTAATCACTGCTCCTTCACTAGGTCACTGCTCTAGCTTCACCCTGCACACCCAAGAAGTCAACTCTACCTTTTAGACAGCGAGCACGACAACTTTTGCAGGAGGTGAACTCACTGTTTATTTTTAGCCAAACTGCCTCCTGATAATATCATATGAAAAGTGAAAGGCTGTTGGGTGGAGATTCAGTAATGGTTTCTTTTTTTTTTTTGCTCATAACCAGATAAATGCAGACAGCAGAGGGAAGGAAGAGTACATACTGCAAATCAAATCTCTTACCTACCAAGATATTATGATGTAGAAAATGGCCCCTTAATTTAATTAGGCTCTCTTGTTATCAAATTATTACCCGCATGGTCAGCGAGGCCTTAAGACAGATGCAGAACATAATCAAGCTGCTCAGGAAGCCTGTTAAGTAGTAATTGCTCCTCCAGAGAATTGATCAACGTCAAGATAGCTTGTATTTTTTGCTGCTGTTGTTGAATAGTTCCAGGAAGAGATTTTTTTTTTGGTCTGGTTTGAATGTCCACATGGCTCTAGCTGGGTGGTGGGGCAGGCTATGGTCTACCAAAAAAAATACACAGAAGTGTTGTTGATGAATTAAGTGTTGACCAAGGCTTTACAGTGTGTTTTCAAAATAAGTTTTGCCTCTAGTATTACTAACAAACACCTCTGCTGGGCTGGGTGAAAGATGAGCAGGCTGCTGAACTGGTACTTTGTGTGTTTTTTCACTTGTGGTGTGGTTTTGAGCTCAGTTCACAAAGTAGCTTGATCAGTGCTAATAATTTTGTTGTGATTAGTTCAATGCTTAAGATTAAAAAAAAAATATGGAAATTGCAGTAGTACAAAGACCCTCAAGGCTAAGCCCAAGGACACTCTGTAAGGATTGAGCTGAATCATATTGTATCTTCTTTATTTCTGCAGCAACAGCTAATTTTTGATCCGAAGCTACTTTGATTTTCTTTTTAAATATTGCAACATTACCTGATTTACAGTGGAATAATGCAGAGCAAGTCAGTCCATGCTTGCTCCTTCCATCACTTGCAGCACGTTTTGTTTCTCTAAGACAAGTCTGCAAGTTGCCTACCCACCTAAAGTAAAGTCACAAAAGATTAAAACCATATTTTTCTTTAAAAGTCAAGAAATCCCATGTCTGATAAGTGTGTTATGTGGCAAAAGAGGATGTAATTCGTGCATAAAGAAAATATCCAGATGTTAGAAAATAGTTTCAACCGAAGTAATTAATCTATTTATCCTGGGGCAGGAGGACACAGCTACCACAGGGCAGGGTTTTAGTATATTTATTTTTGTATTCCAGAGAGAGAGTGAGTGAGTAAACGCTTTCAAAAAAGATCAAATACATTTTAATTTTATTCTATTAACCCAACTGGAATTAGAGGGGCTCTGTCAAGGGGCTGACTGGGCAGAATCATCTTACAAAACAAAACAGACCGAAACCCACAGCTGTAACTATAACAACCTGGAAAACTGAAGGGGCTTGGGGACATATCCTGCATAATAAGTAAGAGCAGAAATACTTGCTAAGAGAGTGATTGAAGGTGTGGGATTTTTTGAAGTTGTTTTTAACTATTTCAGAGTGAAATGCAATGTGAAACAGGCCCCAGTGGCTGCTGTTGAAGCACCCCAGTATAGGGACAGTGGTAGGGAAGGGCTGAGGGGCAGCTGCCCAGGCACACACCAGGAGCCCTGCTCTGCTGTCCCAGCCATGAGCAAGGCCAAGTCTTCTGGAGCCAGAAGCTGCTTCTTGCACCCATCAGCTCAGCAACACCAAGGGCCCAGCCACCAAGACCATGGAAAATTCCAGTTTATAGTTTTGAGTCTACAACAGCAACTTGTGGCAGCAAATACCTCAATTTATGAACCAAATAAGGTGGGGGTGAATGAAAAAAGCTTCTGTTTCAAAGCTGCTGTTTACTGGGTCACTGATGCAGCTATTTTTGGCCCGAGTCCCCTGCAGAGGGTGTCTGTCTCTTCAAACATAAGCTCTTGCCACACTGATGTCATTCATACCCTGGAGTCGCCTTCCAGAGCCAGGTGGGTGTACCCAGGACAAACAAGCCACCTCACACCCACTGAAGTAAAAGGCTGAAGCATCTCCCTTGTAATTTGGGTGCAGTTGGCTGCAGCTGTAGTCAGTGTAGCTCAAGGTTGAGCTGTTGCCACAGGAAACCCAATATTGGTATGAAATTAGGGACAGTAAACATCCTGCCTCCTTGCCACCTTAGGAGGGTATAAGGAAGTAATCACATCTCCCACTAAAACTAAACTGAAAGAAAAGAAAATCCCAACAATTTTCCAATCAGAGGGATCAGGGTAAATCCCCACTCCACCAGTGCTCACTTGCCAGTTCAGATCACCAGCAGGGATCTCTCTTTCTCCCAGTCTGTTGGTGCTTTTCAGTGCTGCAGTTCCACAAACAGCAGGAACACAAGTGCTGAGAGGGATGGGGGCAACTGCATCATGAGCTGGTCTCAGGAGAGCTTCTTTTGCTGTCATTTTTCTCTGGTGTCCAGGCAGCCATGCCAGAGACCAGGAGCTGTCACACAGGACCTCTCGCTTTACAGTCTCTCACCACAGACCCTAGAAAGGGGCAGGCTCCAGTTTTTCCATCAAGGACTTGATCCAACTTGTTCCATTGATGAGTTTTGTGGTGGCAATGACATACTCTGTGCCTCCATCTTCCATCTGGGACAGAAACCTCAGCGCAGCGATTTCTGCGTACGTGACACCTCCCAGGAAGAACACCAGAGTGACTCGGTTCTCACCGTGCTGACCTGGGTGGTCAGAGGAAATTAGGGGTGATTAGTTGTATTTTTACAGCTCCTACCCATCAACTGTCAGTCAAAATGGCCTGAGACTAAAATAAATTCAGTGGCTGAATTAGAGGAGAAACCAACTGGGCAGAGCACCAGCCTGGGGGCAGGAACACAGGCTCTGCTCCCAGCTCCCCAGTCTCTTTACAGGAGGAGCTTTGCCTGCCCAGGAGAGTGATGCTGACCTTTGTAGTGTGACATAGTAAAAACACAGTGTAAGGCTGGGGTTTATTTTAATACTCTGATGACAAGCTAATTACGTGTCCAGCTCTATATTATCTTCAGTGCACACATTAATAGCAGGCTGAATATGTGACTGGATGTTTTAAAGAGGTCAGAAACCCATTTGTCAAAAATGGGTTAGGTAGATCTAGCCCTGCAGGAGGATGGGGAGGTGAGACACACCTGGACTCTGCCAGCCCTGCTCTGTTTGCCCCATTCTAACACAACAGAGATGCATCTCCCTTTAAAAAATGGGGAAACAAAGCAAAACTTACGTTTTTTCTGAAGGCCAGTAGGTAACTGCTGCCTCTCCTCAAAATGGGGACCTGGCAGCATCTTTAGAACCTCCTCTATGCTCCTCCACCCAGGCCGAGCCAGCAGCTGTGCCAGGCGTACACTCAGTGGAGCATAGCCACTGTACACGTAGGAGATGTCATTGGGGTTCTGCAGGAGAGAGCTGAGGGTGAGCAGCACCAGAGAAATAACAAAAAAATAAAACTAAGAGGCTTTTCTTGCTGTATGTTCAGTGCTGAGGTGCCTGGTTACCTGCTCATTAACATCATCCATCCATAAGCGCAGGGTCTTCCTGATTGTTGGGTAGTTATTCCTACTGCTCGTCTGAGGCTTCAGGAGTCCAGCCTTTTCCAAGTTGTTTAAGGTCAATATATGTTCATAGCCATAAGTCTGCAATATGAATAATTCTCCTTTAATACCATGTCAATAATTAATGACCAGAGTGTTTGAAAAAAAAAATATTTAAATGACAAAGATGGAATCATAGAATCATTTAGGTTGGAAAAGACCTTTGTTAGTTTAAAAAAGGTGGTTTTTTGTTTAAGATCTCTCTAGAGGGTATCCCATTTAGTGTTTAATCATGATAGCAAAAAGTGCAAGGATAGAAACCACTATAAAACACACCTAAGCCCCTCCTGAGTCACTGCTACCAGCCCAAACAGAAGTCTCAGTGCTCCCTCTGTACACACTGGACATCAGCACAACCCACATATAAGATGCAATTCAGTGTTGTAGAGCTGAGGCTTTGATGGAGATTTTCTCAGAAACTTATCAATCCAAAAGTTACAGCCCAACCTGGAGGATCTCTCTTTTGTAGTAGTCCAGAACCTTCTGCTTCAGCCCACTGTTGCACACAGATTGCAGGCACACGAGACGTAAGATCTTGATTAAGGGATGTTTTTGAGCTATGCAGTCTTCAATGTAATTGTTAACCTATTAAAATAAAGACACAGGCCATTATTTAAAGACCTTTTAAACTGCCTAGAACTGGAAAGAAAGATCTAGTTTTGCCCAATATCTCCAAAACAGGCAGGAGGGTGCAGCTGCTCTCCAGGCAGCTCAAGGCCACCTGTAAAACCAGCACTGGTTCCACCCAGTGCCCTTCTAAAGCACATCAATTCCATGGTCAACAGCTAGAGACACATGGGAGCTCACAACCCAGGCAGACATCATCTAGATCAGATGTCTCCTCTCTCAAAAACCCAAATGGAAAAAAACCCAACCAAACAAAAAAACCACATTGCCTTTTTTTTCTCAAAGACATAAGACTCACTAATTGTCCTTATCTACTTACCTTGTCTGTGTCTATTCCAGACATGAACTCTTGTTCCACTGTTAAGTTATCAAAGAAATCTTCAGATGCTTTGGGAAAAGAATGAGAATCAATACAATAAAATCCAACATCTTGTCTTCAACATTTACCATTTCAGCAGAGATGCACTGGATGGAGCAAAGCCAATTCTTGCCAAGTTCACCAGATGATGAACTTGACGTCCATCAAGGTGTCCTGTATCTTGCAGTGCTGAAATCCATCAGCCTACTGAACAAATACTCACTGGTGATGTCTTTGATGAGCTCTGCAATGGAGGTGTGGTTTGCCAGAGAACTTCTGGCTGCCTGCATGTGTGGCAGCTGCGAGACAAACTGCTTAATCTCTCCAACAGTTTTTGCGTGGTGTCTTTCCTAAAGAAATGAGTTGCTTAGGTTAGGCCTTGTGCAGATTAATAACACCAACCAGATCATTTCATCATGAAAAACTTTTACTGCACTCACTGCAACAGCAGATACTGCTGGAGATATGCAACCATTTATACAGAAGACTTTAAATGCTTAAAGTCACAGCATTACCTGTAAGAGCACTCTGATCATTAGAAGAGCCAGGATATAATACAACAGGATCATGAGACTGGTTTTTTCCATTATACCAGTGCTGCCAATCACTTTTCTCCACCTTTGTCTGACTTCAGCCATCACTGTCTGCTCCTCAGTTTCCCTACCAGCAAAACTACCCTTTTCAAGCAAAGATGAATTATTTTGCTAGCTGCTGGTAAACACAGAGCTCAGGCAAGTGCAGTAGGAGGTGGGGGACACGTCCCTTCAAGGCAGAAGTGAAAGGTTCTGAGGATCTGCATCCCCAACAAGCAGGGGCCTGCTGCTCACTGTGCCTGGCTGTAACAGTGTCCAGGTTCTGAGCAGGGATCTGATGATGTGTGCAGACTCCAGCTCTCAGAGCAGTCCAGAGGTCTGCATTTCATTTAAGCTGCTTGCTGCAACTTGGAATAAAAATAGTAATAATTTGGCTCATATGTGAAGGACTTAAATGGGCAAGTGCAGGCAAGAGAGGGATAATGAAGCCTGCAAATGAAGAGTCCTCTGCTCCCAATATGCTGCTGTTTCATTATCACCTATTACCTCTGACAATTACTCAAATTTAGTTTTAATTTTTATTAACACCCAGTATAAATAATGCATCTTTAGCACCTTCAGCACTAATAGTGCAGTAATAGACACTTCCCAGGACATGAGGCTGTAGTCCACTACCTCGTCTTGAATGTGGCAGAAGAGGCAAAGAAAAAAACCCAAGGAAATACAATCAGTGCAACAAGTTCTCTGAAGAACTACCATCCAAGCTGAAAGCAGAGATATGGGATCTCAGTTTCTTTATGAATCATCAACAGGATGTTTTCAAACAAAACCACAAAGACCATGCAACACTCTCCAGCTTCATCTAAGGTGACACGTGAGCATGAATTTATAGATCAAACCCCTGTAAGACACTGAGAAACAGAGATTTTTTTCTCTGTTCCTGTTGTTTTTTTACACCAGCTATAATATTCTATGAATGTATGCTCTGGAGTTTTATTTCTTAAAGCCTTTTCTCTGCATCCCCAGTGAATACAAAGTGAATATGACCTTCCAGTTAACAGGTAGCACCAGCAGAGTGGAATTGATCACTACAATAAAATTAGCCTTTGGCTTCTTGCAGAGGGAAGCAGCACCTGCAGTTGTGCAGGCTGAAGAGAGCAATTCCTGCTATGGGAACTACAGGCTCATACATCAGAAACATGGTTTGGGCTAGGTCTGAGAGAAGCTTCTAACAGCAAGGACAGGAAAATACCCAGCACAGAGGTGTGGGGAGAAGAAAAGAGAGGATCTGCATTTCCACAGAATTCTTAAGAGAAGACCTGACCAACACCTGCTCAGAACAGTCAGAGCAGAGCTAATCTCATCCCAGGACAGGGGAACAGACTGGAGGGGCTTCTGAAGACTACCTGCTTTTCCTCTGGCTGGGGGATTACTCCATGGCAACAGCTGAGCTGCCAGTCACAGCCCTGCTGAACACAGACTGTGACTTATCTGACAACAAGAATGCCCAAGGGATGTGCAGTTGGATACAGGCTCACCTCAAAGGCTGCTGAGATGATCTTGGCTCTCTTGCTCAGCACTGACCCCACAGCATTGAAGTTCTTGTCTCGGATTTCAGCATAGAGCTCTTCAGCAGAGTTCAGCTGGAGCTTCTTGGGTTCTGTGGGGAGATCTTTCCCACCCTCACCCTGCTTCTTCGGGGCAAACTTCTCAGGAGGGAGTTTCACATAAGCTGCCAAACACAGAGAAATAACCCTTGTAAGGACTGGAACTTCACCACCAGAAGCCACTCAATAGCCTCTCACAAACCCTTCCCATCCCCTGTGTGGCACAGAAGGTGGAGGCACATGCTAACATTGCTACTCCCACACCATGTGCTCCATGTCACTGTATCTGCACCCAGCCACCACCCAAATTGTGCCCATTCAATGGCCATGCACTTCCTGGGCAAAAAGAGATCCTGAGCTGGTCTCGATGGGCTCTCACTTGGGACTGAACCACCCCCACACCACATTCAGGTGAGCTGCTCCCATAGCACAGTCATTAAGTGAAGCAGAACCCACCAGCCCCACTCCAGCTGCTGGAATCTCCCCCTTTCCCTCAGTCCTTACTGTTCTGGATGCCATAGATCTCATCTATCAGCCCCTCATAGGTGAGCTGTGTGGCCAGGGGGGTCAGCAGGTCCACGTTGCGGTCCAGCAACAGGAGGGTGTCAAAGACAGGAAATATTGAGTTCTGGCTTCCAGGGAACTCACGTTTCATCCTGATCATCATATTGGCCACGTGCTGAAAATTAATCATGTCAGTCTGGTTATGGTGGAGGCCACAACAGATGGATTTGAATTCTAGGCTCTACAAGCACATGCTCACATCGGGCACACCCCTGGGTGAAGGAAGAGAATGGCAAGAGGTACAGACTGGTGGACTGATGGGGGCAGGACAAGACCAAAAAACACCAACCCAAAGCCCTCCCCTGCTGCTCTCTGCAGCTTAGCAAGACAATGACTGTGGCCAAAGCACTGGCTTCCTCTCAAGCCACTCCCTCATTACAAAAGGCACCAAATAAACCATAGGTTGATCAGAGAGAAGAAAAAAGGGTGAGTTATAGGGAGAGATGAAAAAGCCACAGCGTGAGCAGCAGGTTACACATCTCCTGCTTCAATCAGCCTTTCTGACACCAACAGAGCAGCTGGGTGTTTAAACTCCACAGAAAGAGCTGCTGAAAGCACAAAGGCAGTGCCCCTGAGAGCAAAAAGCTCACAGATAAATCCTCCTGGCAGGAAGACTTGTGGAACAGCAAAGATTATTCTTTTGGCCAGAGATGACAAAGATCTGATTGTCACAATCCTGAAATTCCAATATGACAAGAAGGGTCTGTGGCTGGATTCAAAAAACCCACAGGTGTTTAACCAAACACTTCTTAGGTACTTCCAAAGAACAAGACACATTTTTCCAGCAGTAACCTTGGCCTTACCCGGGCACACTCGCCCTTCCCAAAGATCTGTGGGATGGTTCCATAGAGGGCCTGCAGTGTCATCAGCCCCTTGGCAGCATGGTACAGGCTTGTCTGGTCGCTCTCCAGGTAACACTCCTAACAACAAGAGGGATTCCCAATGGAAGGTGTTGATCTGACATCACTACTTCCACAGCAGAACCATGTGAACAGTTCAGAGGAGACACAGGCTGGGGAAAAACTATGTCTGTTGGTAAACATGGGCCTTAACTGTGCTGACACCACATCAAATCATGTGATCAGACCAGACACTGCAATATTTCTGAACCCCACATGCTACTCCTAGTTTGATAGAGAGGAGTGAGAGCCAGAAAGCAACTGCAAAGAGCCTCTCCCTCTAATTAGGCCAATCTGAGCACACATCACCTCATTGTGGCTGCTGACAAGGAGCTGCAAGCCCTGACACGTCCCCTGGGCTACGCTTAAGGCAGAGATGGCCACAGAAACCCTCAAGCCTTTCCATCCCCAGATGCACCATTCTGAGAACAGGCTACACAGCTGGTGTGTGAGAGCTGGCACTTTTCAGTGCAGCTCAGCACCCAGTATTAACCCCTGATGGGGCTCTCCGGCTGCATATTGACACAAACTGCTGGTTTTTGTAATGAAAACCATCAGGTGACACACACAGGGATGTTCACTCAGCTCAGCACTCAGGGTCAAGCCACAGCTGCTCTTTGAGGCCTTCCCCTGCTGCGCAGGACACCAACAAACCCTCCACGAGCCTCTGTGCCACCAGCCAGCACAAACCCACCTTGAAGGCGCTCTCAGACTCCATGGAGAGCAGGTCCCCGTCGAAGGGGATGAGGTCCAGGCTGTACTGGTCCCGGTGGATGAAGGAGCCCAGCACACCCTGCTCCTTCAGCCACTGCTCACACAGCAGGCTGCGGCGTGGCACGAAGAGGATGTGGAAATCCCTCTGGGGAGAACGGCCTCTGTCTTCCCTGGAAGGGGCAGAGGCAGGGGCACAGCAAATGGTAACACAGCAGGAAACCAGCACAGACCATGGGCAGGGGAGCTGGGCTCAGAGGAAACATCTCCCTTGTGAGGAAAGGCTGAGGGAGCTGGGGCTCTTTAGCTTGGAGAAGAGGAGACTCAGGGGTGACCTCATTAATGTTTATAAATATGTAAAGGGAGAGGGTCAGGAGGATGGAGCCAGGCTCTTCTCAGGGACATCCAATGATAGGACAAGGGGCAACGGGTGTAAGCTGGAACATGGGAGGTTCCACATAAATATGAGAAAAAAACTTCTTCACAGTGAGGGTGACAGACACTGGAACAGGCTGCCCAGGGAGGCTGGGGAGTCTCCTTCTCTGAAGACGTTTAAAACCTGCCTGGACGTGTTCCTGTGTGACCTGATCTAGGGGATCCTGCTCTGGTGGGGGGGTTGGACCAGATGATCTTTTGAGGTCTCCTCCAACCCCTGATATTCTGTGATTCTGTGAAGCAGGGACGCTGCGCTTGGTTATTATTGACAACTGGAAATGGAAATTCCCAGCTTTGCATTTCAGAGTATTTTTTACCCAGCCACACACATCCACAGCTCTAAAAGCAGGGTAAGGTGTCTTGCTTTTCCTGCAACTCTCAAAAGGAGTCAAACAAAGCTAATTCCAGCTAATTAGAAGCAAAATACATCGTCTAAACATCACCAGCCACAGCGACCCCTCCTCCCTTTCTGGGGTGTCTCACTCCCTGGCTGTGGCTGCCCTGAGTTCCCTGTTTTGAACTCAGCTGTAACAAACCACAGGGCAGCTCCAGGCCCAGCCCCCCCCCTTCAGAAGAGAACCGAGCTCGGACCCCCCGCCGCCGCCACCCCCCCCGGCCACACCTGAGCACGTTGTCGGTGATGATGTCCATGAGCTCCAGCTTGGGCCTGACGAAGAAGATGATGTTCTTAACGTCGGCCTGGGGCAGGCGGCCCGGCTTGAGCGTGAACATCTTTTCCACCTCATGTTCCTGCGCGGAGACAAGGGCGTCAGCCAGCGAGGGAACGCCGCTGAGGAGGCCCGGAAGCCGCGGAACCCGCCCCGCTACCGGCCCCGCCGCGGCCTTTACCTTGAGCAGCGAGTACTGCGCGATCAACCCGAAGGGTCCGGTCAGGTACTCGTCCCACACGATCGCCTGCGGGAAGGGAGAGCGGCGTTAGGCCCAGCCCGGGCGGCTCCGGCCCCGGCGGCTCCGGTCCCCGTCCCGGTCCCGCCGCCCGCACCTTGGATCCCGCGCACTTGTCGAGGAACTCGCGCAGCTCCCTCCGCCCGGCCTCGCGCAGCGCCGTCAGGTTCACGCGCCCCGAGCTCAGGTGCGCCGCCATCTCCGCCCCGCCGCTCACGTGAGGCACCGGGTCACCTGACAGCCCGTCACGTGATGGGCGGGGTGGGGCCTGCGGCACAAGCGCCCGTTGGCGGACGCGGCTCCACGTTCCTCAGAGCGCTGAGGCGCCGAACTCCGGAGGTTTTACCCCAAAGACCCGGTCGGCCTGGGACCGAGCGGCTGCCGCGGTACTGAAAACACCCCCCCCAGCGCTGCGGGCGTTTATTGAGAGCGCAGCCCCAGGGCGCCTGTCCCCGGGCACAGCCCTGAGGGAGGTCCCGGAGCCAGCCCAGCTCAGTCTGTCCTCCAGAAAGGCCCCGTCTGAAGTTAGCGGCAGATTTTTAGAGCCTGATCTCAGCGCTGGGAACGCTTCATGTTCAGAGTTACGACCATGGACTGGTAGGTGGAGAAAGGCTCCTGCTCATCCCCCCTCCTGTGATGAAATTTTGGGTAGCCCTTGGGGTGATGTAAAGGGCCACAAGTAACTAAGAACTTGCACTTTACAGAGAGGAGAGACCAGCCCAGGGGACCCTAAACTGACCAACAAGGGATTATATCCCATGTACATCATATTCACTGTAAAGCTGAGGAAGTTCAGGGTTAAGTCTCTTCTTCAATGGTCAGAGTCCAAGGAGGACTCTCTTCTTCTGCCTTCAATCCTCATTAACAAGTTTCTGAATCCAGTTCCTGAATCCACTTCCCAAATCCAGTTCTATCTGCTGTTGAGTCCAGCTTGGACTCTGGGGGAATTTGATACTGGCTTTCTCTATATTTATTTTCTTAATAATATTCCTATATTTGCTTTTTATTGCTACTGTTTCATGAAAGCTGTTTATCAACCCATAAAACTTTCTCCCTTATTCCCTTCCCCTTTGGGGAACAGACAGGAAACATCCATCACTCAAGTGACCAGCCCAGCCCCAAACCTTGACCCAGAATGGAAAGATACAAACAAAAACACACTTCTTTTTTTTTCCAAAATATAACTTTATTATATATATGCATATATACACACACACACCACACACACACTATAGAGAAGCTGAAAGAACGTCAAAAATAAAAAAAAAGAGATGTCCCACAAACTGCACAGCATCTGGGCTTCCAACCCTACCCCTCAGCAGCTCCACTTCTTACCTGCTCCTTGAGCTCATGTTTCACACTGTCCTCAAACCACAACCCCGAGCAAAAATCACAACCAAAGGAGTAAATGAAAATCAAGAGGAAACAATTCTCAACCCAGTCCAGTGTCAAAAAAACCCCCCAAAACAAAAAAAGAGCTTAAAAATCTAAATGTACAAATTCAGCCTTAAAATGGTTTAGTGCAAATATGAAAATTAACAGCATAATTTTAAGGTATTTAAATAAGCTTTAATAGAACTCTAGTGCTTCGTTCCTAGATGTGTTTTCCCATCAACAGATGCAACAGAACTGGGGCATTTCTTGTTAAGAGTGGGGGACAAACCCAGAACCTGGGAAGAAACAGCATAAAGTCATTTGTTAAATCATTTATTTATATTTCACTGAAAGTTTATTAAAGGGAGATCGGGTATTTTTTAGTGGAGGAGCAAAATATTTATCAGTTTACTGATTCTGGAGTGGCTGGGCAAGGAGAAAGGGAGGGAGAGGGGTCAAGAAACGCTGTCCCTTTTCCTGACATTCAGGGCACAGAAATGCTGGTGGTGTAAATTGTCCAGTGAGGGCACCCAGACAGTCCTTCCTCCTGGCCACTGTCACATCAGAAGGTCTCATCGTCGTTGCAGTCGGCCGTCCAGTGCCCAAACATCTCACAGGTGTCACAGTAGGGACGTTCCTCCCTCCTGCTGCCGTGGTGGGCCGAGTGGGGAGGCTCCTCCAGCATCTGGGCCTGGGTGGGGCAGTCCTCAGTGTCGTGGAGGTCAAAGCAGCCACAGATGTCGCAGAAGAGACGAGGTTTCTTCTTGGACAGGCTTTCTTCCTCACTGCAAACAGCACCAGCAGAAGTCAAGCTGGGGGCTTCTCCTTCAGGAAGGAGACACACCTCCTGCCCTGCCCTACCCTGCTCAATCAGTTGCCTTGTAATTATTGAGAGTGAGGAACCACCACTAACAAAAATATTACAAACCCCCTCCTGAGGATCCTCTGACTACCTTGCAAGTATCCCCATATTCCCTTAGATAATATTTACCAAAGTATCTGCACAAATACAAATATTATTTACTAAGACACATGCAAACTAGTTTCTCTTTTCCCTTGAGAGAAGAGATCCCAAGTCACAATATCTCAAAGACTCTTCTACTGAACTTGGAAAGGGCCAAGACTCGACCACGTTATGACACATCAATGCTTGTGATTGATAACTACAGAGGATCATTTTGCACTACTGTAGTAATGGATCTAACAAGGAAGTTTGACTCAATCACTAAATTACAGAGAAAATGACATTTGTCCTTCCCAACAGCTGAACTCAGGTGCTTTGTGCCCAAGCACTAACCCAGGTTGCTGGAGGATTTATACCTGTCATAGTTATTTATCTCCTCTTCGTTGCCGTTGAGGGCTGCCTCACACATTCTTTGTATCTTCAAGTTCAATTCTTCATTTCTCCTTTGCAGATCCACTATCACTGAGTTCAGGAAGTCAATCTGTGGTGGCCAAGAACAAGGACACTCAGCAGGGTGAGGGTGGCACCTCAGAGACAGTGAGTGACAAAGGACTAACCCTCCAGCTGACACGTGCAGATCTGCACAAACCTGTACCACTGATCACTGCATTAGAGAGCTCCCAGGGACACTGGGAGCAGGGATGGGAACATCCCAAAGGACCTCAGAGACCCTCTGGTAGTTCTGCCCAGCCAGCACATCTGAGACATTGGTGGATCTCAACCCACCATCAAGTTCTTTCCCTAATGTCACATTTTGAACATAAATCCCATGGTGTAATTCTGATCAGAACAGCATCTCTGTTCTCTGAACCTGCAGCGTGCTGGATACTCTCAGAGCTCTCCTGGAGGGGCACTGGGACAGGGCCTGGTGGCATCTCCCAGAGCTAGAGCCACAGAGATGAGCAGGCTGAAGATAATCAAGTAATGCTCAGCAAATTAACAAAGTGAATAAAACGAAGCCAAGAAGTGGAACAAACCTCATGCTGATCAGAAGGAAGGGTTGTCATCAGCAGGGGAGTTCAAGGAGGCAGAAAGAGAGAAAAAGATGGGGGTATGTTAATTATTTCTGGTCACTGTACAGACTAGAAAGAACATTTTTTAATCAACATGACTGACATTAGTGATCTAACAAGGACTTCTATTAGAAGGTGCTTCTACTCCAACCCTGCTTGCCTCCTCATGCTCAATAACCTGAACTATTTCTCCAGTATCACCCATCACTTGATTCTTAATATTTCCCTTCAGAAGCAGAAGGTTACAAGATAAATCTGCCCACTGTAGTTCTGATGTACAAAATCTGACCAGGAACTGTCTTGGTGACATCTCCCTCTGCCTGTAGACCTGCTGCTGTTGTAGCACACTGATGTTTCAGATCCATTACCTGCTTTTCTTTTGCAATTTCTTCTTGAAGTAGATTAGCAGCAATATCACCTTTAAAGGAAAAAAAAAAAAGAAACAAAACAAGGTATAAGCATCCAGTAATCTGAATTATGAAACACAGAATGGCTCAGTCAGAGACTGAAATAATGTAATAATCTCTAAGTCTCCACAACATCTTATTCTCACTGCTTTCTAGTCAGCGTAAGCTTCAGTAGGGGTGACTTTTGGGGGAATTGTTTTGGGTTGGTTCTGATGCCTACACGTTATTTTGCAAGGAAAACCAAAACCAGACTGAGAGAGGCTCCTGCACAGAAGCCTCCCCATGAACAGGATAAAGTTTGATGGTTCAATGCACATGTTTAATTTCAAGTGAAACTGCCCCCAACCACCCCGGTGTAAATGGGGTTAACTGGCACTGGTGGCAGCTTTCACATTTGGTAGCTGGTCAGGTATTTTTCCTTCATTCAAGGTTTATGTGTGTCCTGCAAGAGGGAAGTCACATTTCTCAGGAGGTTCAATTCATCAAACCTCCTCAAATCTCCTAGATGAAAGCTGCAGGCCCAGTGAGGGCCCCTCTCACCTGAGGAGCTGGTTACAGTTAAAGGCTGCTCGTTGTTTTCCTGGAGTTTTTGCTCCAAGTTCTTCACCTTCTCCTCAAGTTTCAATTTATCAGACTCCAGGGACTTAACCACTGACTGCAAGGTTTTTGCAGAAGCGTTTTCTCCACGGAGCACCATGATCTGTAAGAGTTATTTGAGGATGCTTAGGCCTTCCAGAAGGAAATCAGAGCACCAAGGCAATGTCCTTAGCAGTAAAGGCACCAAAAATATAAGCTAGAAGTCACCTAAGTAGGTACAAATACCTAAAGATTTAATTCTAAGGTTTAACTATGCTAAATTAATAAAGAAAACCAAGGCTACTCTTCAGTACAAGCCCACTTCTAGCCATAACTTAATTAAGAAGCATCCCACTGGTCTGCATTAACCTCATTTCTGAGTTTTTCCAGTTCTTCATCTTTTTGTGTGATCAAGGCACTAGTAACATTGATGGATTTTTGTAAAGATGCTCTCTCTTCATCAATTTCTTTTTTTAACGTTGATTCTCTACAAGAAAACCAAATACAACCAGAAATCATCTACAGAATGGATTATTGTGGTTGCCTAAAGAAGTTTAGTTTAATTTCAAGACTACTGTTAAGAAGTGGTTCTTAAAAAGCAAATTTCAATTGTCTACTTGTCTGAGATTTAAAATGTATTAAAATGTCAGATGTTACAACTGTGGAAACAAAGCAAAAACTTTACCTAGGGAGCACATGCCAGAATCTGCAAATCATGGTATCCATTTGAATTTAAAGAAGCAAGTTAACAGACTGGGGAGATACAGGATAAACAAACATGTTGCACAATGTTCCACAACACCTAAACTCCAGAGTTTTGTCACTTCTTGAAAATTCTGAACAAGCACCAAAACACGCATGCAAAGCTCATTGTACAGGTTGTCATGCAAAGCATTGATGATGCTGGAAATATCAGCTGGTCCTCACTAATTTCAGGGGCATCATTATTTCCTGAGACAGGCACTTGGGAGAGTTTCTGGGCTTTTAACAACCACCACGTGGGGTTTGTGTTGCTTCATGGAAAAAGGGTTAAAAAGGAATCCTCCAGAACAGGCAGAACCCCCTTTGTTGTATCTATGTCCAGTTTTACCCCAACCTTTTCAGCTGATCTAATAGAGACATGACCTCTGCCTACAAATCCTGTCCTGTCTGAAGGCATCTCAGCTGTGACACCCTCACACTGCTGCTAAAGAGTCTTCCTGGTAGATCACACAACACAGAGATGAGTGACTGTCCTCTAGTGCTACACAAGTTCCTTCAAAGCTGAAAGGGTTTTGTTTGGTTAAATAAAATGATTGTTACTCCAAAACCTACGTTCCCTTACCTAAAAGAGAATCTCTTTTCAGTGCCCAGCAGCTGCCTCTCAACTCTCTGCACTTTGCAGGTGTAGCCACTTTTCTCCACAACTCCCCACACCTGGGTTCAGATGCTCTCCCTGCCACAGCTGTGTCTCCCTTTGCTGGCTGAGGCTGCTGGAGCCAAACCAGGCTGCCTGAACATGAACCCACCACCCAAAAAGCACAGAGTAGCCAATACTTCAAAAATATCAAGTGACACAACAATTTAATTGAATTAACTGAGCTCCACTGCACTCTCTAAGGGCTGTTTGAGGGATCAAGAGCAGGACATGTCCTTGTGTGATGCTGTTCAGTAGGTAGGGGATAGCTGGTAAATTCAACTGGAAAAGTTTCATATCCATGGTACCTACAGTTAGTGAGAGCCACGATACCCAGACCATGAAACACAATAAATCTCATTGACTCAAGGTAAATAGGAAACTCAACAATGAGAGCACAATTAATGCAATTCTTTCATTGTTAAGATTATACTCAGGAATGGAAACAGCAAGTGGAGAATCTGGGGTTTAGAAAAGCTGCTGCAGCTGCCAAACAAGAACCCAAAGGGTGATTTTTGGGGGGTTGGTATATTTCCACAATGAGAGAATTAATATAAGCAGAAACACAACAAATGGCAGACTGCACAAACTCGCCTCCAAATACAGGTTATAGTCCTGGCAATCAAATGTCAACAGCATTTACTCCATCTCCTGGCCAAGCCCCATTGTGCTGCTCACAAGCTGAGACTTCACCCAGGCTCCCCTTTGCTGCACAGGCAGCTGTAGGAGAGCAGATGGAAGCTCCAGTGACTCACTGCAGGCTCAGGACCTTGTTATTTAGCCAATGGTTCCACCTTCTGGTCAGCTCTTCATAGAGATCAAGACCAAACATGTGCTTTTTGTGCAAGTATGGTTAACTTGCCATTAGCTGGGCTTGGTTTCAACCACCACAAGGTGGTTGAAAAAGGCAAACAGTTTGTGAGCATGTAAATATAGCTTTACAAATTCAATGTAGGAGTCTAGTGTAACACAAGGGGAGAGAAACAAGAGAGGAAGAGAGGAGAGAAAACAAGAGGGGGGAAAAAGGTGCCTGGGCTGTAGAGTTGGTTTTTCTTTTGCAGGAAGAGGCCCTTTAAAATGCTGAAGGTGGAAAAACCTACAAATATAGTAGGTATATGTCACTACTTACTTCTAGGTAAGTGTGGATCACAGCTCACTTCCAGCACTAGCTGAGATCTACCCCACTGGTGCTCTCAGCATCATTCATAGTATGATTCATGTGAGAGACTATAAACGTAGGGAGCATATGTTGGATGGGAAATAACTACACAGAGTGATAGCTTGCAAGAAAAATCCTGGGGATACTATTTATTTCATCAGAAAAAAAGGAAAAAAGGATTGATTTGGTGAACTTCAACTTTTCCCCTGCCAATGCAAGTCCAAAAGATCTGCTTGCCAGCAGGGGGGAAAGGAAATAGTAAAAATCACTTTGTCATTTCACACATCATTTAAAAATCTCACTTTCTTGCAGAGGTTAAACCATGTTTGAGCAGCGTGTGGGACTCAGAGAGAGTGGGGTTTGTTTTAACAGAAAAAAAAATTAAAAAAATCACCCAGATTCTTCCCTTACTACAAAAATAAGAAATTCTAAGAATGAAGCAAATACCTTAAAGTGTTACTGGGCAAGCTTTAAAAATGCAAGATAACAAGAACCACATGTTAGAAACATGGAGTAGAAATGCAAAATACTTTAAGGAAGAACTAAATTTGCACCAAGGGGCTTTTATTTTTTTGTCTTGGTAAAAAATATAGACTTCTTTTTATATATATTTTATATAT
>VYZX01005376.1:0-40635 GCA_013401335.1 Brachypteracias leptosomus
TAGTGTTGCCAGGGATTGTTGTGACCGAAGTGCAGGATTCAACACTTGGCCTCATTAAACCTCATACCATTGGCCTTAGCCCATCAATCCAGCCTGTCCAGATCCCTCTGCAGAGCCTCCTTACCCTCAAGCAGATACCCTCAAGCAACACCCCCACTCAGTTTGGTGTCATCTGCAAACTTACTGAGTCTCCATCCCCTCATCCAGATCATTGGTAAATATTAAACAAGACTGGCCCCAAGTGTCAGGCCAAAGGCTTCTAGAATAAAGCACATCAGTCCCTACATGGGCCATGAGGTGCACTGTGACAGCCCATGGCTCTCCTTGCACTCACAGTGACTCAGAGAGAGGAACACCAGTGGTCATTCCTGATGGCTTCCACTCCATTATGAACAAGGTGAACTCCTGCTGTCCTCCCCTCACTCGTCATTCTGCCATTCTTTCTGCTGAAGAAATCTGGTTTTGCTGGTCACAAGTCCCTGTTTTGCAACACTGTTGTCAACTCATGACCAGGAAAGCAGGTAGACACAGTCTTTAGTGAGCCAGAGATGGTACGAGTTTGACAAGTCTTGAGCAGCTGATAAGACCATGAGCCAAGTCTGCTTCTCTGCTCGCATGACAGTGAACAAAACACACACAGTCTGAAAATTCTGCCTTTGATGTTCCATATATGTGTTTTTCTTCCCTTGTCTCCATGGGCAAGCTGACTCTGCCTTGAGCAGCTTTTCAATCAACTATTTCTGTTCTCTTCTAATGCTGCTTTAGTGATACTTGACATTCTATCCCACCTACTTTACATAAATGTACATATAAAGACATAAATGTCTCCAGATAAAGAGAAAGGAAATAAGGAATGTGGTAGAAATTATACCCTCAACAGTGTTTTATATTCTAAAACATTTATGGCAGGGGTGTTTCTACTTTACATTCTCTGTTTTTCGTAAAAGCTTCAGATATTTTCTAATGGTCAGAATTAAGATGACAGAGGATCAGAAGACTAAATCTTCTTATAACCATTTTCTTTCATATGATGGCAGGGTCATATTAATTCCTTTGACTCTGGGCCTACTTTGTCATCAAAATCAACTTGAGAGACAATTTCCTACAACAGATCTGTACTGCTGGGGTGACACATTTACTGGAGCCTCGACCTCCACTTACCATTTGTGAAGGTGTTCACATAGTACCTTCGGCCCTGGGGAGACATGTAGCTCTGCCAGCCGGGGGGAAGATGGCCATTCAAGGTATCTTCTCCTGTCTGAGGAGTTGTCTTTCTGGGTTTCTGCTGAGAAAAGAAGAGAAAACCCAACCTATTAAGTTAATATCTCGATAATGTAAAGTCCAATCAGACACACATTGGGAAAGAGATTGCAATACACCAAAGACTTTCAGTTCATTTCTCCCCTCATCTGTCCTAGCTTCATCCAGAATAGGGAGTAATCTTCCCTTGGATCACTGGCTCCACAGAACATCCTTTGGGAAAGAAATTAAACCCTTCTGTATTTCATGTCCCATAGGCACCTGGACCTGTCCAAGAAAATGACTCCCGTTAAGCAGTAAAATGCAAAGCATAAAATAAACAAGTGTCTGAGAAAGAAAGGCATGAATCTGGCATTCATTGACTTCCTTGTGAATATACTGGTGGGTCAAAGCACTGGTCATGGTGGTGCTGCGCCAGTTTAATGTGCAGGGACTCCATCACCTTCAGGCATTTTCAAGAAGAAACCGTGCAGAGCTATGTTGCCTATAGAAGTAGCGTGTTGAAGTAAATTCATCAGTATGTTGATATATATACTAATAGCACATGCAATTAGCAATGCATACATTACTGATCTAGGTGTAATCTGGATCCACAGTATCCAGTTACAGGATCATTGGGATCCAGATTGCTAGGAGTGTTCCAGATCATTAGGAACAGCAGGAGATGGGCTTTATGCTGTCACCAGCCTCTGGACACATACAGAACTGCTATCAGGTGCCACCTCAGCGGCACAACTGTTCACCAACTCAGTTGCAAGCCTCAGTGCAGGTTCAAGGTGCAAGGAAAAGAAAGAGATGAAGCTGAACTGTCTGCACTACACTGAGTCAGCTGGACTATTTCTCTCTTTCAAGTAGCACTGGTGGTTCCTTGGTAGCAGCTGCTTGAGATGAGACTGACAAAGAGGGCTTCACCTCAGAGGGGGCATGAACCCCGCCTGGTTCCGCCAGGAACACTGAATAAGGCACAGGTAGTGAGATAAGATGCATGGCCAAGGATTGCCAGCTGCTGCCATACAGGGCTGGAGTTAGGAACCCAACAGCCTCCTCCTGGCTCACGTCCAGAGAGCTCCACTTTGCCTTTCCACATTCCCTAAGGCAAACCAGGCAGGCAATGTACCCATTTTTTGTTTGTTTCCATTGCCTTCAAAGGAAGAAATACAAAAGAACAAGGAAAAATGTGTGAAATTGAATTATTTATCCAATGGAAGCTACTCTCCAGCCAGGAAATGCCTTCAAACACAGCCGGGGACAGTTCTGAAGTGACTGCATTAAATTCACAAGCAACCACATCCAGGGCACAGGCAGTTTCAGCATCTGGCTGCATACAGTGTTCAAACATTGACAGACATATCAACAGTACCATCAGAAAGAAACCCATGATATGTCCTACACATTCAGCCTCTGAGTGAAATTCCAACTCTGTTCCAACACAGAATAAAGGGGACATTTAACGATTTGTGAGCCAAATCTTTATGTTTCTTTCCAGTTTCAGAAAACTCTGATTACAATGGCTCTCAAGAGGCACTGAACTCAAGAACAATCTTGGTTCGTGCCTCATGGAGCGTAGGTGTACGGACAGGTCACAGGCTGCAAAGCAGCCACGTGGAGCCAAGGCCAGGGTGAGATGAACACCAGCTCACTGCTGCAGCACAGATCGAGCCTATACTGGTTCCTAGTTTAGCTCTTCTCCTTGAGCAGAAACACAGACTGGGAGACTCAGCTGGCCCAACATGAACTGACCAAGTCAGCTTGGTAGATGTGAAGGTACTCTACAGGGTGTCTGACTCAGATCTCATGCTCTACGTGCCTGTGGCTAGCAGTGCAGTATACAGAATTAATCATCAGGATCTCCATCATCTATTCCTATCCCCTGTGTTGCTGGTCTCTAAGGATTAATGAAGTCAATTTACAGTTCCACTCACTCTGCTGTACATGTGAGAAAGCAGATGCTTTCACAGTTTATGTTACTATTTGATTTTTTTTTTCCTGACCTCCGCTTAGGATGCAAGTGAAACTTTCTCTTACACATTAGGCTGCCCAAAGGCATGTGTTCTCACTACTGCTAGCGTTATTCCATTGCCTAGAAGTGCACTAAATGAAATTCTTGTCTTAGTGAAGCTAGCAAAACCATGCCTGTCCTGTGATCGAAGGGGCAGGACCTCTCCACATGTGTCACTGAAACACTTCTCTGTTTCATGTCACTTTCCATGAAAGCTTTGAATGCTGCTGATGACAACATTAAATCTCACGAGCATCACAGAAAAATGAAGCTATCCCAATTTTACCTTTGGGTTACCTGAGTTCTTCTCCAACACAATATGGGTGTTTACAGAAATGCCTTGTGTCACTGTGTGATGCCACTTGTAACACAGCTCCAACAACCCCAGACTTACTTACAGTTCTTTACAGTCATGTACAGGTACTGTCAGGAACTTGCTCACACAGCCCTGACACCCTAAGATCCAGCATCAGCCTTCTGTTTGGTTTTACTCTCAGTCAAGACTGAAAATAACTCACTGCAGGATTCCCAGGCATGATGTCCGTGGAAACATGGCACTGCCTGCAGACCAGTGAACTGGTGTGTGACACTGACACGTACTTCCATCACATGGACCTTACAAACAGAAGCTCTTTTGTGCAAGCTTCCTTTTGGTCATGTTCAGCTGCTGTGACTCACCATGCAGGGGAGCTTTTCCATCTCAATCTCTCTCAGACACCCCTCTCTACAGTTTCACCTCATGTCATGAAACACTGGGAAGAAGGAAAAAAGAACTCTTAGAAAGAGTGTGTCTGATCAGTGTTGTCACTCCAGTAACTGCAATAACAGCTGAGAAGAAGGCTGGTTGATTTCTGTCTCCAGGACTAACTCCTGAGGGGCTGTCCTTGCACCTTACCCATGCACAGTCCTTGTCCAAAACACATAGGTCTTGGGAGAAAGCCAGGAGTAAAAGGCATTCAGAGGTTCAGGATCAAGTAACATTTGCAGGGAAGGTCAGATCAGAAGGGAAAGCATCCCCAAGTTATTTTTTGAACCACAAAATCAGTCTCTCTCCCAGCATATTCCAAGGGATAGAATGGGACAGAGTGGGACAAATCTTGGGACAGCTCCTGAACTCTCTGCATCACAGGATTAATGGCCTTCCATCACTGTTTGCAAAAGTACCCTAAAGAGAAAAAAATAAAAGTCACCACCTTGTGAAGAATTTGGCAGCAGGTTGGGTCCCACAGAGTCACTGCAGAGATCTCTGGCCTTGTAAATAACAAAGTTACACCAGACTATCTCTGCTGTGCATGATCATCCCATAAAGAGGAATTTGGGATAATCCCAGCATGGATGCTGTTCCAAAATCTAGAAGCTAGAGAATCTCACACATCTTTACACCACACTGGCCATTTCTGTCCTTAACACCTTATTTCCCTTTGGAATTGAAGTCCTATCTATTCCCCTTATACCTCTTTCTTAATTTGGTCCCATAATGATCCCATGTACCAAGCAGGTCAAGATGAGGTTCAGCCCATGATATTACTTCATTTCTCACAGAGAGCATCAGTACTCTGCAAGGACAGATATTGCCAGTTTCCTTAAGGGAAACTCTTACAATTGCACCAACATCCTTTGAGCCACTTTCTCAGTGTTGCTTCAGGTCTCCCTGATGGACTGCAGGAAAGGCAGATGTCTTTTACATGGTTGTATTCACAGAATCACTCCAAGTGTGTGTTTGTGATCTGTAGGACCAGTCATGTAAATAGGTATATAAGTACAGAATCATAGAATGGTTTGGGTTGGAAGGACCTCAAAGATCATCTAGTTCCAAGCCCCCTGCCATGAGTAGGGACACCTCCCACTAGACCAGGTTGCTTGAAGGCCCATCCAACCTGGTCTTAGAACACCTCCAGTGATGGAGCATCCACAACCTCCCTGAGCAACCTGTTCCAGTGACTCACCCCCCTCAGAGTGAAGAGCCGCTTCCTCATTTCCAATCTAAATCTCCTCTCTTCCACTAATGAACCCATTACCCCTCATCCTATCACTATGAGCCATCATAAAAAGTCCCTCCCCAGCTTTCTTGTAGGCCCCCTTCAGATACTGAAAGGCCACAATAAGGTGTCCCTGCAGCCTTCTCTTCTCCAGGCTGAACAACCCCAACTCTTTCAGCCTGTCCTCTAATCATCCTCATGGCCCTCCTCTGGACTCCCTCAAGCAGATCCATATTCTGTTATGCTGGGGGCTCCAGAGCTGGATGCAGGGCTCCAGGTGGGGTCTCCAGGTGGGGGCAGAATCACCTCTCTCAACCTGCCGGCCACACTGCTTTGGATGCAGCCCAGGATATGGTTGGAGCTTTCTGGGCTGCACTCGCCCATTGCTGGCTGATGTTAAACTTATCATCAACCTGCACCCTTAAGTCTTTCTCCTCAGAACTGCTCTCAATCCACTCATTGCCCAGCCTGTATTTGTACTTGGGATTGCCCTGACCCAGGTGAGGGTGGCATGGGCCCACCTCTCAAACCTGTCAAGGTCCCTCTGGATGGCATCCCTTTCCCACAGCTTGGTGTCATAGGCAAACTTGCTGAGGTTACCTCGATCCCAGTCTGTGTCACCAACAAAGCTGCTAAATACACTGGCTCCAGCACTGATCCCTGTGGAATACCACTCATCACTGGTCTCCTCTTGAATATTGAGCCATTGACTCTTTCAGTACGACAATCCATCGCTTTCTTATCCACCAAGTGGTCCATCCATCAAATCCATGCCTTTCCAATTTAGAGACCAGGATGCCATGTGGGACAGTATTGAATGCTTTGCTCAAGTCCAGGTAGATGACGTCAGTTGCTTTTCCCTTATCCACTGATGCTGTAAATCCACCGAAAAAGCCCATCAGATTTGCCAGTCATGATTTGACCTTGGTGAAGCCATGTTGGTTGCCACCAATCACCTCATTTTCCATGTGCCCTAGAAGAGTGCTCAGAATGATCTGCTCCATGATCTTGCCAGGTACAGAGGTGAGACCAACTGGCCTGTATTTGTCCAGATCTTCCTTTTTCCCCTTTCTGAAAATGGGATTGGTTTTCCCAGTCAGTGGGCACTTCACCAGACTGCCATGGCTTCCCAAATATTATGGAAAATGGCTTAGCAACTTCATCCACTAGTTCTCTCAGGACCAGTGGATGGATCTCATCAGATCCCATGGACTTGTACACTTTCAGGTTCTTTAGATGGTCTCAAACTTGATCTTCACTTACAGTGGGTGGATCTTCCTTCTCTCAGTCCCTGCCTTTACCTTCTACAATGTGGCCAGTGTTGCTAGAGACCTTGCTAGTGTATTCTTAAACAAAGGTAATGCCTTTGTCCTGGATGTGGACAGTATAGAGTGGACACCAGCAAATGTTGGATGGAAATAGTATAAAGACCAAAGTTAAGCCAGAGTTTAAGCTATAGTCCCTGCCAAAATTCATATCACTTCAAAAAAGCACACAAGCATTATGTTTGCAGTTGCTAGTTCTATTTTTGAGTTACTAATATTTCTACCTTTGCTTCTGATTTTGCCAATAAAGAAGCATTGTGAGCACAGCAGTTCCCTATCAGTGATGGTCAAGAGAACCCCAACACTGTCAAATGCAGAAGTTCTTGTGAACAGAGGGGCAGTGATTTGCTTGGATGTGCATGGAGTATGGATGTATGGATCTCTTCCTTTTGTTTTAGAGAGGAATGTGATCCTAAACAGCAGCTCACCATCAAGCAGGACTTTATCCCTGCATGAGGACTGCAGAGGAAGATCCTCTGGATGCTGGGGCCACTTCTGTATTCGAGCTGCTAACTGGTGCCAGTGCAATCCCTTCCCACGCACAGCTGAACTCCCACTCCTATAGCAGCTCTGCTCTGAACTAATACTCTGTGGGGGAAAGAGGAACTGAATGTAGGGGAGGAATTGAAGAAATGAAACTTGGTTTCATCCTCTGTTCCTCAGCACTCTATACTTATTGAAGCACAGAAATCAGGAGGCTCTGGGATAGGTGGTGTGGGGCAGCCACATGTGGGGCTGGGATCTATAATGCATCACAAAGTAAGTACCTCATTGTTCTGGCACACTCAGCAGCTCATCCTTTCAGAAATGAGAGTGTCATGGAGACCATAGTGGCAGCACATTGTCCCTTCTCTTCCAAAACAGGAGATCTGAGTAACAGGAGAGACTTTCCTGCTCTGTTTGACAGGTACAACCCTGTCCTAGCCAGACACTCTGGAGTCCCTTCCTCCAGCATCAGCAAAATGAAACTGGACCCATGTTCGCCGCCACAGCAGAGAGAGGAGCCGCCACCGGCAGATGGGGTTGAAGAGCCCAGCTCCACAGCTGGCACAGCACTGCCAGGCAGGCTCCAGATCTCTCCCCAGCACAGCTTCACTGGACCCGCTCTGTGCCCAGCCACATCTCACACGAGAAGTAAGGCACTTCTGCTTGCACACCTCTTCCTCAGACATCTTGGTAAAACTGTGCTGTTACTTTGATCTTTTGTTCCTATTTTTAAGAGTTATTGCCAGGGTAGTTTGCGAGAATCACAACAGAGAATTAGACAACTAGGCATAGAGAGGAGGTTTCAGTATCAGCAGAGAGCATTATGAACCAGCAAAAACAGAAGAGCAGACAGTGGCTGGAAGTTGAAACTAGACAGGATCAGATTGAAAAGAAACTGTCAATCATGAGGATAAGTATCGACTGGAACAGCTTACCAGGGGACTGTGCACTTCTGGTAGTTCCTCCATCAAAACAAAGTGCCTCTTTCTAGAAGATCTGCTCTATTCAACTCAGAGAAAAAGATGGGACACCGAAGTCCCTGGCCCAGCAGTGCAGAAGCTCTGGCTGGGTGGGCTGGCAGTCCCTGCTGCCTTCCAAATCTTGCAATTCCTGCAGTGCCTTTGAGTTGAGAGAAACACTTAACGCCACTCCCCTCACTGTCACTTCTGGGAGCGTCATCAGCTGCGGCATGGTGGTGGACAGGCAGATCTGGACCTGAAAAGGACGTCTGCAACACACCGTTGAGGAAACAGGAAATCTGAACAATGTGAGCAGAGAACATGTGACCCCACTGAAATCCTCCCGCATCTGTATTTGCTGCCTGCAAGAGGGATCAAAGTCTCTCTCAAAACTTTCAAAACCAAGAACACAAGTGTTTCCCTCCTAACAGATTTCCTGGGATCAGAAATCCACATAGCAGGGGTACACGCAGGGGTAGATAAGAGCCAGCTCCCCAACAGGCCTCATTCTCCATTGCAAGTGATGCTTTCCTTTTGCTGACTGCAGAAACACAGGCGCAGGATTCTCCCGATATACGCTGAGCAGAAAGGAACCAGAAAACAGCACCAAATGCAACAGGCATGCAAAGCAGAGAGGGCACTGGAGCTCTTCAGCACCAAACCACACGCCAGAGGCACTACACTAGCAAAGGCAAGCGTATGAAATAATAGCAGATCTATGGGGTTAACCCACCTCCAGGACACCAGCACTAACAAGAGGCAGAAGGATGCGCTTTCTAGGGCAGAGCACATGAGCCTGACCATTACCTGTGGCCCATGGCCCCCAGATCCACAGACATTGGGTTAGGGATGTCAGGGGGAGGAGGACAGCCAGTGCAGACAGGCCAGCCACCCCACAGCATCACTCAGAGGCAGAGTCAACACCCTTGATTAGTGAACAGTTTTTCATCTGCGTGCAGAGACTGTCTAGAAACATGTCTGAAGATGATGACAATGGGGTCAGACATTCTGGATGCTCCACGCACCAGCTATGGGCTACACTTGCTGCCTAGCTAAGCCAGCTCAGAACAGGGCAGCACATCCAGCAGGGAGGCAGTGGGGGCTCCTCTCCCACTCCACCTCTTCTGACTTTCTGACTATTTTGATTTTCTTTCTTGCTCTTCTTGATCAATTTAGCAGCAGCCCAACTCATTGGAAGATCATCTGGCAACTAGATCCCCTCTCAGTGGTGCAAAAAAAGAAAGCTAAAAGGGGTTTCACACAGCAAAGTGAAGCAAGAGGGAGAGAAGGGCCCTCACACATCAGTCCATCCCATGCTGACTGACCTCCTGAGACAAGTTCAGTCTTGCTCAATAGAGGAAAATCACTTCTCATTTTCAAACTGCAGGAAATCCACATTCCCCTTCAAAGAGGGATCCTGGGGAGGAAACATCTGTGTACTTAAAAGCCTGAGCTCCCTGAAGATGTGTTAGCTCATGGTGCGCTCCAGCAGTGCAGCACAGGGGCTCTCCCGAACACACAACCCAAGGTAAAGCAAAACAATCCTAAAACCACAAGCGCAGCCCCTGAGCAACCTGATCTAACTCTGAACAGCACGTTGGACCAAAGACCTACAAAAGTCCCTTCCAATTTAAATTGTTCTATGATTTTATGATCCTGTTTCAATAGAACATACAGCCTTGGAACAACTGAAGAGGGTGAAGGAAGGGCTTGAATTAAATGCAGTATCAGGACACTAATCTGCTGTTGCTAATTGCTCAGTCACAATGTCCTTCTGCCACAGACCCAACCACACAAAGAAAGGCTATGGAGTCCAGCTAAGCAGCTCCCCTACAGTGTCCTGCCCAAGTGCTGGAGGACCACTGGTGACAGCAAGCTGGACAAAACGTGCAGGGGAAACTCCCTGCAAGAAGCAATGCAGGGACACAGCAGGGAAGAACTGCCACAAGATAAACCTGCACCAGAGCAGCTCTCTGGCCTGCAGAAATAAGGCAGACAAGAGGCAGTCAAAGAAGCGGGGTCTGTGTTTGAACACAGCTGATGCTGCAAACATGATTTGGTACTGAGAACTCCACAGAAGACCCTTGGTGGCACAGATGCTGGCACCAACATTCATGTCCATCCCAAGCTTGCCATGAAGATCCCAGCACTGAGAAGAGCCCCACAGACCCTCCCCAGGCTGGACACAGGCATGCTCACACCAACATGTGCCTGGGGCACCTCTGAACTCCTCTGGCATTACCCGCAGCCTATCTCTCTCTAGTACTTTGAGTCATTCTGTATTTTGTTCATTTTTATGCAATCTTTCTTGCTCAACATTTGGTTTCCATGGAGTCACATACACTGTGTGAAACAGATTTATATTTAGAAAGTGGAACGGGTCATATGACCTATTCTGGTTGTCATGGCAACCAGCACAAGCTCCCATTCGGCTGACTCTGGTGGCACATGGCTGCTGGGGACAAGTGGCCCTCTCTGGGTGGCTCTTCAGGCACCGCCTCTGCAGCAGAAGCACAGCAGGACACTGCCAGTGCCACTGCCCCTCCAACCAGTGGCATTCCTCTTCTCTGGACACCATGCCTCATGCCTGGCCACCTTCTACAACACCTCAAAAAGAAACAGCCCCTTTGCCTATGCCAAGGGTTAGGGTGTCTCAGAGAGCTGCCAGGACTGCCAGGCTGGAGCCGTGGGCTGAGCTATGCCCAGCACACACCCCACATGCCAGTCCAGCAGGATAGCTCTCATTTTTCCCAGTCTTAAAAATCTCCCTGCCCTAATTAGTCTCCTCTATGCCACGTCAAAGTCTCCTTCACTCCTTCCTGCTAAATAAATTCAGCATCACCGCTCAGCTGCTCTTTCCTTGGATGCCATCTCTGCCACCTTCCTACCAACCCACCACAGATGTAACCAGGAGGAGGACCAGGTGGTCCCTGTGCATGTGTCACTGCTCTGGGGCCAACTCTGCGGTAGCTCCACACCCCTCATTTCCCATTTGGCTCTGCATGCTTCCCATCCAGCTCTACCATCCCCACCGAAGGCCAGCTGTCCCAGCCAGCCCAACAGCTGCCAAACCCCTCCCTCCTCTCCCATGCAGGTCCCTGGCTGTGGTGCAGGCGTGTGTCCAGGACTTTGCTTTAAGTTAACATCCATGAACAGCACCGTGTTTGCAGAGAATTCACTTTCTGGGACTTGTACACTTTTCTCTGCCAGTACGCTGAATTAGGGAATACCGAACAGTTTCTGGAGGATACATGACCCAGGGAGACAGACCGGATGATGTTTTCTGGCTCAGTGCTGTGTGAGAGATCAAAATGGGTGGGAAGAGAAATGTTCCAACCCAGGAATCCTGCCTAGACCCCTTCAAAACAGGGGCTGTTGAGCCAGAGTTGAAAAATCCAAGTAACTGCAGCACAGCTCAGTTCTCTCCCTTCCTTCTCAACATGCTCCTGGTGCACTGAGCTCTGTGGAGTCTCACGGGACTCACGGCACCAGGTCTGGTCCAGATCCTGCCGCAGACGATGCTCACCCCCCAGCAAAGCAGCAGTTCAGGGAGGTGCTTGGCAATGGCTATGGACTTTTTTTGGCTGAAGAGAGGGCAGCTGGGCAGGTGCAAGAAGTATGAAGGATGGGAGGGGGAGATTCAATGTAAGGAAGGTGCATGGGAGTGAGGCCCTGATTTGGGAGCGTGACTAGCAAGAAAGAGAATAAAAAGCCCATGACGGCTCCATGCTTGGGAAGCAGGTGTGGTGGGAGGGCAAGCACGGTCTGCAGAGGAGGACAGGACGGCTGCTGCCTTTCTCGCCTCTTGCTCTGCCTGAGCTCTCGGCATGCTTCCAAGCAAATTCATCACTTTCCTAAGCTCCCTTTTCAGCGTGTTCACAGTCAGTGTTAGTGCTACCCTGTGACAGTATTTAGCACTATCTGACAAAAGTGTAGAGTCCCGGCGCTGAATTAACAACCAAGAAAGGGGAAATGAAGTACCATGCTCAGAGCAGGCAGAGAAGACCCTGAGCAGCCAGATGGGAGTGGTGCCTGCTCTGAGCAAGAAAGCCTGTCTAGAACATGGTGACCATGGCTACATGCACAAGTGTATCCCTGCAAATATAATTCTCATATACCCACAGCGAGATCAAGAACCACATCCCAGGAAAATACACAGTTGTTTTTCTTTTCCATGCTAAAAAGTCATTTAATGGACAAATCTGTCCCATTCTCTTTGAGCAGACCCTCCCAGCTAGTGTTATCCAGCCCAGCTACGTGTGGAAAGGTGGTGGCCAGAGTGAGACTGGATGGGAAAGAAGCTGTAGGCTGTCTCACCAGGCAGCAGCAAGGATCTGGCACTTCAGGTAGAGCTTCTCCAGGACAGACTGGGAAAGCCAAGGAGTGGGCAAAAGGGCAGACTGTTGTGATGAAGATCGAACCTCCACACAGAATGGAGCACAGAGGAACAGTAACAGTAATACAGAGGGATAATGATGGGTGAGGAACCGGGACACCTAATCCCACAAACTGAGCACCCTGCCTGCTCTGTGCATCAGCGCAATCAGCCTGTTGTTTGGGGTGAAAACCATCACAATGATGAAGGGAAAGGCTCTCTAGATCATCTTACAGACTGGTACTGCCTCTAGGGGTATGGGACTCATGACTGGATGCAGGCAAAGAGCATTTTAGGATTATAGAAGATAAGGGATGATTAGGGGAAGAAAGATGGGGGAAGAGAGGAAACCAGTGTGGGAAAACAGAGGGAGAAGGGGATGAAAGGAGCGTGTTGCATGTAAATGCACAGCTGGCCATCACGTTTGTCTTGTCCATGCCCTGAGTCCGGTCACTTCTGTCCATCCTGTCTTCTTATTAAAATCCATTTCTAGGTGTTTTCCCATGTAAGGGCCTCTCTATTGAGTATGAATGTGCATGCATGGAGATTAAATTCGTGCCAGCAACTGGAGGGGGACCACAAGTCACAGTGGCCAGTGTGTTTGCAGTGCTAGCAACTGGAGAGACTGGAGTACTGCTGTATCACGTGGGTGCATATCAAGCTAGGCTTAGCCAGGTATCAAAACAGTCATAAGTGCTGGCCAGATACAGGAAAGACCAGGGGGTCTTTGAGCTGCTACTGGACCAGGAGATCCAAAACAATTCCTGCAGGGACTATAAGTTCTGGTTGTTGGCTGAGACCCATTTGCTTATGTGTGTCTGTGTGTTTCAGGTGAAAGGACCCATGGCTCATCTGCCAGGCAGACAGGGCACCTACATCCAGTTACTGGAAGGATCTTCAGTGTGTGTCTGTGCACATGCTGGTGTGTGCAAGGAGGTCTGCAAACCAGCAACTGGAGTGGAGCTGCAGGGGCTGCACTACCAGGTGCCAGTTACTGGGGAGACTGGGATCCAAGGCTCCTCCTGGACACACTCTCAGGTCAGTTACTGGAGGGCTCCACATTGTATATGTGTATGCATTCCCCAACAACAGACTGTTACCCTTTTTCAGGAGGAAATGAAGCCATGGTGTCTTCCATGTCTCAAAATGACAGGATGTGGCCAGCTCAGACAAAGCTGATTTCTCAAGAGATCCAGAGCTGATGGGAGCAGAGTTTCACGTTTCCATGCTCTGCACACTGGTGCACACACTTGGCTCACTAGGATATGACAAAGTTGGACGTGAGCTACTTGTGTCACAGCCCCATCCCCTCAACAGGACTCGGAGCTTTGCCACAGGCTGCCATGAGCTGGCTCTCTTGGACCCTAAGACTTCCCCAGCAGTCACACCATGGCTTGGTAGGGTGAGAATGGGCAGGAGAAGAGGAAAGCCTGGGGATGAGGCAGCAGCAGTGCTCCGAGAGCTGGATCTGCCCAGTGCCAGGGCAGTCTGGGAGGAGGCTGGAGGGATGTGCTGCTCGTCTCTGACATCAGCGTCTGGTACAAGGCAGAGCACCAGGGCCAAGCACTCTGAAGGGCTTTGTTGTCCTGGGCAGCCAGGGACAACAGGACTATTGTTGAGCAAACCTTGTACTGTAAGAGTCACCCCCATACGCCCAGAGAGTCACAAGGCCAGGTCAGGCCAGCTGCAGCATTTCTGCTTGTCTCCAGTTTGGAGGGACATGCTGTGGGGAGCGACTGCAGGGTATGGCACACTTGAGAGATGGTCAGAGGCCCAGGCGGCAGCCAGGGAGCTGGGGTTATGCTGCTTGCTCCAGGTGCTCAGCACTGAAACAGTTAAAAAAAGAATCTTCCCACAGCCACCTACATGTTCAGTCTGACCCCTCTCCCTGGGCTGCTGCCTGTGAAAGGGGACAGAGAAGTCAGGGGGACCAGGCTGAGGGCAGGCAGAGAGCTGGGCAGCATGGCTGCCTGTCTTCTGCGCTCCTTAGGGCCCTGTGTGTGACTGCAGCTTGTTCTGGAGAAATGAAACATCTGGGAATAATGCCAAATGTTTTTATATGGGGCCTCCAGCCCGTACGCTGCAGGGAAGCTCAGCCGAGCTACGCACTCTCTCCTACACAACTTACCAGCACTCTCACCCGCCCGGAACAAAGCCCCACCCGTGTTCACTGCGACACCGACATGTCCCCTCTCTCTGGCCAGGCCCAAGAAGCACTGACAGCTTCATGGGAGTCAAGGTTGGGTATTTCACAAGACACAATCACAGAGCCACAGAATCATTTCGTGTGGATAAGACCTTTAAGATCATCAAGTCCGACTGTTCCCCCAGCACTGCCAGGTCACCACTAAACCATGTCCCTTAGCACCACATCTCCACAGCTTTGAAACCCCTCCAGACATTGCAGCAAGCTGTGAAATGCTTGCTCAAAGAACTGGATGGGAGCCCCAAGCCACTCTGGTCTCTGTGGGGACATGCCATACCCCTTCCTGCCATGGCCATCCCCAGACAATGCCACAGGTTTTCATCTGAAGACAAAAGTGAAGAACTGCTTAAATAGGAAAAAAACTTACAGAATCCTATCAGAAATGAGAACAGGTGGTACATAAACCTGTGCCTTGCTGGCTGTGCGGCTCTTTCAGGCCTGCTCTTGGTCTCAAGCATGGACTTGCTGCTGTGCACCACACTTTGCATCACCCTCTTGGTCCCTAGAACAAAATCCCTCCCATGGCCATGGGTAAGGGGCCCTTGGCTCCCTGGGGCTCCCATAGCTGCCCAGCCACTCGCTGACCCCTCTGCCAGCCCTGCTTGGCAGCCCGTCTGCCTCCTGTGCGCTCCACAGCTCCCAGGAATGATAAGCATCTTCTCTTCCAGCCACATCTCCTGACCCAGAGCACAGCAGTCAGGGAAACAAACCCCAGTGCCACCAGTAACACAGAAAAGAACTGCCCCAGCAGCCAAATACTCCTGCTGCCAGCAGGGCCGTGGGCGCCTAGTGTTCCAGCATTCCAGCACAGGAGCGACTGTGGTTTACATGGAACTGTGACACTTCCCCTCTCCAGCAATGTACAAGGTGCAAAAAGAGTAAGTTATGAATAAAAATAAAATGAAAAATACACAAATCACTATGAAAGAATTTTTTTTCTCTCAAGGCTACATCACAATGTACCTTCAAAAGCACACACCAGTGCAAATGGGGCTGGGCCAGGGCATGCCTTCACCTGCTTCATTTCTCAAACATCACCATGTTTTTTAACAAGCACCATTCTACTGCTGTGTTCTGCAGTTTCCCAGACACAATAAAATCACTTCACAACAACTAATAATCAGTGTCTGTTCTTTTAGGAAGGAAGGGATTCTCCCTTAAATCACACAGACTCTCTCCCACGTGCACACAGCTAAGGCATAGCAACCTCCACCTCTGCTGCAGTCATCTGCCAAACATGGCTATTTGCAACAACATTTTGGAGCAAGTGAGTAACGTATTTGTAAGTCAGGAAAGCAAATGAAAGCATCATAGAAGAGTTTCTGGCCAGACCTCCAGAGTTGGCGTATTCTCCTTCTCAAGAGAAGTTAATGAAAGAACACTCTGAGATTGTCCAAAGGATAATCAGTTAGTTGTCTGTATTTATCTTTAAATACTTTTTAAAAGACTTTAAATATCCTTTCTCTTTTAGGAAGAATATTGGGATCGGGTCTCTGAGAACCTTATGTTAATGATCTGCATTTCTAATAAGTTATTTTTATCATAAATATTATCTCAAAATCTATGCAATTAAAATAAATTTGGAATAGTTAATTCAGATTCTGTTCCTGGGCTCAGGCCTTAAGCAAAACTATTAACATTTTGGCATATTTCAGCTATATTTTCCTGCACTTTAAAATTAAATTTGCTTCCCTCTGTTGCTGTGGTAAGTCAGGATTCCCAAATAAAGCCCCCAGCTACTTTTGCAGGCAGCCTGGATGTGGACTTTTTATTTACAACCGTCCTCAATTTTTCCTGAATGGTGTTTCCCTGCAGAGGAAATCTGTTCTGCAGCCTCGACCTGATATTCCCTGGACTAAATGGCCCTCCACGACCAAAACTTCGGGAATCTCAGATGCAGAGAAAACAATGAAATGGCCAAGATACAAAGTGCTGCCAGATGCACATTCCTGCGCCCTCCCTCGTAATCTCTCTCAGGCGCAGCAATGGAGCTGTTGTTGCCTGTAACTCCACAGCAAAGCACACTCAGGCAGACACTACATATTTAGTTTTTCTTTTTGCTGCTGCTACAGTTCTTAATAAATGAGTAAACAAAAAAAAACAACCAAGAGAAGATAGCCATTCCCACAGCTTGGCTGGCCTGAGCGAGGCTGCTGGAGCCCTGTCGGGAACCACGGCTCACCCTGGACCCCTCCCTGCCCAGCCAGCCAGACAGGCTGGAGCATGGGTGGGAGCTGGTCTGGGAGCAGGGCTGGTGTGGCAAGCCATTGCCGTGTGCCCATCCCTGCTCAGGGGACAAAGGGATGACTGGGAGCTTTAGGGCTCTATGGTGCGGTGCAAAATCCTTGCCCCCCAGCAGCTGGGACACAGGTCTCCTGCCAGGCTCAGCGGGTGCATCCTGCAGCGACAGCTCTGCTAACATGGGTGCCCACTGCATTTGCAGAATTTTTCCAGGGTCTCTTCTCCAAAACTGAAAAGTGTGGGACTGCCTTTGTACCCCGACGCAGGACTGAGATGTCACTAAAAAAAATCCTCCTTCTCTGCCAAGCTTGACTATGCTGGAAGTTGCTGAGGCAGGACATGCCAAGCACGACCACACACATCTCTGCCTGGTTGCCTTGACTCCCTCCCACAGGAAGGTCTGGACAAGTGTGGCAGCTACCTGTTGGCACTGGAGTATGTTATATTCATTTACCAGCTTCTTCCCATTACAGGAATGGAAAAAGCGCAAATGCGACATACAGGTAATGTAGCACCCTCAGCTGCTTCTGAAGATGACCCTTGGTGGGCAGAGCAGCAAGAGGATCTCCACCACTGTGTGAGCGCCATGTGCTCCCCTCTCCCCCCTGCAGCTTCTGCTGCTCCCAGAAAGGGCCGAGCTGGTTCACACCAATCCTAGCAGCACAAAGTGCTCTGTGTAGCTGCTGTCCCCTCTCTGCTGCTCCTGCACAGAGACTCTGCTCCTTCTTCTGGCCTTTCTGGTTTGGAGCAGGACACTGCAGAGGACACCCGTGCTCTCTCCCACATGACACCTACCCAGGACTGTAAAGTGAGCAGTCATTTCAATAGACCAGGCAGTCCTTGGTAACATGGATGCCTCTTATCTCTGACATACCACCGCTGACATGAAAGGGTCTGCTCATGTTTACTTTCTAATTAGCAGCATACCTTTGAGCATTTGAAAACCTTGCTTTCCTGTTCTCAGAGCTACTGCTCCCGGCCCTCTGTATGTGAAAGGGAGCCCAGATCTGATTTGGCCAGTTTATCTCTTTTTAATGAAACTCCAGCATGCAAACATTTCATCTCAGAAGAATATCCAGGTCACCATGCTTGTGCAGTGAAATTCATTTAGTCCTGGGATGGCCCATATACAAGAATAACATTTAAGCCAGCAAGCATACTGCAGAAGGTGGGAAGGACTGCAGAGGCAAGGGATGACAAAGGTGGACTTCAGGAGAAGTGCTGGGAGACAGCCACAGCCGAGCAGGTCCAAGACAGGCAGACTCATCAGTTGGAGGTGATCAGCTGCAGCCAGGACAGACACATGCAGCAAAGTGGAACAGACATAAACACAGGCAGGAAATATCAAGAAGATATTCAGCCTGGAAAAAATGCAAGTGCAAGAAAACAGCCCCAAAACAGCCAGTGGGATGGAAATAGCCGGAAAAAGTTATTGATGAATTTTAATTCACCCCATGCAGTAACTGTGTATCCCCAGAAGAACACAGTGAGTGTCACTGGGTCACCTCCCCACATTCTCTTTTCCCGGTCACTTCCCTGTCCCACTAACACTGGTTTAGAGGAATGAATTAACTGCACATTTTAAATCTGCCATGTTTCCCTTTTAGACCCTCCATTCTCTTCTGGACTTTACCAGACTTCAAACTTCCAATTGGATGTCTGTGAGGATGCTTCACCTTAAATTTGTTTATGCAGCAAAAAGGATGGAGGAAGTTCTTAGAAAACAGGCCTATGTTTAGAATTGATTATGCCAATGGTCAACCAGTACTTGGGACACGTGTGTAGAAAATCTAGAACTTTTGGTAGGAGGTGGTGGCTGCTCCTGTCTGGACTTCTATGGGCCCTGGGAGCAGCAGACCAGGTTATAAACTGCAATGTTGACACATCACTGGAGGTTCCCTTTCTTCCTCAAGCCCAGCTTTTCTGTTGGTGCACTGCTACCAGTGCCATGCAGCACTGATAAAATACATGGCTACACTGTCACCCCTTGGCAGGGGAGGAGGCACAAAAGTACAGAATTCAACACTGAACTCACCCTGAATATCATTACTTCTGTGCACTTTGCAACTTCTGCTGTTTCAAGAGAAGTAAGCTTCAGCCTGAGCATGTACCTACAGAATGAGCAAGCACAGACATTGCTTATTACCAGAACAACAAAGTTTAAATCTAATTTTGGCTTTGAGTTACTGCAACTATACAAGAGGAGACAGAGGCACCAAGCCTGTATGACTTTATTGCTATTACAGATAGATCTCATTGCAGGGCTGAGAACTGAATGTACTCATATGGAGGAAAGCTGGCCCCTAATCCCTGGGACTATCCTGCAAGGAGGATGCATTTCTAACATGGTCCAGACTCTGGGACCTGCTGCTTACTCAAGGTTCATCACCAAACCACGCTGTCTCTCAAAGCAGGTATAGAAAATCTGTATGCTTGGTTGTTCTACATCTAGCAAGTTAATCTTGTTTATGAAATTCAGCATTCCAATATACATCTTCCTCTTATGTCCACAGGATATAATTACCTTTTACTGCAGCAGAGAATCTTAATAATTATAATATGGAAACATCAGAAGTCATTGAGACTGGGAACCCTTTGTGCATGGTGCTATGCATGTAAGGAAAGGAACCTTTTATATTGATTTGAAATGAAAAATAAGCTGCCAGTTGCCCTTATGACAAGTACAGAAGTGTAGGTGCAGAAGTAGATAAAATCAGCAGAAAAGCATTAACATGAAATGTTCCATAAATGCAGTAGTATTAAGAGGAAGACCAAGTAAAGGAACCAGTTGCAGCTCAGCTGAGAAGGAGAGCTACCCATGGTTCAGTATCTTCAACAAAAAGTCATCTGTTAATAAAGAAGTCATCCAACTCAACAAGTGGCTGTCACAGTTGATACTAGTAACAAAGGGTTAAGATCTCTGCCTGCAATAGGAAAGGAATACATTGGAGAACACTTAAACGGAAAGATTCATCCTCAGATTTTTAAAAACTGGTTCATAAATCTCAAGAGCAATTGCCAATCATCTCTGAGAATCCATGGAAAATACAAGGGAGAGCTCTGGCAACACAGAAAAGGCATGTTTGGAGAAATGGGAAAAGAAGGAAATGGAGTTGTGGACCAGCCACTTGAACTCCAGTTCCTAGAAAAATAATTGAATAAATTACTTAACAATTTTTTAAGGACCCTGAACAGGCAACAAGAATATAACTAAAAGCCTACTCCATTTTGTCATGGATAGATCTGTTGAACCAATCTGATCACCTGCATGTGACTGAACACTAACCCCAAGGTGGAAGTGGGGCTGTAGAGGTGTCAGCAGTGGTACACCCTCCTACAGAGACAAACACCTTACTGGGAAGAAAAACAAGAGAACAGCCTGATGGACACGGGCCTGGTAAGACCTCAGCTGGAGCGATGTGTCAACTTTTGAGCTTCACTCTTTAAGTTATGAACAAACTGGCTAGTCCACAATAGAGTGAAAACCAGAGATCTAGAAAAAATGACTCAACCAAGAAAAGTTGTTTAATACAGGCCAGGAATAAGGGGAGTGTCTCAGATACATCATCAAGCTGCTGAAAAGAGAAAAAGGATGGTTTATTCTCCCATCCATCATAGGTGGGATAAAAATGGATTTAAATTGCAGGAAGAAAGGTTCAGGATGGAGGTGATATTGAAGCCACGGTATAGCTTGGATTTCCTTAAGAAAACACCAGATAATTGTTTACAAGAAATGATGCAGCCTTTCTTAGAGCAGAGGAGTAAGCCCATGACTATAGTATGAAATACACACACGTACCCTGGGCAGTTGCTTACTGATCTCACACTATGCTGACATTCCCTGAGGTGGCTTGGAATAGATGTGCTTGATATGAAAATGGAAATACTATTTAAAGTATGACATCATGTATTAAAAAGAAAACAAAATCTAAGAAAATGCTACTTAGAGAAGATCAACACACATAGCTGAAAGAATCAGGGTGGGGACGATATAATCTTTCTGATGGCATTCACAATGAAATATGTAATAATATCATCCCAAATAATTTTCTTACAAAGGCTTTTGCTGCTTGAGTTATATGATTACTGAGAAACTGCCTAACTCTACCTCATTTCTGTCCTCTGGGGGAATTTACTATGGGAGTAATGGACTCAGCTGTAAAAGCAATGATTTAGACTGGCAGCAATTGGGAATAAGGCCCTGGAGACCACTCTGATACGGGGTTTACCTCTCCTTGAGCCTGACACTTAAGAACAAATACGAGTCATTTAATGACCACCAGCCAAACCAGCAGTATCTCCCTGCAGACACCCAAACTAGTCTGTTTTCAAAGGGTGTGGAAGATCAAGGTTCAGTTTTGTTCATTGATCACTTCTCATCCGTCATGTTCCCCTTGCATTCAGATAATTCTCCATCCATAAGTCAAATGCAAGAGGACTTTTCCAACCCACCCTGAATCACAAAGCCAGACAAGCTTCTGCACTGATCCAGCAGGCCTTCAAAAATGTCAGTAAAAATGAATTGCATTTGAATGACAGAGACGCAAGGTCACTGTTTTTGAAAAGACCTGGTAAAAATCAGACAGAGTTTGATAGGATCGTGGATCCAAGCCTGTGCTGTAGTATTCAAAGGGTTCTGCATATCAATGACCTTGGATTTGTACTATACATTGGGCAGAGTCATCTCTGCCAAAGCCCATAGGCACTGCAGTACACACATGCTTGCAACATCTGAGGGTGTCCGAGAGGCTGAAATGCAGAGCTGCCTGTTCCTCCCTGCAGCCCAGGACTCCAGCAAACACACCAGCCTGCAGCCCAGACTGTCCCATCACCCTCCTCTGCCCAGTGTGTGGCACTGCCTCTGCTCTTGGCTGTGACTACCCGCACATCTTTACCTTAAAGAGGCACAAAGAAATAATTCCTAGGCTATGAACCCTCTCCACGTGAATTGCTGTGAACTTTTGCATGTGATCCACAGCAATATTTGCAGCTGTGGTGCTGCAAAAGCCTGGGACTGCAAAGAAACCGAACTTAAGCCAAGCAAGAAAGTTCTGTTGAGTCTGGTAATTATATCCCACTGCTTTAGATGGCATGTTTCAGGACATGGGATTTTTAATTCATAAATTTTGGTGAAAAAGGTAGGTTTCTATTTTTAATCTAGATTTGATGTAAAAATAAACAGCCAGAAATTTCAAGCTGCTACCCGTGGAGTGCAGATAAAGAAGAGGAATATTGTAGCACAACTCTGAGTACAGCTAATCCAGGAGTCACGGAAACATCCTCTTGAAAATATCCAAAAGAATAAGCTCCTCCAGGAGCTTGCCCTGCTTGGGGTACCTCGCTGTCTGTACCAATTCCCTCCTGAAACTTCCCACGAAGTCCACAGGCCAACCTCTCTATGACATCTGTGGGCTGCATACAGCTGCCTGAATACTTGTGTTGGGTTCAGCGAGACAAGGAGAGGAAAAGAAAGCATTTAGTTCTACGAAAATGGCTTTAATTCAAACCCAAGAGTCACTTTCTGACTTGTGGAAAATGTATTTGCATCTTCCTGTTCTGCTGCAACAGCCTTGTTTGTGGAGGAAGGAATCGGGTGCCCTAGGCACAGCCTCACATTTGCAGGCAGGTCCCACCTCCTCCTGGACACCAAACACCAGCCTTGGCCTCACGCCTAGGAAAGAAGCAAGACAACACAGGACAGATGCTGAATTCAAATTACGGATTGATGACAACACCCTCAGGCTCCTGCTCTCTGAGTTAGCAATAGGAAGAACAGTTTAGTAAGACATGAAAACTACATTTCCGTGTAGCTCCTCGTGGAGACTGCCATACAGCATGTTTTGAGTGCAAGGACATCAATATGCAGAGCTAGTCAATGGTCCTGCCTCCACTCGGCACTGCAGACTTCATCTGAGCGTACGTGGGTGCCCACAGCTGAGCCAGCTCTCTGATCACCAGGGGAAACAGAGGACCCAGCTCCTTCAGCCTGGACATCTGAAAAAGCATCAGGAGAGTTTGTCCTCAGAAGTAACAGTTGGCTATGAAGGAATCTGAGTGTTTTCATAGAATCATAGAACGTATTGGGTTCGAAGGGACCTCCAAAGGTCATCTCGTCCAACCCCCCTACAAGAAGCAGGGACACCTCTACCTAGGTCAGGTTGCCCAGAGCCCCATCAAGCCTGACCTTGAACGTCTCCAGGGATGGGGCCTCCACCACCTCTCTGAGCAACCTGTTCCAGTGTTCAACCACCCTCATATTTAAAGAACTTTTTCCTAAAAGTACCCTTTTCTAGCTTAAAACCATTATCCCTCATCCTGTTGCTACAAACCCTTGAGAACAGATCCATCCCTGCCTTCCTATAGGCCCCTTTCAGGTATTGGAAAGTTGCTATAAGGTCCCCCTGGAGCCTTCTCTTCTCCAGGCTGAACAACCTCAACTCTCTCAGCCTGTTTTATCTCTCTAAGTAAAGATGAACTTGTTCTTTGCTGTGTGTATGTTGCACTGAGAAGTTTCTGCTCCAGGACTGCTATTCTGTCTACATTGAACCATCACAGCACAATCCTTGAAGCTTAATGAGAACCCGGCCATCCCCTTAGGTATCCTGTGCTTGCTCTCCTGTCCATGGGCAGCCTTCCTGGGGCAGGAGGACACTCACTTACACAGCCTGGCAGCTAACAAGCTCCCCTGAGGAATGGAGAAGTTCGTGCTTGACCCCACACAGAGCAAGAGGAAACTGAAGCCACATCTCCCACTTCCTGTGCTCGAGCTGCTCGTGGGCACCAGGAGGTTGGTGGTTAACAGGCTCCACTCCCCACAGCTTTTAACGAACCCATGGGCATCAAACACACGCATCCCTCCTGCACAGCCCCACTCGGGCACTGCAGCTGCCAGGAGGAGCCCTCACTCACACCACCCCTGGGACTTGGCCTTTCCCACTGGTGAGCTTTGGGTGGCTCCTGCCAAACATAAACTAACACCCAATCCCCTTTGGAGAAACCAGCGTCTCTTGCATTGTCTGCACAAAAGGGCTGGATGCCTGCCTCACCTGGTAGAGAGAGCCTCTTCGGGCAGCACACCTACATGTTAGTGGCCAGGTGGAGGTCTGGCTCTGGTGTCATCTGTAACACCTTGTGATCTGTGCGCTCCCTCACCACCACACCCATCTCAGAGAGGCAAGGGCATCCCTGGAGACCCAGCTGCTGCAACCACAGGGTAAAATATCAGGGGAGGCATTGAGCTGCCTCACAGCAGGGTTCTGCTCTCATCCCTGCTCTTGATGTCCAGTTTGAACAGGCCCTGGAAGCTCGGCCAGCAGAGAAGCCACCCCAGGAAAACAGTGAGTCACCATATGATGAGAGCTGGACCAGTTTGTGGAGGGAGGTTCAGAAGGGTCATCATGGGACTGCTGCTGAATGCAGATGAGGTTATAGAGGTAGGGTAGGATTGGAGGGGAGGCCAGATCAGGTCAGCTCTCCACCCTTGCCATAGGTCTTCACCTGTCATAGCCTGAACATCCTTCACGTTGGTCTAAATATTGCTGTGCCTGCTGCTGAACCAAAACAGCGAGAGCTTCTGCACAACCCGGGATCAGCAGGAGCTGTGAGCCTGTGATGTTTGTGTAGGTGCTGCCCTCCTGAGCAGCCCCCATAGACAAGTGTTTGTCCCCCCCACCTTCACCAGAGCTTCAGAGGGGGTCGGTAGTGCAGTGGTGCTCCTGCCACAGCAGTCAGTATTGTCCAACCCAAGTTCCTCTAATTGACTGGATTAAGGGAGAAAAGTTGATTACAGAAGGAATTTCCCTGGTGAATCCTGCACAGCTGCAGGATCTCACCATGTGAAGAAAAACAAAACCTGCTTTATTTGAGGGAAATCTGTGAGGTTATCCTGGTTTTGGCCTGACTCTAGTAGTCATCTTGCACATTTAAACGTATCGAGTCTGTGTCTAACTAATCATCCACTACTACACCATGGCAACACACTTAATATTATTGCACTTCAGAATAATATTGTTTAAAAATATCAAGAACTGCAACTTTGCTGCAACTCGTGTTGTTACTCAGACTGTGCTCTGGAGAGAGGAAACCTCTGGAGCTGAAAGCCGTCCTCTCAGCATGCTCTGAGCAAAAATAATGAATGTGACATTTCATGATCTCCACTGAAAGAGAAAAGTCTTTAGACGGGAAACAGGGCTGAGATCAAAATTAGTGTTACAGGAACAGCTTTTGGATCTGGCTTGCTCTTTTCTGGGGTGATATATTTAACTCCTTCAACTGAAGAAACTGCCTTCCTACTGCTGGAGCTGAAGCCTAGCAGATAGAGGAGAAAATGAGCCAACACTGAAGAATTTATACATTTATATATTTTATTTATTTATTTATAAATTTCTCTCCCTTGAGAATAAAATGTGGAAGCTGTCAAGGAAGACAACATCATAAATAAAGGAAAAAGCTTACAACAGAGGGAAAAAATGTGTCCTGTGTTGTAATGGTCAGTGATTCAATTCCACTCCTTGGAAATATTCTGATAGGCAAATGAGGCAGTTGTATGTTACATGACAGAGAGGGAAAACTGCCGTTCCCCGTGGAGCAGAATTAGACATCTTAGGTGAACAGGCTCTATCAGAGGTCAAGATGTAACCTTATTTGTTAAAATAAAAGCAAATATTTTTAAGGATTTTAGCAGCACTGCATTTCAAGCCATAAGAAGCTGGAGAACATTTGCCCTTCAAGCTGCATGCCACTTCAACAAAGAGACAATGACAAACCATGAACTAAAAGCATTTGCTACGTGCCCTCCCCGGCAGACAGAACCACTCATGATAGTTGTTTGCTGCATCTAAGTCAAATAGTCCTGATGATGCTAATGTGGCATTTCTCCAGAGGGGTCCAGGTGTGCACCCTGGGCAGGCACCACTGAGGTGCTGGGAGCTGCACTGGGAAAATAAACCATGCAAGAACCCACAAGGTCTCCACCACACAAAGCAAGGCAAAGGTTATTAGACAGCATCATTGTTATTTTCAAAAAACAGGACTAATGGCTCGGATTGATTTTGATCGTTTCATAGGTGGTGTGTGTGTCAGGGAGGATGAAGGTGCACGGAGGTTAAAGCATGAATCCTCTGAGATGAGAAGAAAACAGCAGAAGCCTGCATAAGGCTCTCACTTGGTAGTGAGGAGGAGACATCCCATCCCAGCATAGGGAGGGGAAGGCCTGATCACAGCAAGTCAAATCAAGCTCTCCAAAATTCTCCCCTCCCACAAGGGAGGGAAAAAAGGGGCTTTCAAGCTCTCTTCCCTCTAACTACCAGTAAACATTGGACCCTCCAGCACTGAAAGCAAAAGCAAATTCTGTACCACAGAAAATAACATTGAGATTTGTTCCCTTCAGGGGCTGACAGTGGGGCTAGAAACAGGCTGGAGTTCTTGAGCTGCTCTTCACTGGCTGCCAGGGCACATACCCTGACCCCAGGAGTGGCATCTGAGCTCAGGAATAGTCTTGTCCCTGTAAAGCAGCAGGATGGGGAAGGGAGGAGGGGGCTCAGCCCTGTCTCTCTAACAGCAGTGCATAAACCAGGGACACACAGAGAGCACTGATCAGTGCTAACACAGGGACTACAAGTGTTCCTGCTCCCATATTTCTGATCCTGGAGTCGCAAAAGAACCATTTCCACAGACCCACATCTCATCCAGCAAAAATCCACTCCATTCAGCACAGCCAGCTTCGTTCCCCATGTTATAAAAATCACTGTTTCTCAGCTCTAAGCACAGGGTCCAAGAGCTGCTGCTTTGCCCAAGACCCAGTACATGGCACTAGGCTGTTCCCCTCTGATCAGCCCTGCTCGTCAGCACCAGCACCTCCCTCCATCCTGCCAAAATGCTGAAAGATGTTAGCCAGATCGAAGGGATAAGACCCGTTGGCTGCAGAGACCCTGATGCAAAGTCCACTGAGGTCAACTGAGAGCAAACTGGTGAGGTAGAAGAGCCCTTACCATGAAGAGCTGCGTGCAAGGGAGCCCGTGGGCCAGCCTGGCTCTCCACGCAACCCGTCTGCAGGCAAAGCAGCAGCTGCCAGCCCAGCGTGCCGAGACGTGGGCAGCTTCCTGTGTGAGAGCCACACAAATGGTGTGTTTCAGAGCTGTGTATCTGAAATGATCTGCACCTGGCCACAAATGAGCAGCCTCTCAGACCAGAAGATACAGGTGGAGCAGCTCTCGGCCTGGAAAGGGAGCCTAGGGAACACTGTGCCACTGGGTCATGAGGGAGGTGGTACTCCCCATACTCCCCAGATCAGACTGGAGTGGTCCTCCCTTGGACACACAGAGGAGTAGTACATGAATGCAAGCCTGTGATATAAAGAACTGCATATAAGGCTGTGATATAAAGAACTTGCTGGGCATCACTGGGTGGAGCTCTATGATCAAGTTCTCCAACCTATTCAAGTGAAAAATGCAGCTAGAGTTGTGGCATTCAGTTTCTCTGTACAGTGAGGGCAGCAGACCTCAACTTCCTTCCCTTTTCATGTGCTGCTGGGGGCTGATGGTCTTTATTTGTGGATTCCGTGTCCATGGCACTCCAACATGGCCAGGAGACCTCCTGTCCTGCTCCAGCAGCAAGTCCACCAAACCCTGGAGCAATACAGCTGAGATAAAAGCTGGGCACAGGAGCAAAGTGACTCAGTTTCGTTTCAAAACTATTTTCCAAAAGGGACTCATAGATAATTTAAGCATGATTTCTTGCTGGAAATACCTGGAGTTCTATTCTCCATAGCAGATCGAGGCTCAATTCCAGTCTTCATCAGTGCCAGCTATCTATCACTGCGACAATCAGCAGTTCACAGAGCAATGAGACAAGTCATAGGCTTTCCTCTAAATCTTGCTATTGAGAGTGATTACTTGGCCTTGGGTAATGAATTAGTTCTATTATACAGCAGCTGGCAGCAGAGAAGCAAATCTGCTGCTCAGGCAGCTCAGAACACGGGTAGGGCTGGAACTGCTCAGCCATGTGCTCCACACACAGCCTTCAGCAGGATTTCTAAACTGAATTCTGCAGACACTACACACGTTTCTCTGGGACTGCAAAATGCACTACATTCATCAATCCAGCTTCTGCTTATTCTGTTCTGAGTTAAGCATTTACCCACTTCTTGGAAATGCAATTCCTCTTCTGTGCAATTTCTCCATGGCACTTTGCTGTATCAGTATCAAATTCAAACTGTGTTAATTCTTCATTCTCTGCCACTCCTTTCAAACTCTGTCACTCTAAATCTACATTTTTCTCCTCCAAACTCCTCCATACTAATTATTCTTCCTCTCCCACTACCAGAAACTTGCCAGCTCTTGACACTGCCTCTTCTATGACCAAGCCTCACTTCTGCAGCAGCTGAAAATGCTCTGGTCATGCACCAGCTCGTCATTGTAGGTCCAGCTTTGTGGCACATAGCTCACGGAGGAGCATGTGGGCACAGAACTGCAGGGTTTGTTTTGGAAACATGAAAAAAGTGCTAAGTAAGTGAATTTGAGAATGAAAGCAGATCTACACAGCCCATTTAAAAGAACATTCTGAAAGTGCTTATAGATTACCAGAAGAAAAGAAAGAAGAATGACAGAATACCCTCAATAGAAACATTATAGCCATGGCGGCGTAAGATAATCTGCCAGGCACTCTTGGGGTGCTGATATCTTCTGTTAGACCAACCTGCTTGTGAAAATGTAAACACCTTTCTGTGAAGACTTTCAGAAAAAAAGCAGCAGTCAAGGAGTGAGAAAGCTACTGTGCAACTAAAACATTGACAAGCCAGAGAGCAAGGAGCAGAAACAAAAAGAGTTAGTTTTCCTCAAGTCAAAAATCAGCTGCAAAGGCCTGATGATGCCGCTCACTCCTTGAGCAAATAAAGAAAAGGAGAGTGTGAAGTGTTGTAAATATGTGCAAGTTATATATAATTTTTTGCATGAGGCAAAAGCCTGAAAAGCTTCAGTAACTCTTTGATGAACAGTTAACATCAGAGCAAACAAATGCCACTAGTGATACACACAAAAATATTACATGTGGAGGTAATAATTTGAATCCTACAGGTATCTTTCATGTCCCAAACGATGTCCACCAGCTCGAAGATCCTTGCCTCTTTCCTCTGTCCTCCACAAAAGGAGAAGGGAGATGCTTCATTTTAACCCATTCCATGCTGCCCATTCAACTGCTGCATTTTTCCTCAACAGTTTCAGGGCTGCTTGGCCATGTCTCTGACTGAAGGGGTATAAGAAGGCTGACAGGGGCCATGAGCAGTGCCAGAAAGCACACTGCAGCGTCCGTAAGGGATCAGATGTAACTGAGCTAACAGATCTGCCTCTGGGAGTTACGGAAGATTTAACAGCATTTTCAACTAAAAAATAGGGACAAATATGGGAAGACAAAATGAGCAGCTTGGAACTTTTAATGATGTTGTGATGTACCTCTGCTCCCTCCTCGCTCTCACATCTTCCTCCCTTTTACCCTGATCTGGCTGAGTGTCAGAGGGTATCTCAAAGGCTTAAGATTCAGTGCTAATGGGACTACTTGAGAATTACTGGCTGTGTTTCAGCCCAGCGTGGGCTCCTGCTTTCTCTCTCTGTTACGTGTTAAGCCTTGCAGCGTTGCCCCAGCTCTGGCAGCTCCACCAGCAATGCAGCCCAGCTCTGGATCAGGCATCACAGCAGCAAGTGCTGCCCCATGGCTGGGGCTGGGCAGGCTGCCTGCAGCTTTCATGTCAGCCTTCCTTGCTTCGGAACAATCTGTAGGACAGCCACAGAAAACTCACTCACACGCCTTCCTCAAGAACCTTGATCTGATCCATTCTATGGTACAAGCATCTTCACAAGACTTTTTAATCACCTTTTACTGGGATTTTTTTCCTCCATGGAAAACCAGCTGACAGGGCAGAGAGAGAGGCACAGAACTCATCAGCAGGGGAACACAAAGTGGTAGCAAACGAAACAGTTAATGTTGAAATGGCTTTGTTCCTCGTGTACACCCTGGAAGCTGCAGCAGCAGAGGTGCAGAGGGCTATCTAAAGCTGCCACAGAGCTGGGAAAGCCCTGAGAGATCTGTGCAGTGAACAAACTTGGTGCTCAGACCAACACTGGAAGACCATGATGCTTTTGCTCCCAGCATCACAGTGGGAATATCTGTGGCTCAAGAACAGTCTGCACAGTCTACTCTTACCAGCTACAGATGTTGGAAGAAGTGCCAGACAGTTCTCAAACAACATCAAGGAAGATTTTCAACCTGTGGGTCTGCACCCATCTAAGAGTTTAAAGATCAGTGACCAAAGTCACCTGTACGCCAGCCTAAATTCACTTCAAAGTGGCCCATACCAACAACTGAGTACTGAGTGGACTGCTCACAAATGCTGACAAAGGTGTATGTTAGAAGACGCTGGCCTGTTCCACTGCTAGATGTGTTCTACAAAATGCAAAATGGTAACTCCTGAGTAACCCATGGCATCCCCTTCTGGAACTTGCCAGCAAAAAAGCAAACCACAAATGTACTAGGCTAGTAAAAAAGCTATTTTGATAGCATCATGTGGAAAAATCTATTAGTACTACGAGCCAAAACCTTTCTCTGCTATGACGTACACCTGTAATAGGAGTGCTTCCCAAAGCTGTCACCACAGCCTATGCAGACAGTACCATGACAAGCAGGGTATCACCAGCAGGTCCAGCCCATGGAGCACAGCCTGCTCTCCTCTCAACTCAAACAAGTGCTTGTCTGCTGGCATGGCAGGTATGCGAGGGCTCTTGCTGGCCCAGCCCTCTCTGGTGCCTGCCCCCCATGCTGCAGGCTCACCCGGTCTGTGCTGTGGGTACAGTGCAAACCTGCAGAGCTGATAGCCCAGATTTCCTGCCACATACCAGCCCTCTACCTGAGGTCTTCTTAAGAGGTAGTTTTCCACAGTGGTATGACATAAAAAATTCCAACCACGCTAAAGCGTACTTCTATTTTTCAAGGCAAACACTTGTTGAAGCACCCTGTTCTTGAAAAACTGCAGCTGAACAAACTGTTGGCCGTGATTTTGTGCTGCTCTGCACTCAAGTGGATCATACCACTAAAAGGGAGCGTGACATGTAATTAAATATGGCCAGTGACACTTTAAACTGACATAAACTGATGACAGCATGCAAAGCACAGTGTGGGGACCATCAAGTCCATTATGCTTCTTTCAGATTTCCCCAGGTCCTACCTCCCTGTCTCACATGTGGAACCGTGCGTGGTCACTGGAGATGTGCGCAGCAGAGAGCAGCCACCACAACATGGTCCAAGATTTTGGGAGGCTTCCAGCAAATCTGCCCTGTGTGCACAGCAAGGGAGGCACATCCCATCAGTGCTGGATTCTGAAAGAGCTGAGCCACAGAACAAGTGCTCCCTGGAAGTGTCAGAAGCAAAGACAGAAATATCGATGCCTTATGTTGAATATTCCAAGAGAGAAGCCAGCAGTGGTGCCTGCCAGGCTCAGCAGGCTGGCTCCCCAAGCTCTGCCTGGTGTGAACAGGAGGAGCACACACAACGTGAGAAATACCACCCTTGCTGTCCTGAGCTGCAGCATGGCCACCATGAAAACAGCTGTAGCCAAAATATTTCCAAAGACAGATACTATCTGCAATGCTGCAGCACCACATACTTGCTTCAAAATAGAAGAATGTCCTCTCTTTGGGATCACACTTTGTGTCAGTAGCCACTGAAATAATGAAAACAAGTCCTGAGTTAAGCTTAAACATTGAAGATTCCTGTAACGCAGAACCAGGTTGCACTACAGATAAAGATGTGCTCCATGGAGCATACACAACAATGGAAGATAAGGAATCATAGAGACTAAAACCAAGGTTTAATCTGGTTACTTAAATGACAAGTTAATTCTACCTGGTCATTTATTATCACACAGGCAAAAGTGAAATAAGAGAGACCCAAATGTCACCAAATCTGCCAGAATCTTCCAGTCTCAGAGATAAATTTTTCATTTTGGATGCTAAAATAAAGCAGCTTTTTAGAAAATACTGAGTACCTGGCATCTTCTCATTATTCCTACTGTGTCTTTTTAAATGACATTCAGTACAAAGTGCTATGTTATACCTTCAGCACATGTTGTTTGCAGCCTAACACTGAAGACATTGAAGGTGCATTTTGCACCCAAGTTGGAAAGTGAGACTCTTTAGAGTACCCCATGCCTACCACTGCAGAAATCGCTCCTAGGTTTGTCTACAGGACATGTGCCCCATTCAGAGCACAGAACAAATGGGGAATTAGGGAATTAAGTGATCTTCAAGCGACTCTTTAAATCATCTACATTTTCCATTTTTGCCGTATATCCACCCTTAACATGCAGCTGCATGGCAACTCATTTAATCTTTAACACAGAATCATAGAATCGTTCTGGTTGGAAAAGGCCTTTAAGATCAACAAGTCCAACTGTTCCAACAGACCACCCAGAGAACCCCCCCTCACTACAAACTCTGTTCAGGTAGGTGCAGAAGAGTGAGAAGGTCTCCCCTGAGCCTCCTTTTCTCCAGCCTAAACAACCTCAGTTCCCTCAAACAGTCCTAACACCCCCTGCCTAACTTGGTGTCATCTGCAAACTGACTGAGGGTGTCTCAATGCCCTCATCCAGATCATTGATAAAGATATTAAAGAGAACAGGACCCAATACTGAGCCCTGGGAACACCACTTGTGACTGGTCACCAACTGGATTTAACCCCATTCGCCACAACTCTCTGGGTCTAGCCATCCAGCCAATTTTTTATCCAGTAAAGCATATGTCCATCTAAGCCATGAGCAATCAACTTCTCCAGGAGAATGCTGTGGGACACAGCATCAAAAGCTTTACCAAAGTTTCTAACATCTACAAGACTGACATCTGCAATGAGACCATTTTTAGACTCTATTTGTAATCCATGGGCAGAAAGAGGTCCTTACATAGTAAGCGTCCCATGACAGTTTTTTCATTTTTTAGCTAAGGACAAAGAAAAACACCTTTAAAAGTTCTGTCCTGTGTAATTTCAGAAAGGCCACTGATGTGATTGTTCTCACCTGCTACCAGTGCAACATCCATGAGCCCACGTGTAGAGCACCCCAACTTGTGCAGTGAACAGAAGACACATCCATTAGTAAGACCCTTCCTTTCACAAACTGATCCTACTACTCCATTTTAAAATTTTATCTACACCTTCAGCAGTCCAAGACAATTATCCAGATGTAGGACAGACAGCAGTCTTATGAGCAAGGGGTTGTGAACTGCAGTATCACATCTCCTTCACATTCTCATGGGGCTTTCAAATCCCTCAGAAACCTTGATTGAAAAGTGATCTTCTGGCAGAAAAATGTAATTTCCTCACACTCTTAATAGAAAACCCTAAATTCTTTAATTTCTTTCACATTTTCCAGAAATGTCAATGGTCAGATGACCAGAAGTTTGAAGTCTGAAAAGATACAGTTACAGAAAATCATAGATACAAAAAAAGACACTTTGAAACTAAAATGCAACACATTAGCACACAATTCTCATTGTCACTCCCATCTCACAAATACCCCACTTTGGACAGAGATTTGCTGTTGAATCATGCAGAGCAGACCAGTCTCAGCAGCAGAGAGGTCTGAACTTTGAAAACTCTGCCCTTCCCTCTGAGACAACACCCACAGCAGCCTCCATCCACAGCCTTGTGAATCTCCCCCTTTGCCTTCCTTGGTCATCCCCACAGGGAGTTATCCCTGCACGAAGAGAATCAAAATCATCCTTCTGTGCCTGAAGGAGATGCCATCCCCTCTTCAGCCATGGTTGCTGCTCCTCCCTGGTGAGGAGCATCTGGTGCTCCATCTCTCAGCAGCAGTAGAACAATCAGAACTCTCAAGGTGGTACCACAGGCATCCCTGGCCAGGGTCAGCAGGAGATGGGAGCACCAGTTCCAGTCTGGCAGTTGCTCAGCCAAGTATCTTAACTGCTAAGCTTGTAGCATCAGCAGGTGAAGACATACAGGTTTCCTGTGCACAACACTGTGCTCACTGCTTAAAAATCACAGTAGGGTTCAGCATCCACAGCCTTAGTGCACTTGATTAAAGGCCAGGTTCTTTTTCCACCACACGAGAGTACATATTGCAGCATTACTTGTTCCATGGAGTATCCTTAGAAAAAAGCAGTGGTAGCAGCCACATTTGTACCCAGATCATCACATATCCCCTCGGTCCTTGTTGCTTTTTGTGACTTTTTATGTTGGGCTGATTTTTGAGTAGGGAGATGAAGGAACAACAGAGTGTGAAGTAACAAACTCCAAGGATGTAGAAGAACCTGATAAGAAAGCAAAGCACCATTGCTGCATGCAGGAGGTACCAATGCCACATAGAAAGAGCCCAGGCCCCAAGTCCTCACAGCCAGCCAGGTATATACCCTACATATTCTATGTATGGTCATCAGGAAAAGCTCTTTTGCAATAGGTACCAACATCTCTTCTCTTCCAAGTGTATTGTACATATTCTATAGCTCCCACGATAGCAGAGGGCAGCTCCAGCAGCCTCTGGTGCCAGCCCTCGCTGTGGCAGCACTGGCCACAGTAATGCTCACCTCTGGGGCTGGCTGGGTATTTTCTGACAAAATGTTTTGGGGTTTTTCTTGCTCAAAATAAGCTCCATCACTAATATGAAGAAAGAGAAATATAAACCATATTTTTTCTCTCTCTAAAAATAGGGGTTTTATCACAATACTGCTTCACACAAATGTTCAGAAGTTGAATTTTGTCAGAAAGTGGAATTGTCCCTGCTTATCAGCTGCCAAGTCTAGTTTCTCCTTAAGCACACTGTCTCCTTGGATCGTATCAGCTTATGAGATGCAGCTTGGCACAGAAATCCTCTACACTTTCTCTCCTATTACAAAATAAAATAGAGACATTATAATTTCTATGAATTCCTTTCATACTTTTTCTCCATGGCTACCTGGGCACATGGAATGAAGCAGCTCCTGCCACGCCAGGCCATGCCTCCTGAAGCTGAACGTGTCGCAATCTCCAGGCTCAACTGCTGGCACATTTCCATGCCCATGTGGCAGATGTCACAGGCTGGGTTAGGTGAGTTAACCCCCAGCCCCCTCCAATATTACACAGTGGAAGACAAGTGCAGCACTGTCTGATGCCTGCACATGCTCCACGCATCAGGGAGAAGCTTCAGATTCTTTCCTCCCAAAGTGCCCCACGGTGCCGGTAAATCAAGCCGCCAAAGTGCAGACAAGATCAGTGGCAGCTCTCAGTCCTACTCAGTCCAGCTTGCTCAGTCAGATTCCAGAGCCACCTCCATCCATGCTGGAAGCACATGCTGTGCTTCATACAGAGACTTACATCTGTGGGATGACTGAAGCTATAAAAAGTGCTGACAATTTTCAGTGAATTTGCATATGTTGCTACTGCTGCTGCTTATATAAGTGATTTCTTGCTAACCACAAATACAAAAAGCAATGCTTAAAATAGATTTTAAAACAAACTGCTTGCAAATGTGACTGAATGACACATCTCCCCACCCTTCTGAAAATCACTTCTCTATAAAATGCAGAGGCAATAGCCAGTGTTTCCTCAGAGGGTCCCATGCAAAGCACCTCCTGGAGTCCACACCCCAGAGATCCAACAGCACCTCACCCCCTTGACATCTCTGCTGCCCTGCATCAATAAAAGTTGTGACAAACCTGAGACTTGTCCCAGGGTACTCTCAGGTCTGTACATATCTTTCTACGTACATCATCATCCCAAACATCTCTGATGCAGACAGGGTGAGGAGGCAGCCAGCCTCTCAGTAGGAAACATTTTGTTGCCTTCAACTGTTAAGACATCCCTCACTGTATCACATACCACATTTCACTTGCTCTGTACCTGTACTGACCATGGCAGCACTGGCTTGGAGGACTGCTTCTCGCCTGGATCTGCACAGGTTCCCCCTCACACCAGACTGGGAAGGGCAAAGGCTTAACCTGGGACTGCAACTGTCTGGTACAAAACATCCCTGTAGCTCTACTCAAATGGTCGAAAGGCCAGACAATAATATACAAGTATGCGTGAGAGAGGAAATGGTCAGAAGATGCAGCTGCTCATGGTTGACACAGCTATAAATCACCAAAGGTTGAAACTGGTGGTGTACCTGCTCAGTAAGATTATGGATCACAAACAACAACACCCCTCCTGTCCCAGGTCCTTGGGTTTGCAGAAGGGTGTCGCTTGCTCACAGACCAAGCTCAGTCAAAGCAAAACCATATCAGTTTGACAGTACTCTTGGATTCCTCTGGTCTCAATGGATTCTCATGTTCAGGAAATGTTGGTTAGGGGCTGTTTCTCCATTAACAGACTATCACCAAGAGCACAACAGTGTAAGAAACAGTACTTGGCTTCCCAGCACACGGAAGACAAGGACATGTTGGAGAGAGTCCAGCAAAGGACTACAACGATTATTAAGGGATTGGAGCATCTGTCATACAAGGAAAGGCTGAAAGAACTGGGACTGTTCAGCATCAAGACAAGAAAGCTCGGGGGGGGATGTTATCAATATGTATAAAAACCCATAGGGGAGACAGTAAGAACAGCAGAGAGAGATACTAAATGAAGGATGAGACGCAATGGGCACAAATTAAAGCACAGAACTGTGAGGATAGTCAAACACTGGAACAGATTACCCGGAAAGATCGTGGAGTCTCCACACTTGCACATATTCAAAACCTGACCAGACATGGCCAGGGAAGCTGGACTAGCTGATCTCCAGAGGTCCCTTCCAACTCAACGATTCCATGAACAACACCACAACAGCTTCCTTGACTACTGCCAACCAGCCTGGCCTCAGGGAACCCATCTGGAATCCCTTCATAGAGCTAATACCCTCCTTTGCTCACTTTGTTCTCTGCTTTTGATAGTCTTTTGGTTTATGCTATTATCCTTTTTTTGCTCTATGATAGCTGTATCTTCCCCAGAGTTCACAGCGACATCTTGTTTCTGGCTTATCCCTACAACTCCTCCAGTCCATCTCCAGCTCCAATTGTTTCCATCATTGCCATGAGCAGAACCTCCAGCCATCATTGTTTTCTTCTAACCCATCACTGTGGTCTTGCAGCAACCACAGGAGCAGGAATCAAAAGATGCCAAACATCCTTACCTCTTTACCTCCTTGTGTTTCTCTTGCCCCACATTTACTATGTTTGGTTCTTCCAATGATCTTCTGTGATGAATGAATTAAAAACACATCTTTGCTAGCAAGAGAACTAAGGAGGCAAAGCCAGCAGTCCCTCAGGAATGCCCATCTCAAGCACTGAAGTTCATTTCCCACAAGCCACCTTCATGGTTTCCTCAGAGCTGCACAGCTCCACATTTGCCATTAAACCCATTCTGGTTAACCACCAGCTGTGGATACCTATTTTTCTTTTCAAGAGCCAAGAGCTACCACCGAGTGTGAGTGCACATGTGGAGGAAGAGCCTGCCCTATCCTCAGCTCCTGGATCAGCCAGCTAGAGCCATGTGGAAGCCTGCAGATGATCAGTGCTGGCAGCTCCACAGCCTGGCTGCCTCTGAAGAGACACAGGTGCTGCCGGTGCAGCGCGGTTCCTCCCAAGACTGAGATAACATCAAGAACAGTCATTTCTCCTCTTTCATCCAGCAGGAACTAGCACAAATGCAGGCTGACTGCTAAACTAACTGCTTTAGGGTGGAAGAGACTCCCCTCTCAGCTGCTGTCCTTCATCCCTTTCTTGCTTGCCTCCTTCAGCTCATGACCAAAACCCAGTGCAGACTCACTGTCAGAGATTTCTGTGTTGGTAAACATGAAGTTGTATGAATGAGAACATCCAGCCTGCCTGTCTACACACAATGGCAGGCTTAAAGTTACAAAGCCTTCAAAAGAAGGCCATCTCCTTTCAGTAGCACCCAGCCACCTGACAGACTTTGCTGTGGGGATAAAGGGAGTGTGCCACGCAGGGCAAACCCCATCAGCCCTGGCATGCCTTGGACAATGCCGTAAGCCACATTCATTCACTGCTGTGGCAGAAAATGTATCCAGCTGTCCTTCAGGACAATGAGGTACAGGGCTTCAGAGACAGGAACACAGGCTGGAGTGAAGAGCTGGGCACGGGGAAGTAAGGGCAGGACAGAGGGTGGGATTAACCTCTTCCGCTTTCAACAACAGCCTGTGGTTAGCTCAGCTCAGAGAGTAACGCTGAACCTTACCAAAAGCTGCAGGGCCATGGCCACCCAAAGCCAACATAAGTGCTGGCTGGTGCTGAAAGGAGAATTGTGTTCATGGCCCCATCTGGTCATGCACTGTTATCACCTCCCTGACACCAGTTCCAGTGTCAATGTTGGATGAGGGACTAGAGTGCACTGTCAGCAAATGCTGGGAGGAGTGGCTGACACACCAGAGCTGTGCTGCCATCCAGAGACCTGGACAGGCTGGAGAGCTGGGGGGGAGAAATTTAATGAAATATAACAGGGGCAAGTGTAGAGTCTTGCATCTGGGCAAGAACAACCCCAGGTACCAGTAGAGGTTGGGGACTGAGCTGTTGGAGAGCAGCGTAGGAGAAAGAGACCTGGGGGTCCTGGTGGACNTAGATGATCTTTTGAGGTCCCTTCCAATCCCTGACATTCTGTGATTCTGTGATTCTGTGACATGGACTTGGATCAGAGGATAGAGGAGGAGAGTATTTATATTGTGATGTCTTTCAGTCAGATCAGGTCCCTGCACATCCCCCTGCACAGGGGGAAAGGCTGCCTGCACAGAGCCATCATACACACACACAGAGTTTTCTTCTCACACATCTACTCTACTGTAACGTGTGCCAAGTACCTGTGGTCCCATAAATCTGGCTAATTTGGTGAATTAGCTCTCATTTGACATATTAACTTGGGTTAGTCCTCATTAGGCACCAGCTCTGGAGAAAAGGCAAACATGCCCAAGTGAGCACCACTCAGCACTTGCCACCTTTCTTACCCTCTTTCCAAAGAGAAAGGATGCTGGGCTGTGTGGACAAGTGGTCTGCAGCAAAGTTCTCAGTGGTACATGAGCCAAGGGTCAGAAGGGCACACCTGGGGGCTGCAGGCACTGATCTGAGCACAGTGGAACTTGCTCAGACATAAGTAGGAAAAGAGGAGTTTCCGAGAGAGATGATAGGAAAGCAAAATTACTGTGTGCACAGAAGTGATTTCCCACTGCCTTTGCTGAGCAGAGCTCGTCTCATCTCATGACACATTTTGCCTCAAACAATTCCTAAATTCCTGGTTAGATGTGTAAATATTTAGCAATTTGTGAAACCACAAACATTCACATATCTCAGTAAATGATCTTGTAGGTGGCAAAACTGACAAACAAAAGGACTCCTACATTCTTAAACTAACAAAAACATCCCAAGTGCTTCAGCGGCAGAGAAAAGTCCCTGGCCTCACTCCTGTGGCACTGAGTGGGGAAATTCTGCTTCTAATTTCCTGTCTTTCCAGGTAAGAAGAATGAGAAACAGAAACTCAATGGAAACATCACAGAATTTTTAATTCATTTGGACTCGAGAAACCAAAAAGCAATGACAGATCTCTAGGCAAAATGTCCTTTTGCACAGAACCTTTTGCTCACAGAACACTGCTGTGCATATAACTGGGGGGCCCAGCTCTGCTCACGCTGTGCTTCCTGCCACGCTAGATTCCCCAGAGTGTGCTTGGAAAACACGGGGCAAGTAGTGCCAGCCTTGCAGGTAAGCAAAGCAGGCCATCTGATTCCCCTTCGAGACCTGGAGGACAACCAGAGAAACACTGTGCTGCTAACCACTTCAGCCCAGTCACTGCTGGGACACTGCTTCAGGAGACCATTTCCATACCCACATCCCAGGTGAAGTGCCAAATGACAACAGGGCATGGTCGGCGAGGGAAGGACTGATGGTCTCACAGGAGGCTCTTGTTTTGGCGCATGAGGTGTTTCAGAAATACAGAGATTGTGATGGCACTGCTGGTGGATATATATTTCACACTTGCACCATGTCTTGTTTGCAGAGGAAAGAAAGTCATAAACAAGTCCAAATCCAAGCAGTCTTGAGGTGGGAGCACAACTGTTGCCCCAGCTCTCAGGGCCATGAAAACAACTGAAGCTGACAGAGCTTCCCAGCATCCTGATTGGAAGCCCTTGACCTCTGACTCTGGGCAACGGACCCTACCTCTGCTGGAGCCCTCTGGGGCAGTGCCACAGGTAAAGCAGAAGGTGTGTCCAGTCAGCTGCAGAACTGTTGCAGCAGAAGGGCCGGATCTGAATTACCTCTTCCATAACATAAAGCCAGTAGATGTTCAGTGAAAGAAAATGAGAGGCGGAGGGGAAGGGAGAAGGGAGAGGAACTTGCCTAGCATCTGGCCAACATGCATGGCTGACAGGACCTGCATCACCTTAGACACTGACTTCTGCTGCTGTTCAGCAACCGTGAAAACACCAGTGGCCAGAGGAGCCCGCTCGCCGCGCAGCCTGAACACTGGTACTCGGTGGCTACGACCGAGGGTCCCAAAGGCTGCGGCTGCCGGAGCGGGGCCGGGAGGCTGCTCTTCCCCCGCTCTCACCAGCACCCAGCACACCCAGCCTGGGGGGGCCGGGGCACCTGCCCTGGGCAGCGCGATGCCGAGGTGGTCCCGGCAGCAACGCCCATGTGCAGCAGCGCTCCCGGCACCCCCTGAGAGCGGAGCTGGCGGCGGGGGCACCGCGGCTGCCGGACAGCGGGACAGCCCCGGAACGGCTCCTGCCCCCGGGCTGTCCGGGCTCTGGGCGCCCCGGGACGGCTCCTGCCCCCCACCCCCCACCCCGGCCCG
>VYZX01005376.1:40686-117407 GCA_013401335.1 Brachypteracias leptosomus
GGAGGAGGGGGAGGAGAGGGGGGTGAGGCCACCCGAGTGCGCAGTCCCGGGTCGGCGGTACTGACAGGCAGACAGACAGAGAGTGAGCGTGTGTGACCCTGAGACACCACGTGTAAGTTCCCGAGAGACGGGGGGGGGAGACACCGTGTGTGTGTGAGTGCGTGTGGGGGTGTGACAAGACACCGTGTGTCCGAGGGACGCTGTGTGTGACATCGTGTGGGACAGACACCGACCCCTTGTGTGCCTGTGAGCCGCACCCGTGTGCACGGCAGCCACCCTGTGACACCCGGAACCCCGCGGGGATGTGGAAGGCGCCACGAGTGACACGGAGTGTGTCTGGAGCGTGTGACACGCAGAAGCGTCAGACACACGGTGTGTCACACAGAGGGGTCAGACACACGGTGTGTCACACGCTCCGGAGGTGTCTGACAGCTCCGTGTGTCTGCAACACTGCGTGTGATGAGGCTGTGTCCCCGAGACACCGTGTGTGTGCCTGGAGATGCTGGTGTCTGGTGTCTGAGTGTGCAACATGTCTGCAATGACATGCGACACACGCCCTAGTGCGTTCAATCCATTCTGCTGAAAGACACGGGGTGACACAGCCAGACATACAAGTGCGGGGGACACATCCCCAAGTGCACACACCTCTGCAGCGCAGCCGAGCGTGCAGTCGCTCCGTGTGCGTGTCTGACCGCAGCACGCGTGTCAACCGTGTGTGTGAGAGACACTGCTGAGTGTGTGACACCCTGGTCTGTGTGACACCCCCATGTGTGAGCAAAGTGCCATGTGCGTGACACCCTCACCGGTGTGACACCTGTGCATGTGTGCTTATGAGGCACCACTGCATGTTTTGTTCATGGACAGCCACTCAGTGTGCACAACTGTTCTGGGTGTGCAGCCCGACTCACTTTGCACCATGAGGGTGACTCCTCTGTGTGTGTGTGTAAGATGCATCTGTCTTTGTGCACACAGGTGTATAGGAATGTGTGTGTAGGAATTCTGTCCCAGAATGCATGCCTGTCTCACTGCACGTATGCAATACATACCTACCTGTATGTGTACGAGCACTGTGTGGATGGGTGTATATGAAGTGCTGGCATCAATGTGTGTGTGACCTGCCACAGGGTGAGCTGCTGGACACACTCAGTGGCGGGGGGGGGTGGTGATGTGCATGTATGAGACGTGCCCATGCGGTACTTGGGATCTCCATGTGCACATGGGTGTACCCAAAAGGCAGGGCACACCTGAGTGACTCCATGCTATGTCTGGTGTGTTGTTTATTGGATACATGTGTGTGCTTGTGTGTCAGACTCTCCCACAATTGCATGTGAGAAACAATCTTGCGTGAAGGTGGTGTACACACATTTGCTTGTGCGGGAGACATTGTGCATGTGAGAGCCTCACCTGTGAGTGTGATCATGCAGATGATCTGCATGTGTGATACACATCATGGGGGTAGGGAGGCAGGCATTGGTCTCTTCTCACAAGCCACATCTGACAGGACAAGGGGAAATGGGGTTAAGTTACGCCAGGGGAGGGTTAGGTTGGGCATTAGGAAAAACTACATTGAAAGGGTTGTCAAGGACTGGAACAGGCTGCCCAGGGAGGTGGTTGAATCACCATCCCTGGATGTATTTAAAAGCCATCTAGATAGGGTGCTCAAGGATATGGTGTAGAAGTGGCCTGGTAGAGATAGATAATGGTTGGACTTGATGATCTTATAAGTCCTTTCCAACCATAGGAATTCTGTGATGCTCTGATCAGTAATAGCTGTGGCATGTGGAGAAGAGGGAGAGGCTTACTTCTGTGTGTGCAAGGTTCCTGCTAGCGTGGGTGTGGAAGTGATGAGGCCAAATGAGTTGGATCTGCCTGACTGGTCCCCCACAGCTGTGTCCATGCCTGCCACCCAGCATCTTTTAGTAGTCAGTCAGTGGTGAGGGGAAAGGAGGACATAAGCCTGCAGCTGTATTCAGACATTAGTGAGATGAGTGGGTCCTTCTTACTGACCAGTGGGGCCAGATACACCCAGTGGAAATGTCCACATCTTCTCTAATGCTCCCTCTGTTGATTGCCTCCCAGGTACTGTGTGTCTGCTGGTGAGCTGGAAAACAAGTCTACTTCCAGTGCATTTGTGAGACCTTTGGGTGCATGCAAGTGTGTGAGCACTGAACTCGGTGTGCATGCGTTTGAGAAGCTCGCTGGTCCACAGGAAAGGCTTGCTGCAGTGCAGGGCTGGTGACTGACTCCAGAATACACATGCACACGTGTAGCCTGCACTTGGCTGCGTGTGTGCACATCATTCATTTCAGTGTGTGTGTGACACTGTCCACTGTGGATGTGGCAAAAACTCCCCATTTCCGCAACTTGCAAAACCTGACATGTGTGGTTTGACTTGACCCAGTGTGTCTATGTCTCAACAGCAGTGGCGTGGCATATTTCTCTGTAGTTTGGTGAGATCCTCTACTCAGGAGGGTTGAGACAGTGTGTACATCTATATAAGCCATGGTGTATTCAGGCGTGTTGCTCTGGAGAGCATGAGATCTGTGTCAGTGTGTATGATTCCCCCTGTGTGCATTACATTATCTCCATATTCCAGTCATTGGCTCTGCTGGGCTTATGGTTGTGGTTCTGTGTATGAGTCTATTGTGTGTCCCATTCTGCTGTATGAGAGTCCCTGCTCGTATGAAGCACAGTTGGGCATGCAGGTGTTCAGGGGACTGCAGCCTGTGTGTGATGCTCCTTGCCTGTTTGGAACTCCTCTGTAGGTGACCTCCTGCAGGTCAGGCATTCCTGTCTGTGCGCCCCACCATGGGTATGCACAGACACCTGCAGCGCATTTTGGGGATCCTCTGCTGGGAAACGAGCTGATTGTCTGTGAGAACAGACACAGCTAGCCTGATAAAAGGATGAGCGGAACCCAAAGAAGATAAAGGTGCCTCCTCCTTGTTCTTTCCCAGGTCTGGCCAACCTTGGATGGAATCCAAGGAGGAGAAAAACTAGCAGATGTCCCGCTTTTGAAGTTTTCTTGAGGTTGCCTATGCAACCTGAGCTGTTTATTCAGTAGTATAAAAACTGGTCCCGCTTGCAGAGAAGTCAGAAGCCGTTCTGTGGGTGGAGACACCACGCAGGATTTTCCCCATCATCGAGAAGGCCCCCGACTGCTCGCTGCAACCAGGGTTCCCCAGTGACAGCGGGACAGAGGGAGATATTGGAAGAGATACTGGAAGAGACATTGGAAGAGACATTGAAAGAGACAAAGGTAATGGATCTGATTGTCTACCCCTCTGGAATAGGTCGCAGCTTGGTCACATATCTTTTTTAGTGTTTATAATATTATGTGCATTGATGCACCTCTCTGGCATTGCCCAGGGAGGCCTGTGCATGGCCATGGTGGTATTCAGGGTGTTGTTGATTTCTCCACCCATCATCGAATTTGCTGCCTGGTTTCTTTTCCCTTCTATTATTGAGTTTGTAATGAGGTTTGTGTTCCCTTTCATTTTTCATCACCCGTGGTTAGCAGATTCGTCACCTCTGTTTCTGGCCATGCAGCATCAGCTTTTTGTTTTGTAGAAATAGACAATAAAGTCTCCATCTGTATCCTGCTGGTGGTGGTTGCGTTCCTGGTGTTGTGCAGGATAATTGCCAAAACAGGGAAGCAGGTGCTGCTGCAGGTCCTGCACTTCAGGGCACATGAGTCAACTTCTGTTCCAGTGGAAAGGACGCAGGTGCTTCTGGGAGGCACTCCCAGGTTTTGCGCAATTTGAGGTGTTTTGCTGTGAGTTCAGTCTTTTTCACAGACCCTATCTGATCAGTGACTCCTGTATGACCTGTCCTGTTTCTAAGATTCAGATTGCTCTCTCTCATCTTCTTTTCATGGAGGAAGAGCCTCCCATTTCTCCTTTTGATTTGATCTTGCTTTGCCATCGGTAGTGAGGAGCAAGTTCAGAACAACCACCACCTTTTGTGCCCATAATGTTCCGTCACACGTGTGTCTTCTGGTCTGGGGCTGCACAGACTTTTTATGTGACACCTTATTTGAGTATTTTCTATCTCTTTTTTCCTAGAGTTTTACAAATTTGCAATACCTTTTTCTTTCAAGTGAGCAATCAGATAGACTGACTGTAGGCTACCTGAACATCTCAGAAGGTGACTTTTGATGTATGGCCCTGGCCTTCATTTAGACAGGCTAAGCAGCAATCTGAGCTACGCTCTTCAAGGTTTTTCTTGATCCCTTCCACAACCTTCAGACTACTTTTCACAGTTCTCTTTTTGATCTTCTGAATTTGTGGTAAATTGCTTCAAATTATCCCCCTTTGATAAGCATTTAAGCTTATAACTATTGAACCGTGATCCATTATGTGTTATTATCACACCAGCTGTGCCTTGCTTGGCAAAAAGCAGCAGACTCGATATCATGGCACACATTCAGGTACATCTATCAGCAGTATTCTCCAACATTGCCATTTATAGATGGCAAGAACTGAAATCAAACCAAACCCCCATGGCAGGGGGATTGGAACTAGAAGATCTTTGAGGTCCCTTCCAACCCTGACAGTTCTATGATTCTGTATTTTTCTTCAGCTTTGCCTATGTTGGAATATAGATCAAGATAGTTTAGAGCTTTCATGTATGATGAATTTTTGTCTAAATTTTACTTTTCTTATGTTTAATGTTGCCAGAATACTTGAACATTTGTCTCTGATTTATTCTTGTGTAGATAATTACATGGTCTTGAGGTCCTTCTCCTCAACTTGCAAAATAGCTTTTCTTCTCAAATTAGTGTCATGTGAACATATTCTGGGTTAGGATGAGATGAATCTCACCTTGAAAGGATCTTTTTCTCCCTGTCTGCTACCAAAGAGTCTAGGGTGAAGACCTCAGTCTTAGACATCTAACTTTGTAACAAGCCTTAGTTCACTGGAATGCTGCCTGTGAATGAGAAAGAGCCAAGTTCATATAATACTGCAGAGAGCCTTGGTTGTGGTTATCTAGTCAGAGAGAATTTATTCCATCATTTTACACATTGTACCTGGAGCTTGAAATGACACCACTAAGACAAGCCCTATACAGATGGGCAGATTCCCTGAAGAGGGACCTAAGAACATCTCGGGAGTAACAGGAGCAAGTTCACATCTGACAGCTGTAGAAGCAGCGTGATCATTGTTTTGTTTGTTTAAAGCAACATCTGACAATCTGTCTAGCCTGTGGAAAAGAGCTCAATTACTTCTGCTGTCTTCGCTGAAAAGATCCCACGGAGCTCAAAATGAGAAAGGGTTGACATAGGAGCATGGGAGAGGTTTTAGTAATGATGGACTGGAGATTACATAAATAATCGATTGGCCATACCTATTTGCAAGACACAGCACCAGCACCAGATCTCCTGAGGCCAAAAAACAAGAAAAAAAAGAGTAAAAAGAAACCACATGTGGCACTGGATCTTTAAATGACCTTTGAAGTCTAAATGACTAGCAGTTCCATTTCTGGAGAGGAAAAATTCTGAGCCTGTACACAAAAGATACTTCCAGTTGTTAAAATGCTTAAAAGCTCTAGCTTTTGATGGAAGAACAGATACAGGAGCTCAGAACAAAATTGCATCTAGTCCACAGTCTTCCTTCTGACAGCACCTCAAAGAGAATGCATAGGGTGGAGTGAAAGAGCAGGACAACATGGAGCAGTGCTTCCCTTGAATGATGTCCCACTGTCCACCAAACTGCAGTTTAGGAATTTCCTAAGCTAGATATTCTTGAGTATCACACTTGGCAATTTAGGCATCCAGGACCTGGAACGTTCCAAGGAGAGGACTCAGTTCTGAGTCATACTCATATGATCAAATATGTGGTTCAAACACTATTTTAAAATGTACTTAATGATACAGAATGGCTTTACCTTTGATTTCTGCCCTTAGTAGTGTTTCTTGTGGCTCTGCTGACCTTGAAACTCCCCTTGTACAAGGTCAATTCTGAAAAATAAGATGCAATGTGCAGTGCCCTGCCTGGCTGTGGCCATTGAAAAACTTAGTGATGTTCCAGGGCAAGTTTAGTCATCTTTGTAACAGTGCCCAAGAGCTGTACCTACTATTTTCGTCAGACATAAACAAACATAGTCTCTGTCTATAAATGGACAGTGATAGTACATGAACAAACAGCTTGTGGTGATTCACCTGAGACTAAACTGGATTTGCCTGCCAGGATAATTCACCTGGAGAGACGACTTCTTCCATTCACCTCCTTTCTTGGAAGCAGACTGAGAATAACAAACTGTTCTGATAACATCAGCCTACTTCCAGTCAACATATTTCCTACTAAGAGGCAGGGCAGGTCCCACCCTGTTACATGACAGGCATATATTTGGTCATATAAGTGTGACTCATAACTCTGACTCTTCGCCTTAGAGTTGGGTATCAACAGCAGCCAGAAGTCACAAAGCCCTTGTTTGAAATGGTGGTGCCATGCCTTCCCTCCAGCAGGTCAGCATCCATTTCTATCTTCTTGTGGGCTCTGGAAAGCCAAGGTCACAACCATGTGCTGCAATTCATTAGCTACAGAATTTGAGGAGAGAGCTTCCCTCAGTCCATCTCACTGTTATTCCTCTCGCTGCAAACTACACATGCAGGACATATCCAGGGCATTTCCTGGTGGTCAGGATGCTCACAAAGAGGAGGACAGGCCTGGCTCTAGACCACCTCAATGATTCCTAAGCATTTATATTCATTAGAGCAGATACTGTAGCTTTTCCTCTCTCCTTCTTGCTTTTTGTAGCTCTCTTCTTCCAGTTCTATAAACACTAGGTCACACAATTTTACTTATTGAATGTTTAACTATTTCATGCTAAATGGAAAAGCCATTGAAAGGAAGAAAGGCATTATCTATAAATCATAATTTCAGTATCTGTAACAAGCAAGTTGTCGCCATTTGGGTCTAATAAGAGTTATACAACAACATAAGAAAAATAGTTCCATATCAGTCCACAGGTCTGTCTGGTTTACTATCCTGTTTCCAGCAATATCTAATAGCCGAAGTCCAGGACAGGTGCAGAGACATATTTATGAAGAACATCCTCTTGATTTCCAGCTCAGGTCTTCCCTAGTTCGATTTGATTTCTTGTATTTAATAGCTCATCTCCATTATCTAGGGGATTTATTTTTTGAGGCCATGCAAACTTTTGGCATCCATAAAATTCCGTAGTAAGGGCTTCCAGTGCAGGCATTATATTTTGCAACCTGGCCTGTGCCTGCTTCATCTGGGGCAATGCTGGCTCACAATCAGAGGCATAACATGCCAAGAGTGACCTTTATACTACTATAGTTGCACTGATGTCCAAGCCTGAGCTGTAAGTTACATGCATGTTAAGATGTGGGCATGAACCTACACGAATCACCTGCTTTAAGGGTCTTAGGAGACTTGTCCAAGATCAGATGGAGAGGCACTGGAAAAGCAGGGAAACATCCCAAGAGGACTCTGATGAAAGCACCTAAACCTTCCTTCAAACCTCCTTCTCTCTGGCTTAGTATCAGTCTTAGTGGCATGATCTAGACTTGCCAGATTATCTACAGCAGCTTGCTGGGTCCCAGAGCATCTGATCTTTTCTTTTGATCCCATGGAGAACTGGGCTTCTGGCCAGCTAAGAAGAGCAATCCAGCTAGGCAGCCCTCCAGCCCAACTCCCTCTGGGTGTGCTAGTTTGGACATTGATATTTCACTGACACTAAGCTTCCCGCTTCAGCATGAATTGCTCATTACTTGAATTCCATCAGGGATTTCTTATGTCATGAAAGAGCAGAGATTCTGCCTGAACACACTGAGCAGGACTGACTGCTTTCTGTGGATGAAGTTGTTGGTCTGTGTGTATGTGTGTGCCTGTATCTGCAGGACATAGATGTCTCAGTCTTTTCCTGTCAATGGCGTCTCTGTTCTGCAACCATCTGTGGATAAAGCTGCTATTCTCTCGTGAACAATGACTCACACAGGAAAGTCTCTAAGAATTAGGCAAGAACTATGTTCATCCTGACTAGTACTGAAGATGAGGATTCAATCCCATAAACTCTTGGAAACTCAGCATTAGTTTTCCCTTGACAGCTTTAATCTTGAAAATCTTCTGTTGCTGACACACATTTACAAGCAAGAGGTTGGCAGTAAACTGTCTTTGCATGCAGGCACTGCAAGTCCACCACATGCTTCTGACAGACTCAGCACAGCTCTGTTCACTGTGGCCAACCTCTTCCTCACTCCATTTTCCAATGAGGATCCACTTAGTGACTCTTCCACCTCCCACATTCTTCTCAGACCTCACAGATAACTCTTTCCCTTATACTTCCCAGCTACTCTGCATCTCTGACAACTGCAGTGGGTGAGTGGGAAAAAGTAGGGTCACTGTTTCCAGCGCCCTGAAAGCTAGACCTGGACCTGGAGCTGCCCAGAAGACTGTAAAGTTGGTCATAGGGACTATCTGAGGTAGTGATCCATATTGGTACCAAAAAATCACAGCCATCTTCACATCGTTTATCTAGCAGGGTTTGCCTACTTAGGAAATAGATGAAAGAAAGGAAATATCCAGACTCTATCAGACAGTCTTCTGTGGTCAGTGACTGCAGAATGAAGAGCTGCTGAAAAATCAAGTGAGCTTCTCTGGCTAGTGGGGAAGCTTCTGCTTTGTGGCACCTTGTCCCACACTGTGGAAAGGAAGTTTTACAGGGTTCATAGAATCATAGAAATAGTTGGGTTTGAAGGAACCTCAAAGATCATCTAGTTCCAAACCCCCCACCATGGCAGTGACATCTCCCAATAGACCAGGATGCTCAAGGCCCCATCCAACCTGACCTTGAACACCTCCAGGGATGGAGCATCCACAACTTTCCTGGGCAACCTGTGCCAGTGTCTCACCACCCTCAGAGTGAAGAATTTGCTCCTAATTTCCAATCAAAATCTATCTTCTCACAGTTTCAAATTATCACACTTTGTCCTATCACTCCAGGCCTTTGTGAAAAGTTCCTCCCCAGCTTTCTTGTAGGCGCCTTCAGGCACTGGAAGGCCACAATAAGGTCTCCCTGGAGCCTCCTCTTCTCCAGGCTGAACAAGCCCAATTCTCTGAGCCTGTCCTCATAGGAGAGATGTTCCAGCCCTTTAATCATCTTTGCAGCCCTCCTCTGGACCCTCTCTAACACGCCCATGTCCTTCTTGTGCTGGGGCTCCAGAGCTGGACGCAGTGACTCCATCTGGGGTCTCACAGTAGCTGAGTAGAGAGGCAGAATCACCTCCCCCAACCTACTGACCACACTTGTTCTGTGTTCTACATTGCCGTAGAGAGGCAGTATTTTCTGGGGATGCAGATTAAGAAGAAAGTTTACAATAAATGGTGACACATCCTAGTAATCCAATTGTAAAGCAACTCCAGATATAGAGACAATACTCAGAAAACATGCACACAATAAATTTTAAAATTGGATTAGAATTTTAATTTAAAATTTTATTCTCAGATTTTAAAATGTCTCTAGGATGTCAGGTGATAAGCAAGGATCAGAGGTGCTAATACATGAAAGGAAACATGCTCCTTTGAGTGTGAGTAAAGCCTGGTGCCTGGAGTTGGACAGAATGTTAATAGATAAAACTAGAATCAGAGTGGTTGAGGTTGGAAAGGAGCCCTGGAGGTCATCTGGTCCAAGCCCCCTGCGCAAGCAGGGCCACCTAAACCAGGTTGCCCAGGACCATGCCCAAACAACTTTTGAATATCTCCAAGGACAGAGATTATGAATCTATGCTGTAAAAATATAATGGAAAAAAGAGGTTGGCACTTTATCCCTGGAATCATCACTTTGTAGACTCACAGGCTGAAGAAGCTGATTTGAAGGCTCACTTGGATGGTGCCTGAGCCAGAGGCCTCACTCCCATGCTGTCCTTTCCCAACCAGCACCCTTCCTGCTAGCTGTATGGTCCTGACCTTCCTGTGGCTGATAGCAGTTTTGTGTTCCTCAGCCTTTTCAGTGAATTGATCAGTCTTTGACCAGCAGAATGCAACTTTCTTCCTGCTGGATTAGTGACCCCAACTGAATCAGTGAAAAATATAGATTGGAAGGCATATCAGAGGTCTTTGGTCCAATCTCCTACTCAAAGCAGTGCTCAGGGCCTTGTCCACATATATTCTGGAAATCCACAAGGTTGGAGATTCCACAACCTCTCTAGGCAGCCTGTCCCAGAGCTGCAGCACTCTCATGGTAAATAAAGGGCTCCTTTTGTGGAAACAGAACTTCCCTGGTTTGGAACACGAGACCATTGCCTCTTGTCCTTTCTCTATGCACTTGCAGGAAAAGTTTGGATGCAGCTTATTTCACAACCCCCTTCTCAGCAGTGTTAGTTTGCCATTAGATCCCCTGCTGTCCTTCTCTTCTCCAGGCCAAAAGAACCTAATTCCCTTCGCGTCTCTGTGATCTCCTCATATGGTACATGCTCCAGTGGACTCACAGTAGGGGCTTTTGTTGGATCCTCTTCAGTATGTCAGCATCTCCCATATAATAGGGTAGGGGAAAGTGGTTCCCAAAACTGAACACAGCATTGCAGATGCAGCCTCACCAGGGCCAGGCAGAGGGGAAAACCCACATCCCCCCACCTGCTGCCTAGGTACTAATGCCATCCCATGGCTGGTTAGCGTTCCTAATGCAAGGGAGCACTGCTGATACAGGTCCAACTTGTTTCCCACCAGAATCCCAAGGCCTTTTCTGCAGTGCTGCACCCAAGCAGTCAATCCCCAGCCTGCACTGATGCATGGAGTTGTTTCGTTCCAGGTTGAAAATATAAAGAGGATTTATTATTTCATAGAATTAGAACAAATGTGTGAGGTGAATTAAACTATATTTATCACATGATTAAAAAGTGTCAAATTCTGCATCCTTTTGTGCTTAGTCTGTCTGCTAATACAAGTAAGGAGCAATGGTGGCACATGGGAACCCAGTTTCATACCTGAGAAATCTCAGTTTTCTGCAACAAGTTTTTAGAGCTGCACAAGGTCTGATGCTGGCCACAGACAGAAGCAAAGAGGCTGTAACTCTCAGTACAATTTACCCTTTTCCTAGCAAAAGGCCCTGCAGGCTTGAAAGAGAATCCCGTAGGCCCCTGGAACAAATCCCAATTTCATCCATTCCCCCAGGACCTCAAAAGAGGAGCAGGCACCATGCCTAGAAGGGATGAGCTTTGTGTGTACATGGTGTGTTTTTAAATCAGCATTCTAATCATCCTTCTGACTTCACAGATAGGCAAACCAGCAAGAGTTTTTCTTAGTATACACAGGGGTATGACACAGTTCCAGCTCTTAATAAGCTCATTTGTTACTGTTCTAAAATAGAGTCTATCCTTTTTTATTTCCTAAGTATATCTCACACTACCTCTGGTTCAATTAAATGAAAAATAGTACATTTCTTGTTCTTAAAGAAATAAAGTTTATTTTGGAAACCTGGCAGTTATCCTATTTCAATGTCCTTTCAACTTTGGGGGCTTGGGGGAGATTATTTTTTTTTGTCCCCTCAGTCCCTTTCTTATTCTCCAGAAACCACGTGCTTCTCTTCAGAATGCTAACTCACACCTGCATAGCTTATAAATGTAGTGGCAAGAACTAAGCAGAGACACAGAAATACAACAGTCTTTGCCCTGGGAAGAGCCTAGAGTTGCCCACTGGAACTGTGCAGCCTGTGCTCAGGTCCTTGCCAGTCTCTGGAGGATCAATGCCCCTCTTCTGTCTTCTCAGTCTCTCTCTGTCTGGAGATACTTTGCTGAACAGTGAGCAATTGTGGAAGAGCAGATGACATGGATGTTTGCTGTCATTTTCACATCTATAGATAGGTTAAAGGTGTGGCCATTTTGTTCAAGCCTCTGGCCTGAACATTTTTCAAACCATCAGCTTGGACAGTGCACTCTGCCCCTGGGCAGAGGTGGCAAATAGCATAGGTCTGCACCAAGTCTTTAACCTTCACCTTGTCTCTTCTGTCTCACTTCCAGAGCTGTCTTGAGTGACATGTTCTGTGGTCATGGAAGGAAGCCAGTGACACTAATGTATGGCCTAAGCACCTAACAGGCCACTTTACTGAAATACTCCTATGGAGAGCCAGGTGACCACACAAAATGATCCTTCCTACTGCTGGCCAGCAGACCAAGAAAAAGCCAGTGCTGGTTCATGGGTAAAGCACATGCATCTGGTCACTCCATTACCTCTCCCTTACTGGTGTACTGGGACAAGCAAAGGACTCAGAGGGCTCTACAGATCCCATGGCAACTACAAAGCACATGTCGAAGCTTCTGGGAGTGCAAAGAAATTTTCAGACAAAGGCTTTTCTTTCAGCTTTATAAATATGTTTGCAGTCATCTTCATATTAAAGAAAATATAGCCTTAAAAACCATTCCTGGAGAACAAAACTCCCATCTAGGGGCTGCTTCTCATTCTCTCCAATTTTTTTCCTTTATATACAAATAAGAGTATTGAGAACAGGTTTGCACTTAACAAAAGGATAAACCCTGCTGATCTACTGATTTGTCTGCGAGCATTGTGCTTGTGACAGCACTGTTTGTTGGTTGGGGCAGACGTGGTCCCAGCGTGCACAGCTGTGCAATGAAAACCCCCATCACGTCATGTGAGAGCACGGGCAGGATCTGCCAGCTTGGGGGGTGGACATGGCTGCTGTTTGAGTCACAGACTGCTGCGTTTGTGACCAGGCTGCTCACATTCACCTCTGACAACAGCAAATATCGTGCTGAAGAACAGGCAAGCTACAGCCAGTGATGGCAAGTAGCCATGGAGCAGGGGAGAAGAAACAGTGAGATGATTTTTCTCAGCTTGACAGGCAGTGATGGCAGATAGGGCATGAGCAGACACAACATCAGAGAGCTACGACTGGCACAAAGAGCCCTAAATGTGAAAGGGAGGATGACCATTCAGGAGGCACATGGGTTACAGCCAGTAGTGATGACAGGGTAGAAAAGAGATGAGAAGGACAAGAGAAACCCAAACACAACACATTTGACACAAATGAATACACAAGATGAGAAAGGAATGGCACGGAATGAAGGAGCATCAAGGGCAGGTGAGCAGCAGGCCACCAAGCACTGAACCTGAAGAGGAGCCATCAGGAACCTCGACAGGGACCTAAAGAAGAGGCAGGAACCTCGACAGGGGTGTCAAGCTGGTGTTTGGTGATGGCACATGTGCCTAAAGACAAACAGGAGACCCATGGTAGCAGCCAGAGCCACCGGCTGTCACTGGACAGCCTGGTTGAACAGGACCACCTAGCTGAGCACAGCCTCCGGGCACAGCCCAGCTCCCACGGGCACGGAACGTCCGGACACTGGAAAACGTGAAGCTGTTCATGTGCTCCAGAACATTTTTGCTTTCCATAAACATTTCCACTTAGGACAATGAGGAGCAGCTCAGCACAGACCCGTGCCGGGCGGTGCAGCCAGAGCATCCCCTGCTCCGGTGCGAGGGCCCCGCTCGCCAGGCGGGGTCCGGAGAGGCGGCTGCGGGCAAGAGCCCAAACACCGGCGTCCGGACAAGATGGGCCTGGAGTCGGCAAAGCGGGCCGGGGCAAGGTTTCAACGTCGGGCCCCGGGACAGGCGGAGCGCTCGGCCCCGGCCCCGGCCCTGCTCCCAGAGGACGCTGTGAGCCGCGCCGGACACCCCCAGACACCGACACCCGGCACCGAGACCCAGCCCCGCGATACGCCGCGGCTGCTCCGCCACTTCCGGCCGCCGCCCGCGCACCCGGACAGCGCCCACCGCCCTCCCTCGGCGGCGCTGCAGCGCCCCCTGTCGCCGCGTCGGGCGAACCGCTCCGGGGGCGGCGATCGGGAAGAGGGGCCGGACGATCTGGCGCGAGCCAAAAGTCGATTTCTGGCGGTCCGGGCGTTGCAGGTTCTGGCTTCCTTACATAGAGCCATAGGATGGGCTGTGTTGGAAGGGACCTCCATGATCATCTAGTTCCAACCCCCCTGCCATGGCAGGGACATCTCCCACTAGACCAGGTTGCTCAAAGCCCTGTCCAGCCTGGCCTTGAACACCTCCAGGGATGGAGCATCCACAGCTTCCCTGGGCAGCCTGTGCCAGTGTCTCACCACCCTCAGAGTGAAGAACTTCCAATCTAAATCTACCCTCCTCCAGGTTGAACCCATTACCCCTTGTCCTATCACTCCAGGCCTTTGTGAAAAGTCCCTCCCCAGCTTTCTTGTAGACCCCTTTCAGATACTGGAAGGCCGCAATAAGGTCTCCCCTGAGCCTTCTCTTCTCCAGGTTGAACAACCCAAACTTTCTCAGCCTGTGTTCATAGGAAAGGTGCTCCAGCCCTCAGATCATCTTTGTAGCCTTCCTCTGGACCCTCACCCGCAGGTCCTTCTTGTGCTGGGGTTCCAGAGTTGGACGCAGTGACTCCAGGTGGGGTCTCAGAAGAGCAGAGGTTCAGAATCACCTCCACCTCCTGACACACACAGAGCATGGAGCAGATTCAAACACACAGAGCATGAAAGTTGAAGCCGTGGAGAGCAACCGAAGAGTGTATTCTCATTGCCCTGAGGACCCCTCTCCCCTCACAGGACATGACCTGGGTTTTGGGAACTGCTGCCGTACCTGCTGCATACATCACAAACACTCTATCCATCTCGTAACAAATTGATAGCCCTTATGTTCACCAGAGCGTCACTCAGGGTTATTTTTATTTCTCACAGCTCCTACTCAGGGTTCACTAAATAGGACCAGGTCAAAGATCAGTTACATGCACACCTACTACTTGAAGTAAGTCATTAATATCTTGGTTGGATGCAGTGAAGTCTATATTGAAAGGATTCTGCTGCAGCTCTGCTCAGGGACCTCACTCCTCTGATTTCTAAATATGAAGAAAGGAAGACAATGCTGAGGTTATTGGAGCAATTGAATTATTTGTGGGGTTGCTTCAGGCTTGAAGCTCTTGCAAATGTTCTGCTGTATTACTGGAAAAGAACCAGCATCTACCAAGTCTACCAAGTCTTAAATTCTTAGAGTCGACCATATCTGGTCTATCTCTTGGGAGGCAACAAAAGCACTTTCAAAACCCACAGGTTTTGGGTAGGTGCCAAGTTCTGGCCTTCCTTGATGGGCACACTCGAGCACAAGAGTGGAAGGAATACAGCTGTGGCCACCAGGTGTTTGGGCAGCAATCTTTGTGGCACTTGCTCATAGGAGCAGTCCTTCTTGCAGCCCTCCACTCACCTGTCCTCCAATGTCACGACTTTTAGCTCGCAACTTGTTAACCTGGCATTCAGCAATATCAGCTCGCTCTTCAGCCTCTTCCAGCTCGTGCTGGGTCTTGCGGCATCGTGAGAGATTAGTGTTTGCCTGTTCTTCCTGGAAGTCACGCAATGCCATCAGTGATATGGACACAAACAGACATTGCCCTCTTCCCATTAACTGCACTGGCCTCACCGCTCCACCTCTGCACTGCCAGCACTCTGTGCATTTCCATGTGTGCTGTCAACTACACGAGTGCTCAGCTGGGGACAGAACAATTACTCCTGCCTAGTTCCAGCTGGGAAAATTGGCTGCTGTGTCTCCAGAAGTACACCAACTCCAGGATAATTACAGCTGTGCCTGCTCTGTTGTGAGCCCTAAGTCTTTAGGAGGTAAGGAATATCCAAAGGCAGTGGCCATAGCTGCCCTGTCAAACTGAGTATTCAAATATTTTGATGAACTTGGGAGTTCAGGCCTTTTGGAAATCTCCACCCAGGACCCACAAAGATTTAAAAAGAATCCTGCACTCACAGCTTCCTCAGCCTGTTTCTTGTATGCTTTCACTTTTAACTGCAGCTTGTCCACCAGGTCCTGGAGCCGGAGAATATTTTTCTTATCCTCTTCAGACTATGGGAGGTGAAAATCAAGTCAGCCTTGGAAGATGGACCAAGGTGATGCATGCAAGAGGGCAGAGGATTTGAAATACCTGGTAAGTGAGCTCCTTCAGCCTTCGCTCATACTTGCGAGCACCTTTCAGTGACTCTACTCCTCGTTTCTGCTCAGTGTGAAGCTCGTTTTCCAGCTCATTAATCTGAAAGACAGTATCATGGTGAAGACAGCAAGGTGCCAAAAATGGCTGCTGATGCTCCTGTAGGATCCTGGGAACTGGGGTTCTGCAAACTGAGGCTGCTGAGAAAGGGGCAGTGCAGGGCAGCTTTGTGCAGCAGCTTCTTGGGGCTAGACAACTGCTCTCCAGGCTGTATTAATAATGACATGGTGTGTGAATCCATAGTTACTTATAGGAGGGACTCAGCTGTCTATACCTGGGACATTTATAATCAAAATTAGGCTTAGATATGTCAGAGAAGAGGAAATTGAAGTGGGGTGGGGGTGGGGTGAAGGGGAGGGGTCCACCAGGTAAATGGGGAAAATCTGTTAAATTTGTAATTTTCATGTCCTGCTCATCCTCATGATCACAATCCTCCTTAACAACCTCCCATAGCTCCATGCCTCTTTGCAGTGTATGTAAGTCAAATCTGGACACCAATGTTTTTATTTCTGTGTGGATATTTCCTTTCAAAGCCAAGAACACCTAATTCCCAGTCAGTTGTGCTGCATTTTGGAGCAGGAACAGCTGAAGAGCGCCACAAATGGGTCAGTCAAAGGGTCCACCTAGCCCAATGCTCTGCCTCTGGGAGTGGCAGCAGCATGGAAACCTGGCTGCTATCTACTCCCCTCACACTTCTCCAGCTTCCACAATGATTAGATTAGAGGTGTAAGGTAGCAGATCTGTTCCTGTTCCTTTTTGTATGCCTATACACCTGCTAATTTCTAATCCCTTTTTGAACCTTCTACCAGCTGCCTCTCCCATGGCAGCAGGTTCCAGAATTTCACTGCTCACTCTCTAAAGTACTTTTATTTCTTTTTAACTGGTCTCCAGGTGAAGATGTCCTGACCTGCATCATGTGTCCTTACTTCTAACATTTTGCATTTTGATGAATAACCATTCAGAATACATCTTGGTCACTGTTGTCATGATTCTGTAAACTCTGATCCCATGCCCCTCAGCCATCTCCTCTCCAAACAGAAGAGTCCTGGCCTTGTTTGTCTCTCCTCATAAGGCTCCACCCACTCAACTGCCATTCCCTGGACACTTCTCTGTCAGATCCTCCTTGAGTTGCAGAGACCAGAACTGCATATGGTACACTTAATAAAGGGCAAGTGATGTCTGTCTAGTTCTCAGTGCCTTTCCTAATGAAGCCCAACACTTTTGCTCTTTTGGGTTTTTGCTTCGTGCATGTTGAGCAGTTTCTGGGAACAGTGATGGATGAGACTGAGATCTGCCTGAGCTGTAATTGCCAGTTCCAAGTTCACCCTCAAGTAAGTATGTCTTAAATTATTTTTCCCTAGATAAGTTACCATGTATGTCTATCTTGAGGTTCATCTGCCACCAGTTTTACCCACTTAGTTTTTATGAGGTCATTCTAAAGTGGCCATAGAGGATGGTAGTAATGACTACTCAGTGTAACTCCCATCAAGCCTGCTGGAGATACCTGGGGTTGTCCCTGTTGTAACCTTCCCAAGAGGTTCCAGCAACCAAGGGCCCACTCAGGAACATGACCTTAGCCTACCCTGATCTTCACCATACCCTCGCCTCTAGTTTCTGAAGTTGCTTCTTTCCACCCTTCAGTGCCAGCTGCTCAGCTTCATCCAGACGGAGCTGAAGGTCCTTCACTGTCTGTTCCAGATTCCTCTTCATCCTCTCCAGGTGAGCGCTGGTATCCTGCTCCTTCTTCAGCTCTTCTGCCATCATGGCCGCCTGGTTGTAATGCAGAGTTATGTTATGAATATGCCTCCCAGTCCCTGGCAGTTCTGTGCTCTCCCTGGAGCAATGCCCAGGTTCACGCTGGTGTATGGCTCTCCATGTTCTCAGTCAGGGCCACAGCTGGTGCTAAGGGACCGTCAGATAGAGAAGATCACTGCTTCTCAGTACCTCTATTTCTAAAACTACTCTGCCTTGGAGAACAGCAGGGTTGATGACAAGGAAAAAAATAATTAAGGCATGCAAATGACTCAATACCAAAGTTTCATTTTTCAAGAGTCAGTGGAAATTAGGGGCATCTTGAACTATCACCAGCTAGCACGCTGCATCTCTGTGCTCCCAAAGGATTTTTGATATCTGGCTATTTGGTGCCTAAATTTGCCAAAAACTGCTAAGCAGTTTTTGCCAATGAAATCACCCCAAGTATCTCGAACTACAGTGAAAAGCTTGTGCCTGCCGAGATCTTCAGAACCAGGGATGGATAGCTGCCACCATGTGGCAGGGCAGGGAGGAACCCTCAGCACTGCTGCTGTCGGCCATCTGCTGGCGAGTGCCCGGGCTCACCAGGACTTGATGCAATAGTGTAACCAGTTTCTGTTTCATTTTCATGTACATTTCCTATATACTCCTAAGATTTGTTTCTCCTGATGCTGTGGAAGTGTAGCCTTGTTTAAATGAAACGTTTCCATTCTCTCTTTTTACTTCTTATGTATCTAGCATTTGTATAGAAGTATGTAGGATTTTAGCCTTAATTTCTGCTTTTCTATGCTGTGTATAAACAGGACTTGGTTCAGATGACTCTTTTCCCATTATAATTTTGCCAGCATCTGTTCTAGCCTGTCTATTACATTTATCCTGGAAGTAAAAGTGAATGTGGGTGTGGGGAAGGGCCTCCTCAATACAGACTGCTAGTAGAACATAAGTAGAGGACCTAGGCTGAAGGGGTCTTCTGTGGCAAGCAGTAGGGTAGAGCCTGTGTGAGGCCCATGTGGGAGGGATTGTGTGTCATCAGTGTTCAATATGTTGTTGAGGAATTGATTCTCCTCCACCTTTCTGAAGTGTAAAAGTGACTGCAGTAGTATAAAGAGGAGAGAGGCAAGCAAGAGAACTCACATCTGTGATTGCTTTCTTTGCTTTCTCCTCTGCATTTCTGGCTTCCTGAATGCTGTCTTCAACTTCATTCTGTAAATGCATAATGTCCACTTCCAGTCTCTTCTTGGTGTTGAGGAGGCTTGTGTTCTGTTGGGACAGTCCGAAGATAGGTCATTGCCACCCTATTTCATGCCACTCCAACATGCCTGCTGTAAAGGAGATACCAAATACCTGTGAGTGGAGAAGCTGCACTCGCTCACTTGCATCTGTCAGCTCCTGCTCAGAAACCTTCCGGGCTCGCTCTGTCTGCTCCATAGCAGCTCGCATCTCCTCCATTTCTGTTGTCATCAGATTGTTCCTACGCTCTACCATGGCAAGCTGCTCCTTCAGGTCATCATTCTCTCTCAAAGCATCATCCAAATGGAGCTGAGAATCCTTTGGAGGTGAAAGCACTGTGAGACTCAGAAGCAAGCAGGGTGGCAAAGAACTATAGGACAATAGCCCTTGTAGTCCCTACCTTGAGTTGCCCTTGCAGGGCTTTGAGGTGCTTCTGTGTCTCTGCTACCTGGCAGTTGGCAAGGCTTAGCTGTATTTCCATGTCATTCAGATCTCCCTCCATCTTCTTTTTCAGCCTCAAAGCATCATTTCTGCTTCTGATCTCAGCATCCAGTGTGGTCTGCATAGACTCTAGTACCCTCTGGTGATTCCTTTTCAGCTGTTGAATTTCCTCATCTTTCTCCGCACTCCTTCTGTCAACATCTGACTTCATCTGGTTCAGTTCCAGTTGAACACGTAAGATTTTTCCCTCTTCATGTTCTAAAGAGCCCTGGCAAGGTTGAAATAAAATCATTTGTCTCTGTGGTGTCCATTACTGGGAAATGCCCGTGTAGAATATTGACACTGTTCAGCTATTAGTGCAGAGATATTTGCCTTACTGTGGACATTTAGGAAAGGCCTAGCACTGAAAAAGCTGACTGCTATTCCTATACACAAGAGTTATCACACTTCAGCTGGAGAAGCTGGGGAGGGACTTTTTACAAGAGCTTGTACTGATAGGATGAGGGGTACTGGCTTTAAACTGGAAGAGGGGAGACTTAGATTAGATGTAAGGAAGAAGTTTTTCACTCTGAGGGTGGTGAGACACTGGAACAGGTTGCCCAGGGAGGTTGTAGATGTGTTCAAGACCAGGTTGGACTGGGCTTTGAGCAACCTGGTCTAGTGGGAGGTGTCCCTGTCATGGCAGGGGGATTGAAACAAGATGATCTTAAAGGTCCCTTCCAACCCAAACCATTCTATGATTCTATAGTAATCAGTAATTTAGGAATCATACTCCTAAGGAAATACCTCCAATGCCACAAGGTCTGAGCACTGAGGGCTATGTTGACACCGCAGAGGTAACAAAATATGTGAAAACATCAATAGGACGGCCAAGCCTTATGCTCTGAAGAAGCTTGTCTTCTCTTGCACCTCTGTGCTGAATGCTGATCAAGTGCTCTGCACTTGGTCCCACCTCAGTGACCATGTGGGCATGCTCCCCTTCCATACAGTCTTTGCCCTCTGATCCTCATATCATCTAGCTTCAGATGTATAGGAGGTAAAAGCCTGAGGTTGGGTCTTTACAACCAATGGACAGAAATAAGCATATACAGGGAACGAATTAGTTGATGTAGTCTTGGCATCCCTTTTAAGAACAGACCCTTCAGACATGCCTATTTCTCCTTTTTGATTCTAGAATGAGCCTGTGGTGACTAATTCAGGTTTAGACTGATGACATTTAGATGCATAAATTAGAGCAGATGGATTTGCATGACCACTATAACTATTGCTCCTACTGTCTGCCCATCTATAAGATAAAGATTAGAGATGTGTCAGCTGTTTTTTGCTTCTTTTTCTAGGTAAAGGGAGTTACAGAGAATATAATGTGAGGCTGTTCTTAGTGGTGGAGAGCAGAAAGACAAAAGGCGACAGTTGAAAGTTGATGTAAGGGAAATCCTAACTGCATATAAAGATAAAAATGTTCTCCTATATGCGAATGATGCTGCAGTGGAAAAAGTTGTCCAGCAATACTATGAAATATCCAGCCTTTGAAATTATAAAGACCAATTAGACAAGGTTTTGACCAACCTAATGTAAGCTCTGCTTTGAGTGGGAGGTTAGACTAAAGACCTCCAGAGATCCTTTCCAACCTAAGTTAATTCTATGCCTCTGTGTTTGAGCTATGCCCCAGATATACCATGAAATGCCCTCAAAGCCATTTTGTGGAGAATCAGATACGGGCTTACATCAGTAATAAAGGCTTTCCCAAGAGACAATCAGGGCACACTGGGAATGAAAGGCAGAACTCAGACAAGAGGGAAATGAAGGAGCTGCAATCTGGCATGGATTGGGAAAAAAGTAAGATTTAAAGTTATGAAGAGCTGGGGGATAACCAAAGACAAAGGAAGATTGAGAAATCATGGAATTGTGGGACCTGGTATTCAGCCTATGTCAGCAAAGCGTGTCAGTGTACCAGTGGCACCTCCAAGATTCAGATGATCCTCAGCAAATTCTCTATGTTCATCAAAACCCATGTACTGTGAACTGACTCCTCTTTGAATGTCTTACTGACTCCCATTCACTGGAAGAACTGAAGAAATATAATCTTAATTCAAGTCAACAGTCAGATTTCCTTGAACAGGAGATGACATTGAGAAGACTTTTAAGTATGTAATAGACCTGCTCTGAAAACATTCTTGGTTAATTTGACTAGAAAACAAGAATTGTCAGTTTTGAAATACAAATGACCTTTCTTCACCCTTTCTCAGGAGCTAATTCAAACAGGTAGTGCAAAATGAGCTCAGTTTTAGTCTGGGACTGGGTTTTTCACAATAGCACAGCAAAGAATGCCACATTGGTGACAGTCCCTATGCTATTTGTTCTGTTTGTGCTGCACCTTTGTGACAGTATCAGGATAAGAAGAAATATACAATCTCCAAGTTTTCTCCATTCATGATATCTTGAAAAACCAGCCCTCTTACTGAGGACACTTGCCTCTGCTTCTTCTAATGCTGCTTGAAGGTCACACTTTTCTTGCTCAATTTGTTTCTTTGCTTTCTCCAGTCCATGATTAGCTTTTCCAGATTCAGCAATCTGTTCAGTCAGATCAGAAATTTCCTCTGCAACACAGAAAACTCACACTCAACTTATCTTAGATAATGTTCTTAATAGCACCTGCAATTGGTGTTGGGGCAGTGGGAGTGGTAGAAGAGATAATGACGTAATGTGAGGAGATGATGACAGCAGTGAGGAAAAATAATAGGTCTTATCTCATGATATTTCTGATTACCTACTATTTCCAATCCAGTGTGCAATTTGAAAATGTGAGGGACCAACTGGAATGAGCTCAGAGAATAATGTTAACTTCCTCTGGATAGTGAAATTACATCTCCAGAAACAGTCTGTTTGATTGCTCTTTATACTCAGATACTCCTCAGGGATCATTCAGCTCACAAAAAGGAACTGAATTGTGTTTCCCTTACAGTTAGTTTGCTTATTAAATGCCAATCTGCCGTGCCACGGCCACATGGTTCTCCAATAATGAAGAGATAGACAACAGCCCTCCAGATTTTTTCTAATGGCAGTGACTGAAGTAAATTGAGAAAAAAAGATTATCTGGTTTCATCATCATTTCTACCCATTCCGTTAATTTGGTCCCTATCCGTGAATGGGATTATGATGGTGTGAAGGAGGGAGAATACTATGAGGAAGCAGGATGCTGTAATGAGCTGCAAGCATGTGCTTACAGGTGACTTTGTGACCAGTTGAACAGGAAAGAAAGTCACCTAACCTGAGCTTTATGAGAAAATGATAAAGAACGAAGCCCTGGGGAGAGACAGAGCTCTGATAGCCCAGAAACATGAAGCATGACAGAGATCTGCACTTACGCTGAAGGTTCTTATTCTCCCGCTTGACAGTCTCAGCCTGGTCAAGGATTTCTTCATAGGCATTCTTCATCCGGAAGATCTCAGTGCTAAGAGAGCGAGACTCCTTCTGAGCAGCTTCCAGCTCAGCCTGACTCTCCTGGTACTTCTGCTTCCATTCAGCCAGGACCTGGAGTGACAGAAGTGTGAGAATGACCCATTCTGCAACTCTCGTCCTGGCACATTTACAGGACCAGAACCCCAGAGGCATGGCCTGTCTTACAGTCTTTTGCTTTGGACTGTTCAGAGAACAGAGCAGAGCCTCTAGACACTGTGACACATACTGTCTGTTTTGGTGGATGCTACTTAAATGATTGTCTTCATCCAGCACTAGTGCATACCCTGAGCTCTCAGGCAGGAGTCTGGTTTTGTCACCAGCCTGGACACAATGTGGTTAGTCTGAATGGGGCTGTGGGAGCTTTTTCATATTGCAGGAGCCAGTGGTCTTGCACTCTGCCCACCAAGAAGGATCATCTTCTACTGATTGTCTCCTGAGTTTGATGCCGTAGCCCTGGTAGTGCCTCTCTTTTAGCACATTCACCCAATTCACTCACACAAGGCTGAGCCAAGGCAGAGGGATGTGCAACACCACTTGGTCAAACAGTCTTGATTCTTTTAAATGTTTTTAAAGACAGTGAAGGCTGAAACTGCATAAAGGAGTCTGAGGCTCTGCCTAACCCAAGTACAAGGCTGGCAGACTAGTACCAGGCAAAGGTCAGGGCGTGTTAGCTTGCATATGAACACTTGCTCAGTCGCTTAATCAAAGACTAGGTGTGGATCCTCCCAATATTCCTTTGTGAAGACTTCATGCTTTTTAAAACTACCAGAAAGCTACCTTATTGTTTGCTGTGGTCATCTGGGGCTCCTCACACTGTGACACTGTCATTATTTTATGTCCTGTTGTGTGCTCCTTACAATAGCTTTACTTTGGATAGAATGTAATTTATCTTAGTGTGAATGCAGAATTTAAGAATTTGGCCTAGCTTATAAAATGTGTAACAATGTTCAGATCTGGCAGAGTCTTTGAATGAACCTTGTCAAAATTCTTCTGCTTTTTATCAAATGCTGCACAGGCTGCATTCAACTTCTCCACGTCAATCATGAGGTCGTCCACTTCCCCCTGCAGCCTCTGCTTTGTCTTCTCCAGTGAAGCACACTTTGAGTTGACAGCCTCAATCTGCTCCTCTGACTCCTGCAGGCGCTGAGCAAGCTTCTTTCTGCAGGATGAGACAACCAGTGCTGAGAGAAGGAAAATTCTGACATTCTCAGAAAATGGACGAAAGGAGTTCAGCATGGGCAGAGACAGCAACATAGAAAGCTGCGATGATGTGAACAGAGAGCATGGATAGAGGCCTGGGATGATACAGCTTGCTGGAGTGGTCCATAGGCTGGGAGAATACTTACCCAAAGGATAGACATATCAATTTGGAGAAGAACCAGGAACACACTTTCAATACTGGCAGTATAAAGAACATGATTTTTAACTACGATTATCTCCACAGTTAATGCACTGCAATCCTCCTTTCTGTAGATGCTCCCAAGCCTTCTCACTCCTTCCTTCTCCCTCTTCAAACCTCTACTCACTCCCAACACATTTCAAAGCATATTCCCATTGCAAGCATATCCTGATTTCCTTCAGTTCTTTCTCATATTTATACTTAAACATCCTTCTACTTGCTCCAGACCATCCTTTCACATACTTGGCCTCCTCCAGCTCCTCCGTGCGCTGAATAGCGTCCGTCTCGTATTTGGTTCTCCACTGGGCCACTTCGCTGTTGGCCTTGGACAGGGCGCGCTGCAGCTCCCCCTTGGCCTCCTGCTCCTCCTCATATTGTTCCCGGAGCAAGTCACAGTCGTGGCGAGCAGACTGCAGGGCGTGGGCCAGGGCGTTCTTGGCCTGGGTAGTTAAAATTATACAAGTTGTCAAAACATTAACAATTCGTGATTGCATTTTTTTACTGTATTTTGATCAAAACTTCACATCTCATTGCTCATGTGCAACAGTTGCTTCAATAACAGAAGGAGCTAAGTGAATAACATTTGGGATTCTGTGTTTCAGACTTGTTGCTAACCAAGATCAGGTGCTTGTCCATCTTGTCTGGGATACTGCCTCTTAAACACATCTGCACCAAGTGCCTCAGGCAAAGACACAAGAAACCTAACAACAGATAATGTCAGAATTATCTCTCAAGAAGTTTCCCCATAGGCTTTTCAGGTAAAATTTGGTGTGTTTATCTGAAGGTGGAAGAAACTTTAAATTCTTTTGTCATATCTGACCCTGGGTACATCTGCACTCCTCCTCTCTTTCCTTTTTTTGGCTGCTGCTGTTTTCTTTGCCTCAGCAATTTTCTGTAGCAGTAAGATATGCACACAAATCTATTTTCATTCACTTCTCTCATGTTCTTGAACTTCAGAAAGCATGATGAAATGGATTTGCACTGTCTTCTTTATTTAATTTCTAATGTCTCTTCTCTGTGTTATACTCAAGGCAAAATTCAAAAGTTTTACTGTTCTAGTGTCTCCAACTTTCTCTGAGAAGAAATCTCATTTATTTTTTTGGCCTCATTGGTTTATTCTATAATTCATTGGTACAAATTAAAACAAGTCACCTTATTTTCTTCCTCTAGTTGCCTCTTCAGCTCTTCAGTCTGCTGAGTGAAAGCATGTTTGCCTCGAGTCAACTGAGAAATCAAGGACTCCTTCTCCTCCAGTTGCCGAGTAAGTTCACCTAGCAAAAATGTTAGGTTTTTAGACAGAGATTTGAGTCATAAAACATGCAACTGAGAAGAGCTAGCCATATGGAAAGTGAATACAAGACAGAATGTTGTAAAATGAAGGAAGAGTAGCAGTTTCATTCCCACCAGTAGGAAAAAGCTATGAAAGAGAAATGTTGTGCTGGCATCAAAAGAAAGGGGATGAACTGACTCTCACATTCATTTTGATCAGCAGTGCTTCTTTTGGTTTGTTTTTTTGTTTTCTTGGGTGGAGTTTCTATGACTGCCACCAGGAGGAAATTCTACATTCTGAGTTTTGTTCAGATCACCCAGTGATGAATGTATTACAAAGTACACAGACATTCAGACAGCACATTCAAGTGCTTGGCAGAGGACTATTACATTTCATCTAGGGACACACCGTTCTCAGTTTGTAGACGTGTTTTCTGTGTGTTCAGATCATTAATTAGTCGCATATGTTCATCATCTTTCATTCTGACTTCACTGAACTGGTCTTCAAGAGTTCGGCACATCTTTTCCAGATTGCTCTGTTAAGAGATAGAAAGAATATCTTTTAGTTCATCTGATCGTTTAGAATAACAATGGTAGTGGTGAGAAATATTTCTTCTTGTGCAGCAACCTTGGATTTGGAGACGGACTCCATGTTACTGGCCAAGTCGTCAATCTCCATCTTCAGCTCACTCTTCTCCTTCTCCAGCTTCTGCTTCACTCGTTGCAGGTTGTCGATCTGCTCCCCAAGCTCAGCGGTGCTGTCCGCGTGCTTCTTGCGCAGGGCGGCAGCCGTGGCTTCGTGCTGCAGCGTGGCCTCTTCCAGGTCACGACGCATCTTCTGGAATTCTGCCTCACGCTTCTTGTTCATCTCAATCTGAGCTGCGGTTGCCCCTCCTGCTTCTTCCAGGCGCTCGCTGATCTCCTCCAGCTCCCGGGACAGGTCCGATCGATGCTTTTCAGTCTTTGCGCGGATTGCACGTTCAGCCTCTATTTCCTCCTCTAGTTCCTCTATTCGAGCCTGTGAAAGTTAATTGGTTAAATTGACTTCTAACTAGACAGATTTGAAATGATCATTAAGTAATAATGAGCAAACATTCACATCCATTTATATCAGCAAAGAGAGTGAAGCATCACTAGAAATTCCACTGAATGTATCTCAGAACATTAATATTCAGTTTTGGAACAACCATGAATGTAAAATCTGATATTTCATTTTGTATTGTAGCCTGGAATGGATTTATTATGTTATGAAGGATCTAGTATTGCACTTTTCTGAATAAATAAAAGATGTGTCACTGGAAAATGTAAAGGAATGTGAGTTTATTAGAAAATTCCCAAAGGTCCAGTCAAAACAAAATAGTGTCCTCTCTCCATCAGCAAACAAGGTGGAAGGAACCTTGAGATGAGCAACCGTGGGATAATAGCACTGAAAAGAGCTGTCTTCCTGGCTCTGCATTTAGATGATCTCTGTCCTGATCATGACATATTACATCACATTCTATTATTTTCTTAGAAAAGTAATTCTCTGTGGCTTCACTACTGTTATAACTTAGTATCTGATCCATTTTCAAAGCCTGCCACAAGCTTCACTGAAGAAATTTGTTAGTTATATATGATTAGAGACCAGAGTTTCTGTAAAAGTGCTCTGAGGTAGGAACAGCACCCAGAGCCCATGTTAATTGTTTTATTAGAGCCCATGTTAATTGTTTTATTCATGTGTAGGAAAATATTTTTGTAGAACAAAGAATAAATATAAATTAATTTTAAGAAACTTGTGCTCAGCTACTAAAAATATCAATAACTCTTAGACTTTACCTGAAGCTCCTTAATTTTCTTTTGCAGCTGAGAACTTTGAGCCTGCTCATCTTCAATTTTACTTTGCAACTGGCTAATTTCAAAATCCTTTCTGTTAAAGAACAAGAATGCAAATTCAACACAGTTAAGATAAACTCTGAATCTTAGAATTCAGAACATAAAAAGTCAGTGCAATACTTTTTTAGCCTTTCATCCATTTGTTGCTTATCATTTTCCAGATCCATGATGGAATCCTGAGACATTTTCAGATCTCCTTCCAGTTTTCGCTTTGCTCTCTCAAGGTCCATTCTCAGTTTCCTCTCTTGTTCCAAGGACCCTTCAAGCTACAACACGTAAAACATACTTTGAAACACATAAATTACACTTTGAAAGTAACTGACTAATCTTGATTTAAAATTCTAACTGGAGTTGGAAATCAATGAATAGAGAAAACAGATCTTGTATATACTTCTCATCTCCACCTGTGCTGCATTCTCACTGCAAGATCAGAGCTGCCATTATGATTTAGTTTCGAATATTAAGCTGCTCACAGCTTGGCCATGCACAGTTAAAATGTAAGTTTTTGGAAAATACAGAAATTAAAATTTTCCAGTGGCTGCTGTTGGCTAAATATTGACCAGTTCCCAGTGTGCATAGCTTCCTGCAGTATACCCACACTATACAATACTGTAATAACTGCAGCCAACTTCAAACTGCCACAGATAGACATTTGCTCCAGGTAACTGGTTAAAGCAGGGCACAAAAGTCTGTAATACTGAAGTATCCAGTGATGAACACAGTTTAAATATGTAGGGAAAGCTGAAAGAGGTACTGGATTCTGCAATAACCTGTCAAATGGCAATGATTTATTAGCTGAAGTTAGTTAGCTGACCTGGCTGCTTTAGATGTTGCTTATACTCCCAACTACAGATTTCTAGTCTCTTCTAATCCATCAGAGCATTCACCTACACAACCTCAAAACTTTTTCTTACATCATCTACTTGCTGCTCCAGTTTTGTCTTGGTTTTGGTGAGTGTGCTGACTTTGTCTTCCTCAACTTGCAAGTCATCCAGTGTCTGCTGATGGGCTTCCTGGAGGGCCTTTTTCTCCTTAGTGAGTTTAGAAATATTTTCATCCAGCGCTGCCATCTCTTCAGTAAGATTCTTAACCTGTTGGACAGTCAGCATCCATATTATGAGGGGGTGCCTTGAGAAATGACTGACTGAGAACACTGTGAGTGCACCCTTGCAAAATCTTGCATGGATGTAGTCAAAATGCTCTCCACAGAAAGTCTATATCATTCATGATGAGGGTCATGATCATTCATGAGCAACAAGCATCATGCCTGACAGCAACACCTCTCTGGTTCTGCAATTGTAGGAATTCTTGCTTTGGTTGTTTTAGACTGCCAGCCTTATCCTGCTGAATACTACAGTGGAACATGTGCTAGATTTTCAGTTGCCTCTGCAAGCTTTTCCCACTGGGATTTACAAAAGGCCTCTGAGTTGCTCTTGCTCAGAAAATGTATTCCCTGCACATGATATATTTGCTAGGCAAACAGCTGCAAATTCTCAGCAAGTGAGATTCTTAAAAAAGATATTAACAAGTGCCGAGAATAGCCAAAGATATGTTAACTTTTCCATTAAAATGAAAGAAGCATGATAAAACGACAAAGAACTGTATGTCTTTGGAACAGATGATTATGAATTTAGGGCAGGAACTTCTAACTGGGCTGCAGGACATTTCTAGCTTTGTCTTGCAAACTTGTTCCTTGTACTTGAGTGAAGCATTGCACACCATCGACCTTATCTCAAGCACATCAGCACAGGCATTACCCTGCCTGACCCTTGCTTCCCATTCCTCTCATTCAGATGGGAAAGCCTGACAGTAGTATAAGGAAAGTCCACACTGCTAAGTGCTTTAGCTATATGGCCCCGATATCTGTTAAGACACTCCCTCATCCTAATACCCAGCACCAGCTAGATTTCCTCTAACCATTCCTATCATAAGTGCAGGCTTAGGATCCAGTGCTGTTCTTAGTGACAGCAGTGAAGGGAACCTCAACATTGTAATTACGTCTCTGCTAGTATTGTTTCCATGGCAGAACTGAACTGTCACCACGGACATGGGACTTTTGCATTCTAACATACATATCTTAATTCTATCTCTTCATGTTGATTATTGAGATGTATGTGAAGATACCTGTGCTTTTACTGAGAAATTAATGAGTTAATGACCATGTGATATAGACCCTCCTTGCTGCACTCACAGTCTGGACCTTAGAAGTCAGGAAGAGCTCTCAACGTATCATCGAGTTAATGGAAGGAAAGCATGCCCATTCTAGCATGGCTTCTTAAGTATAAGAGAATTTTAGGAAAATGTTAGACATCTGCAAAATCAGTTCTCCCCAGTGCAGGTGAGAAAGGACCAGCATAGCTGTCCTGTGCTGAGCTACCATGAGCATACTAGTACCCTGTTATTCACAGCAGACATAAACATACCAGTTCCTTACGACTGCAAATAGCCAAAAGTGGATATTATTTATCAAGCACCATAACAACCTCTTAACTCTTTTTGAACTGTCACAGAAAACATATTTTTCATAAGACGAAGTTACAGCTTTAACAAAAAAATTTCTGTCACACGGGATGAAGTGGCAATACCTGCCTGCTGTGCCTTGGGCACCTCTCACTTCCATTCAGAGCACTTAGGAATTACCTCAACTTTCCACAACACTGAAAACTGTCTGGGGAAGAATAATACCCTGATTTCTCTGTCACCTTATTCTCTGTTGCATGCTTCTCCTTCTCCACTTTGGCCAGGGTCAGTTCAAGATCATCAATATCTTTCTTCAGCTCAGAGCACTCATCTTCAAGTTTCCTCTTCTTTGCTGTCAGTTCAGCATTCGTCTCCTCTTCATCCTCCATTCTTTCACTTAGTTCTTTAATTTTAGCTTCCAGCTGGATTTTACTTTTGATGAGTCCTTCACATCTCTCTTCAGCATCAGCTAGATTTTCACTCTCCTGTCAGAACATATTGAAGGCACATTGTATTTATCATAAAAATGACAGAAGGCAACATACGTTGTTCAAACACCATCTCCAGGAAATCAATCAATTAATCAAACACAATTCAGGGCAGAATTTCCTACAACGATTCCATCACGAGGAGATTGTCCTGCTCAGTCGTGGCTGGGAAAACAGACCATGATGCCGTGGTAGAGGCACTTCCTTTCAGCTGATCAGATGGTTTAACTACAATACTATTCAATAGACTCACACAGTTCAGTCATAACAAGGAGCCTCCAAGGAATCCAGTGAATAGCAAACTGGGTAGCAAACTGGATTTCATGGAAACATTGTCTTGGATGTGGATTTGTAAACATTTCAAAGCCATCTTTCATAGAGTAGTGGATGATTCTATCTTTATTAAGGTCCTCCAACTCAAATGACACAGGTCAGACTGCCTCTCCCCAAAATGTCTTTTCCAACTAACAGGATGAGAGAGCTGGGGTTGTTCAGCTTGGAGAAGAGAAGGCTCCAGGAGGACCTTATAGTGAATTTTCAGTACCCGAAAGGGTCCTATAGGAAGGCAGGGGAGGATCCGTTCATAAGGGTTTGTAGCAACAGGAAGAGGGGTGATGGTTTTAAGCTAGAAAAGGGTCGATTTAGGTTAAACATTAGGAAAAAGTTCTTTAGTATGAGGGTGGTTGAACACAGGACCAGGTTGCCCAGATACATGGTGGAGGCCCCATCCCTGGAGACATTCAAGGTCAGGCTTGATGGGGTTCTGAGCAACCTGACCTAGTTAGAGATGTCCCTGCTGACTGCAGGGGGTTGGACTAGATGACCTTTAGAGGTCCCTTCCAACCCAATATATTCTATGATTCTATGAACTTTATTCACATGAGGCTGACTTTGCTCCCATCATTCTCTAACATCTCTCTCAGCTGAGACGGGGTCATGATCAACCTAAATTGTAGCCAGCAACTGTTACTGTAATTAACATTTTGAGATACATGATTATCAGTTAAAATTTTGTCTAAATTAATGATACACTGATGTATTCTAGACAGAATACCAGAAAAGGTTCCTGTTGCCTCGCAGAGGAGTTATGGCTGAAAGCCATCACTGCAGTAACAGAGGATGGTATGTTTTATTCTCTCTCAGATTCTGACTGAGACCCATAGAGCACTGAAAATCTAGTGAGCATGCATCTTCTAAGGACAAACTTGGAGGAGATAGTGCTTGAGGAATCTTTCAAGCAGGCCTTACAGAAATCCCCCCCTGGAAAATGTGACTTAGTAAGAAGACAGGAAGGACTTTTCCAGTACTGAAACAGTGAGAAACTGGGAGTGGAGTAGGAGTCAGAAAACACACTTGAAGGCAATGATCATACGTTAGGAGTTCCTTTATGTTCTAAAATCTGAAATCTGAATGTTTGAAAGGCATCCTAACCTGGAAGCTAATTAACCTACTCAAACCTGGGCTTCTTGGGTTTTTTGGCTTACAATCCATGTAGTGGTTAGTGGAGCCCCAAATGCTTGTAATCTAGGTGGGTTCTGGAGAATGGAGCATTAAGTACAAGAAGGGTACAAAGAAACTTGTGAAACTAGTGAGATTAAGTCAAAGTTCTGAAGAAGAATTCAGGTAATTAATCTAATCTTCAGCATCCACAGTTACAGGCCTCAGTGCTTGAAACTATAGAGGACTCTTGTCAAAACACAACTGGCTCAAAAGCACATGAAAACAGGAGGTAGGTCCACTTGCACCAGACTGCCTTTGGCCAGTGCCTTCTGTCTTTTAAAACCTGACAGTACTCCTGTCTTGTGCGATTTCAGCCTCCTCTCAACAGTATTCCAGAGAAAAGCATCAGTTCTTTTTTCCACAGTTTCAGTCCTGTCTCTGTCAGAAAAGCACTCCTGCCCTGGCCCCATATTATAATGGTCAGCAGATGTGGAAACAGCCTGTGTTTCATCCAGAATCAGATACCATTGTTATGGTATATAGAAGCACATTCTATATGCTGCAAAATGTCTGATTCTTCCACTGGTGATTGCTTAATAGTGAAGTGGAAAGTTTATATGAGAGCCCAGTCAGAATTTCCTGTATTCCTGCTGGTGGTAATGTTTTATATGTGCTTTGTACTCTGCTTAGGTGTGAATGACAAGACCAGAAACAAAGCAGTGGGAAGTCTGGCCTGGTTACATGTCTGTTTATGAAGGAAATGGAAAAGAGAAGGGAAAGAGGAGAAGAATAAGAGGAGGTGGGGTGAATCTGAAAATGGGGGTTACTCACAGTTTGAACCTGAAGCTGCAGGTCATTTTTCTCTTGCAACAGGGTCACCATTTTCTCCTCCAGCTCTTTCCTCTTTGCCTCAGACTTTGCAAGCTCTTCCTTGGTTTTCTCAAACTCTTCCTTCATGTTTGCTATCTCCTTCTCAGATTCTGCACTCTTCAGCAAGGGCTTCATCTTGAAATACAGCTTCATCCAAGGCCAGTGCTTTACATTCATGAATGCTCTAACATTGTATTGGATGATATAAATGGATTCTCTGAAAACACACAAAAGCACAAGGTTGGTGAGACATGGATTGGAAACAGACTCTGGTTATTGGCCATACAGCATCAGCATTTTTCTCAACGAACTTTTGCATGAGCCTTTGCTTTTATTAAAGAACCAATTCTATGGCAGAATCACTGGTTCAGCAGCATGAAAAATAATTATGTCTGGATATAAGAGGGGGAAATACTCCAAAACAGACAAGCTTCTCTGGCACCTTCCCTGGGAATCTCTGAGTGCTCAGGTGGATACCAGAGTGAAAACTGACACTCTTGAAGTACTGCTGCTGAGATTACAAATCTGGGAGTTACTATCAGTTGTGGAAACAGCAGTTTGATGCTTTTTGGGTCACTAAAAATAGCAAATACTGTGTTAGAAATTATTGAGACAGAAACTGAAAAAAAAAGAAATCTTTTTATGGTACTGAATGCAAATGGATGTTGTTTATGCTCAGAGTTCAAGAGGAGATTAGACAATTCCTCACAGAGAAATCCAGTAAGAGTTATTGAATTCTTAGAAGCTATCTCTGGATCAGAAAGCAGCTGAGCTAAATATATATTGCAGAGTATTACAAATAAAAGCAGCTGGTTGGCAGAGCATCCTATAAATTTATGCAATCTTTGCCCCCCCTAAAGTTTTCACTTGTCTACAACATTTGAGAAAGATTGCTTGTCTCAGCCAGTGCTGCCCCTCCTACACTCTAAACTTTGCATGATACATCCCATCTGAAAGGGAGAGAGCTGAGATGGGAAGGATATCAGGGATGGTCAAAAGTATGGAGAAACTTCTCTGTACAAGCTAGAATTGTTCATCTTAGATGACAGAAACATGAAAGAAAACTAAAGAGGGGAGCAGAGAGTGATTATATGCCATTCCTTACAAAACCAATATGGTCCAGTGAAATGATCAGACAAATGTTCAAAACAAACAAAAAGCATTTGTTCAGTTGGTTATTTCTGTCATAGGATTCTTTAAAGGATGAAAATGGTAACTGGAGAAAAGGTTCATTGTCAAATACTAAATACAATGGTACAGCTGCATGGTCCAATTGCTAAATAGCCATTGCCAGAATTTGGGAGGCTATAACAGGGTAACTATTAGTTTGTGCATGCTCTGCTTCCCATAGTCTTTCTAAGGGTCTTTTCTGAGGACAGTTTTTTGCCTGAGACAGTGTACTGCATTGCTGGACTGCAGTGTGACCCAGTATGATTGTTAATATTGTCTTATATTACCTTCTTGCATTCATCTTTTTAAATTCAGTTCTCATGAGGTACCCTCTGCACATAGCTTGTGTATGAGTGATGAGGCTCACCAGCTTCTCATCTCTCATCTCTTCTAGAAGTCCCAGGAGACCTGCCTTGAAGAACACCTGGAACATAAAAGACAGTCAAACAGTTTGAGGCTTAGGCAGATACACAAGCACTGGCAGCTGATGCAGGGTGGTACAAGGCAGTATTGGAAAAATGCCTGCAGAGTGAAGTTTTAACAGAGAAAATTCATGTCAATATTCACATCCTCAGTGTTCCTGTGATTCATGACAAGCCATACATATATTAGTTTATGCATATCTATGTATATATTCTATGTATGACCTAATCATATTATTGCAGTGTTATCTGATGCCTGTTCCAGCATAGGTTGTGAAATATCTAGCTCATCAGCAGTTATTAAAAAAAAAGAGTTAACTTTCAATTTGGGATGGTATCCTACTCTATCTCTTCATTGTACTTTGCCCTTCCATGTCAGGCTCAAGATTTGCTCTGTAAACTGGCTTAGGGATGGCTTGAGAAGCATGCATGATAATGTCTGTTCAGTAGTGTAGGAATTGGGGTTTTGTCCAGAAATAGCACTGCCTTGGTTGTGCTGATCAGAGAATTAGTGTCCCACTTAACACTGCTTTAGATATGGAAGCTAAAATTGTGTTGCGCCTAAATCCCACCAGTTCAACTGGCAGGAGAAAGGGGCAGCCACCCTGGATCCTTCTGGTAGTGTGGTGCTCCCAGGGCTGACAGTGCTACTCCTCACACATGCCCCTAGAAACTGAGTTTGCTGTACTCCTTGCTAGTGGTGTGCTTTGTTTCTAATCATCATGAAGGTTGATTTTATATGCAATAAATACTTACAATGAACAATTTTTTTTTGCCATTAATTATATCCACTCTTCCACAAGAGCTTTACCTTGGTGTGGCCAAATCTGTATTGATTGTGGTCAACATCAATGGAGGAAAGAAGTTTTTCTGAAGCCTTTTTGCTGTCAATGAATTGACCTTCTGGAATGGCTGAGGCATTAAGAATCTTGTACCTGGTAAGACAAGTTGCAAGGACTGGTTGCAAACAGGATGAAGAAAATAGGATGCAACATATATCATAACATATATGGAAGCTGAGCTATCTGAAACTGGCTGAATATGCCATCTGAAATCTAGACAGTCTTGGCTGAACAGAACATGATGACAAGGGGACACGTCTGCTCTTGAGAGGAATCTGTTGGCTGTGTAACAACACAGTATGCTGTTACAAACAAAATTAATGTGCATACTTAAGAGTGTCTGTAGGTCCAGGAATTAGGAAGAACATAGTGAGAAAATGTCAACCTCTTCTCATCTTGTTCCATTCATCAGAGGAATGCAACTCAAATTAAAGTTGAAGATTAATTAAAACTACTAACAAAACTCAGCTATAGTCCAAAGGGAGTACAGATCCTTCACAGCACACAGTCTCCACAAGTTGTACCCCTGAATCCTCGAGTTTGGACTAAAAATGGCATGGTATTCTGTAAATACTAGCAGCAATCTTGGTATTTTGCAAGGTAACTTAATGATTAAGATAATCCTGTCTCATGGACAGGACCATCTAATCCTTCTAGAAAGGTTTCTTCAGATATGTCTGTGAGGATCTGTGACTGTACGCTGGAGCACTTCGCATTCTCACATCTACCTTGAAAGGGAATATGTAAAATCAAGACAGTGATAAAGGTGCAATGAATTTATTCTCTGTTTAAGGCTTCTATTATAGTTCCTCCTGAACTTCAGCACATTTTGTTTGAACTATAAAGCACTTTGTTGTTCTGGACCATGGCCATTATGGATAGATTCCATCACCTGCCACATCAGATTATGATTTAACAATGGAGACCAGCTAATGCCTGACTGAACATCAGGTTGCAGGGCATTTTCAGAGAGATCTTGGGTCCTTTTCACACCAGTTCAGCATGGAAGAGGCTACTATTACCTTTAGCAGCCGGTTCTGATTCAGCTCTTTATAGCAACTGGGCTCACCTGAACCAGTTTAATTGTCTCAGTTCAAAGATGAGGAAAACAAGGCATGGGATGCAGGCCAGTGACAGAGAACCAGCAAAGCCTTGGATTGTTGAATGCTTAGTGCAGTGTCAGGAGGCTGTGCTGACGTGTACTGGTTTTGTATCTATATTCTGGGAGACTTACAAAGAGCAGTCTATAATGCCACTTAATACATTACACTATAAGCATTTGGCATCTCTTTGAATCCTCAGGCATTGGCTACAGTTTAGAAATTATAATGGTTCTGTTGAATCAAGAAATCCCTGGTCTGATCAAAGAGGAAAAGACTGGAGTGACCTAAGATGGTGTTAATAAATTGGTTCACTCCAATGCCACTAATCTAATCTTATTCAGAGTCTGTCCATGATATCACTTGACTTGTCATCTGGGTTGTGGGTTTACTGAGGCCAAATCTTAACAGACAATAATAACAGAAGACCTACCGTTGCTTAAAGTCCGCATAAAGGATTCTGCTTGGAAACCCCTTCCTGCAAATTCGGATTCCTTCTAGAACCCCATTGCACCGCAGCTGATGCATCACCAAGTAATGATCCATTTCACCTGAAACAAAACACATCCATCGTGACTCTTCTTCTTCCAAAGAATCTCCATATGTATTAGCATCCCAAAATGGCCTCCTTTTTTGTTCTAATAAAGGTCAACAAGTTCTTGATTAAAGATGCAGGAAGTGAAGACAGAACATGCCTTCAATTCACACAAGTTGCAGAGAGCTGCTTCAGCGAGCTGAGCTTTACTAAGAATGCTGGGGCTGGCAGAGTTTGTGAATCGCCAGCAGCCAAGAGGCATGAAGCTACTAAAAATGACAGGAGGGTGCTCCAGGAGACCAGCTGAAAAATCTTCAACAGAAACAGCATTGGATGTAGGTGGAGGTGGCACAATGTAGAGTGAAGTACCATCTAGGATATCAGCTCTTCATGTCATGTAAAATTTTATCTTGGATCTGCCATGCAAATATTGTCTAAAATCGAACTTGATTAGATTTGATAGTTCCCTAGATTCCAACACAGGACTGGATAAGCAGGTTGCTTAAAGCTCTCAATCTGCCTGTAGAGGACAGTTGATTAAAATCGGAAGAATTTTCTTTCTTCTCCTAAAATATCTATTGGATATAATAATCAACTGTATTTCTAAGTCTTATTCTGAAGTATTACAAATTAAAACTGGTGGAATCATGATGTCATGCAGAAATTTCCCTTATGTCCAGAGACATTAATTAGTACAAAGTGGTCCATACCCTTAACTTCATCTTTTCAGTGTAATCAATAAACATGTATCTAAAGGAATTGCTGGAAAAGTCAAGCTTAAGCAGCCTAAAACAAGCTAAAAATCAGATGCACAGTTTGTTCTTCACAGTACTACTTTTCTTTTTCTTAAAAGGCAAAAGTCAAGATTCCTCTGAGTCACCTCTGTCAAAACAGGCAACTGAACATTAAAATGACCGAAGTATCTGACAAATCATGAATTCAAATGTGCTTTTCTATTTCAGTAGGTTTCTTTAATTCCCCTCTTACACCTTCTTGACTGTCAAGACCCCACTGGGATTCCTTTCTTCACGTTAGGATATGAAGTGTGGACATTTCCATTTGGGCTTCATTTATAGTCAGTGGAGTGAAACAGTTCCTTCTGGGATGTGATTCATCTCATCCTAAGAGAGATGTATAAAAGGGGCCAGATGAGTCATACCTTAAACTGCCAGCATCTCTCCACTGAATATAAAAGGAGTTTAGATGAGTAGCTGAAATGTGAACATCATATATAAGTATGTTGCTTAAATCCTGCTTGTGGTCTTCAGAGATATAAATAAGAAAGGTAAGAAATGTTATGGAAGTTGCCTTTTGTTTCCTGAGCAGTTTAAACAGATTCTAAGCTCCTGTTTCCCTGTACTCCTGTTGCATCCACCACATTCTATCAGTATCTACTGTATCATTCTGCCAGTATCGGACCTCATAATGATTAGACTCCTAAAACCCACACAGGCAGGTCTCTCCTCAGGTACTTTAATTTAATGGCTGCATGAAAATCTCCCAAACTTGACTGTTCTTGGAGACTACACTATTTGTGAGAGTTAAGTATTTAATTAAATAAAGGAAAAAAAGATACTTTATATCAAAATGCTTTCCAAGTACTAGCAGCACCCAGCAGCTTGTACGTGGAATTCTACAAAAGATATATGATTTCTTTGACGGTCTTCCAACTCACTGAATCAGATCCTGACACTGAATATTTAGAAACTGCTAAGTGCTCTTAGGCTGAACCCAGCAGTTCTGAATAACACAGAATAAAACTAGATATTTGTTAGGGTTTTGCTAATGTTGTTACCCACAGCAGACCATTTCATCAGCTGTAATCCACCCCATCTTTAACATCTTCAGCCCTGTATACACATTAAAAAAAGATAGGTAAGCGTTGGGGACTGTGTAATGCTCCAAATTTTCCAGCTGCAGTAAACAATACAAGAAGATTTACTTGGGTACTGTCCCACAGGCCAACCCCCACAAGAACTCAACATGCAAAGGGAGTTGTTCTGGAAGAAGTTGGTGTGGAAGCTAAGCAAGCCAACTCCCATCAACACCATGTCTTCAGAGTATAGTGATGGACTTACCAGGTGTCTTGGTCTCATTAGGAATCAGGCAACGCACAAAGTGAGGATGGGTACTTCTCAAGTTGGTCATCAGCTTGTTTAGATTTTCCTGTGATAGAACAAAACATAGGTTTGAGCTTTGAGCTACAAAGCTTTTGTATTCTTAATCAAATTTCAAGGAGTTACAGAATGGTTTGGATTGAAAAAGGCCTTTGAAGATCATTGAGTCCAACAGCTCTGCCATGGGCAGGGACATCTTTCACTAGATCATGGCGCTCCAAGCCCCATCCAACCTGACCTTGAACACTTCCAATGATGGGGTATCCACAACTTCTCTGGGCAACTTGTTCCAGTGTCTCACCACCCTCATCATAAAAAGAATTCTTCCTTATGTCCAATCTAACCTACCCTCTTCCCGTTTAAAACCTTTGCCTCTTGTGTTGTCACTGTAGACCCTGGTAAAAAGTCTTTTTTGGTCTTTCTGATAAGTCCCCTTTATATATTGAAAGGCTGCAATAAGGTCTCCCTGGAGCCTTCTCTTCCCCAGGCTGAACAACCCCAAGTGTCTCAGCTTGTCCTCACAGGAGAGGTGCTCCAGTCCTCGGGTTGTTTTTATGGAAGCATGGCTCATTTAAAAGGAAATTCACGTACCCTGAACACAGCAGACACCGTCTGGAAAGAGCCCCCCTTCTTCTTAGCACCTTTCTTGCCACTACCACTGTCACCTTGGAAGAAGTAGATAGGAGATGAACAGTTAGATTAAACAGTATGTTTTATAGGCCTCACCTTCCTTTCTTTGCTCAATAAAAGAATTAATTTTTAGTTTTAAATACTGATCCATTGCTACATGAAAGTTTTAGTGAGCTGCTGCTAGCTGGTTATTGATCAGCATATGATATACTTGGCCTCAGATGCATGATATAGGTTGCATTATAGTCTATATGGCTTTGGTGGTATGGAACACTATGGCCTGATGTATGCTTCATAACAGTGTACTCTGTGCTAGTAGTCATGTTGCTTTTACTTATAGACATAGCCCCATGCTGCTTTTTTTTTAAAATTTATTTTTAATTAGGTGAAAGGCCACAAGAATGTGGCTCAGTGGACATTCCTGTATCAGTGCAGTGAAGTCTTTAGAAAAACCTCCTGATTCAGTGCTCTGAGTTGTGCCATCCCCAAGGCAGGAAGCAAATTCTAGTCTCAGGAGTACAAGTCCAAGTGTCTTTTCATATTTGCTGCACTGTTGAAGCCAATTAAATTGAGACTTAAATGGAGTCTTTGTGCTCTGAACTTCACACCTTATCTGAAATTTTATCCCCACAACCTTTCTTCTCCCCTTCCTTATGTTGATGATACCTGACTGACTCATCCCCAGTATTTTCGAGGAGCTTGCTCAGACTTATTGTGTTGGCCAAACTGAACTGCAGGGAAGTCCCCCAGTTCAAGTCTCTTGAGCCTCAAACCCTGCTGTCCATATGCCTGATGGCTGAGTTGACTACTACTGCTGTATACTGCCAATACTTTTTTTTGTCCAGCATCCAGGCTGCCAGAATACTGGGGGCTTTTGTAGAAATCTATGTGGCCATTTTTGGTAAGGCAGACCTACTGACTGTCCAACTTGATGGCCTTCAGCTCTTCAGCCACAAAAAAGGGCAAGAGATTGGATTGCCCTCAGATGCCCTTAGAGGACTTCTAAATTATATTATCTCTCTCTTTCATTTTCCCTTGCAACACCAGGACTGCTCAGCTGGATATGAAATAATTCCATGATCTCCTAGTTCTTCCAGTTCACCTCAAGAAACAAAACTCTGTCCCCAAAGACTATAAAGTGCTTGCGCTTTGAGTGTATATTTGGCACCCATCTAAAGGATGAGTTCCACGTGATTCACATGTGATGCACATGATTCACAACACAGTACGTCAGGAAACACAGGCCTCCTGTCACTTTGTTTTGGACTTGCTGAGTTTTACTTCTCTGCAGCACATGTATGTGGTGTTTTCAGCAGTACTGCATGTTTGCATATCTGAGTGCACAAAAGAACAAGGTCACATTAGGGGATGATAGAGAGTCTAGAGTATTCCACAAAGAGGAGAAGCAGAAGTAGACTTTAGTTGACTCTTGCCTTACTGATCATCACTGAAAAAGCACTTACTTGTTTCTGCACCAGCATAGTTGGAGTAAAGGAAGGAGAGCAGCTTCAGGGATGATTTCTGATACAGCCCCACAACAGTTTCATTCAAGGGATCCTTGTTCTTGTCAAGCCAGCCAGAGATGTTGTAGTCCACTGTGCCAGCATAGTGCATCAGTGAAAAGTGGGCCTCAGCCTTGCCTTTGACAGGCTTGGGCTTCTGGAAGTTGTTGGACTTGCCCAGATGCTGGTCATAGAGCTTGTTCTTGAAAGAGGTGTCAGTTGCCTTGGGGAACATGCACTCCTCTTCCAGGATGGAGAAGATGCCCATGGGCTGGGAGAAATATGAATACATGAAGAAAATAAATGGTGGGGAGAAAAAAAGTAAATAAAATATCACCTTACATATGGTTTGTGCCTTGTTTCAGTGACTGTAATTTGTACTGCACAAGTTCTTCATACATCACTAGTTACTGTACTAATCGGACAAACTGTAATTAGCCTGTGTTGTTCAACCTACTACCCATGAACATTGTGAAGTGCTGGAGCCTGGGCTGTGGGCCCTGAGTTGTAGTTGACCTATGGATGAGTCACCACCCAGCAGTGTGCCTTGTTCCCCAAGTGGTGTCAGACCCTGGAGACAGAACCTGGCCCAGCTGTGTGAGACCCCAACTGCCCCCAGGGGATCATGGTTGTGATGGTGGGTGAGGCTAGAGATATATTAACCAGGAATTGAATCAGTCTGAGAGAAGCAACAGAAGAAGCAAGGGGCAGCGCGGGGCAGCGCGGGGCAGCGCGGGGCAGCGCAGTTGGAAAAGAGTTCCTGTTGGGGTCACTTGCTGAGCTCTCTCTCAGTGCTGTGTTCCCCCTTGGCTGATTTGAGACAGAGAAAAGCAAACAGATGAAGAATAATAAAAGATGAAGGTCTGCTGAGGGGATGTTGCTGAGTTTGGTGTTGGCCTGAGGAAGAAGTGAGCTAACGGCACACATGGCAACTTGACAATACTGTTTATGTACATCTCTGAATGAAAGGCTATGTACACATGCATATACACATGCATTATAATCAATTGTTTCAATCACCTTTACCTAACATCGTTAGGAAGCAGGTCTCAGCATCCTGTTTGTGGTTCTTGTCTATGTCTTTTACAAGTCATCAGTTTGCAATTGTCAATATGAATTTAATTTGATGGCTTATCAGAAATGTGCATAGGTAACTAGTATCTAACAACTCCTGTTCACTCTTGTCTCCAGTGAACGTGCCTGATGGATCAGACTTTCCTTACCTTATATGGAGTGTAAATGGCAATAGTCTGGCAGTTTAGAATACTTACAATTTTTCTCAGAATTGCATGTAAAATTCGAAGTATTTCAATACAGAGATGTAGGCACGTTCTCAGTGACATCAGAAGCTTCATCTGAGCTACATAAGGTATCTACTGGTAGTGCAGATAAGCACATGTCCTCTGATTCTGCTGGAAACACTGATGTGACCTGTACTTCATTGGCTTAGAGGGAATTCCAGGAGTTTCTTCTTTGTATGAATGTTGTTGGCTTTTTAAAAAAATGTAATAAGATGCCATTAGATGCTTACACCTGATATCAAGTAGACAGCAGCCAGAGCTTGAATCAAGGATCCTCCAGAGCAGCAGCAACCACAGGAAGTGGAATCTGGGCAGGACTGCCATGTTTTTGATGAATATTTTGCCCCTTGATGTGACTGCTGTGTGAGAGCTCTGGGGTTAGTATTCATCTTGCTTAACTGTAGGTGCCCATAAAACAGAATCTAGATCTGAGTGAGCTGTCCAGATTGCTCTTCTATAATGGAAACATTATAAAGGCATTTCACAGAGTCACAAACGGAACATACTTTATAAGGAGATGATTTGCATCCCAAAAATGTCTACTTTCCTGTCATTACAAAAGACACTACAGCATTAGATCAACACAGGTCTTATGATCCCTCTGGCTCTAATACTCTCTATTGCACAGATGTGGGACACAAAATATGTGAACACAGAACAGTAAGTGTGGATTTTGGGTGTTAAATACAGCAATAGGCAACAGGCTGTGAATGATAGTGCTGCCTGTAGGTGCTGTGATGTCGTGGGACCTGTGGGAGGTTAGCAAGAAATATGAGACTCATATGCAAAGGCACAACCCATGGGCATGAATATTGAGTGGTGAACATGCAAGTGGGATGGGTGAATGAGGCACTGGGCACTGGGCACGAATGGCAGTGCTGGGAGCAGATACCTGCATGCTCCTTTGGGTATGGACACATCATGTGTGAGTGTTGTGCACAACCATTGGACACTGGCTTGTAATGTTGCAGTGGAGGGTTAGTTCCCATTAAGATCCCAGTGCAGTAGCAGTGGACAGTGACACAGGGGCCAGAAAAAGTTGTGTTGCTAGAACCAAGAACTTAATTCTATCCATAACTACAAGGAGTTAGACTTGAGGTTCACCTTATTATTAAAGGCAGTCTTGTTAAAGGCACCAAATTAGCATCGTGTACCCCCTCACCCTTCCACTCCAGCTGTGTCTTTCAGGAAATCATTGTGCAGAGGCAGCCTGCCATTCCAAAACCTTTGGTTTTATAAACTGCTTTTTCTTATGTGAGAGGGTCATTCAACAGTAATGTGTCAATTTGTTAAGAATAACTGGACTAAAATAAATACCCATGAAAGAAATGTGCCTCAAAAATGAAAATATTTCCTCTACCTTCTCAATGAGCTCAATGCAGGCAGCCAGGTCCATCCCAAAGTCAATGAACTCCCACTCAATCCCTTCCTTCTTGTACTCCTCCTGCTCCAGCACGAACATGTGGTGGTTGAAGAACTGTTGCAGTTTCTCATTGGTGAAGTTGATGCACAGCTGCTCCAGGCTGTTGAACTGGAAATTCAAAATATAAAAGAAAATGCCAGTTAGTTTGGAAAAGTTGTCAATGGGCAAGCATATCTACTGTAACTCACATCAAAAATTTCAAAGCCAGCAATGTCCAGGACACCAATGAAGTGCTGTCTGGGCTGCTTGGTATCCAGCTGTTGGTTGATTCGAATAACCATCCACAGGAACATCTTCTCATAGACTGATTTAGCCAAGGCACCCACTGAATTGTATACCTGTAAGAAACACAGCCGTGGCAGTAATGAAATTTGGGTTAGCTTTGGAGCTGACAGACCTGTCCTGAACAACAGGAAAAGTTGATCAGTTATCTAGGTACCTGTTGGACATTTTGTCCTTTAGTTACATATTCATTCCCGACTTTTACCCGGGGATAGCATAAAGCCTTGAGCAAATCAGCAGAATTCAGACCCATCAGGTAGGCAGCTTTGTCAGCCACTAGGATCAGAGACAGCAAATGAGTTCAAAAGAGACAAAGAAAGGTGGCCTGGTCTTCTAGGGTGTTTCTGTTACAAGGAGCCTACTTTTGTCACTACTCAAATGCGCCTATTGTCCAGGGAAGCTCCTCTCCAGTCCCATGGAGAATGATTTGCCCCTAGCACAGCCAATGTCTCAGCTGCAGCACACTCCTGCTCCACACCTGGAGGGCTGCAACAATGCTTCACCTTTATGTTTATCTGTCGTTTGGGGTTTTTTTTGTGGAGCAATTAAATCATTGACTTTGTGAAACTTGCAACAAACTTTAAAAAATTAGCTTCTGGAAGGGAAAATCATTCTCAAAGTGTTGGGCACTTCATGGAACAGTGTTGGTAGCTTGTCTCCTGGTGCAGTGCACAAGCAAACTCTGCAGTCAACGCTACCTTCTGTGCCATCTGGCTCCGCCTGCTCCTCCCGCTGCTTCTGCTTGAACTTCATGTTCCCGTAGTGCATGACAGCCCCTGTCAGCTTGTACATCCCCACCTTCTCATCGGGGCTGAAGCCCAGGATGTCCACAGCGCTCTGCAGAGACACGTTGAAGAAGATCAGAGAAGCAGAGGGGCTGCAGCACAGGGTGCTGTCAGTAGGCACTGTGCTGCCATGGCCGGGCTGCAGCCCCCCAGGCTCTGCTGCACTCACATCAGTCGCCATCAGCTCCTCGCTGTCGTCAATGCTGGCAACAGTGACTTCACCTTGGCTCACATAGGGGAAGTCGTAGGGGTTGGTGGAGATAAGGAGGAGATCTGCAGGTGGACAGGGCACCTTTGGTAGCATCAGGGCAAGTCACAGTGGAAAGAGAAAGCAGTCGCTGAGCCAAGCCCAGAACTGGTGGTACTCACCAATGAGCTCTGGCTTCTTGTTGGACATTATCTGGTAAAAAATATGATAGCTCCTTTCACTGGCCAGCTGGAAAGTCACTCTGGATTTCTCCAAAAGATCTAACCAAAGGAGAGATGCAGTTAATCTCCTGCCATAGATGCATACACTCTGCATGGACTGACTTGCTCCAACTCACAGGTTTCAATGTCCGCAGAGGCCAGCTTGCCAGTTGTTCCAAAGTGAATCCGGATGAATTTTCCCTGTCAGGCAGTAGGGATCAGCCCATTGGTTATAGTGATCAGTGAATGAGACACCTATTAGATGTTTGTGTTCCAGCAAATCTGAAATGAACTTACAAAGCGTGAGGAGTTGTCGTTCCTCACAGTCTTGGCATTGCCGAAGGCCTCCAGCAGTGGGTTGGCCTGGATGATTTGATCCTCCAGAGTCCCCTGGTTACAGGAGAAAATACTTCTGGTTAATAACAAATACTGCAAAAGAGATACTACAAACAGGTGATTCTTACACTTCATATGTGATTTTAACCTAAAATCTAGCAGAATTTTTAAGCGCTCAGCAGACAACACTCATGAATATTGTCATTTGTTTCAAAGGGAAAAGTGATGAAAGGCAGAAGTGTATTTTGTTTCCTTCTTGTACCTGCTATCATATATTGGGTATCACACACAGAGACACTACAGTGGAGCTCAGGGTGTTTCCACATCCCCATTCACAAAGGCCATGACAGCTAAAGAAAATATGAAAATTGTGGGATTTTTTCTGGTAGTTATTTGAGCCCTCCCTTTGGTAGGAAGCAGCTAGCAAGGGAGAATGTAAAGTCTTGCAATTTCTTTCAAATAACCAGTAGCCTTTCAGAATGTGGAAATGCATCTCCAGATATGGTTTGAAAAGAAGAGTGGAATATGGACAAAGCCCCAGACTCAAATATTCATACTTAAAAAGCAGAGAAAGACTGAGTTCTTTGCTGCATGACTGCAGAGGGAATGATCAACACCTAAAGTTTTGATACTGCAAAAATATGGGAGGAAAGAAGCTTCTGTGACATGATGTCTCTTCTTTTCTATGCAATATGGTCCAGGAAGCAGAGTTACCATATGCTTTTTTGGAATGGTAGCACAAAGCTTTTCTCAAGGCTTCTAGAAAAGTCATGATTGATCTCTACATAGTCAAGGCATGAAAGTGTTGCCAGGGATAATTTCCAAGAGAGATGGAGAACAAAGAATGAGTGGCAGTTTTTATCCAGATGAAAGATGAGCAGCACAGCTCAAGTTGTTGCATCTTTGTTGTACATGGTGTTCAGTGCAGCCTTCAAGATCTTGCAGTGGAGAGGGACTGCCATTCTCAGCACTGTCTGCAGGTGGCACAATGGCTTTAAATTAGTTTTAATTAGTCTACCATGAAGATGAACCCTATGAAAATAAGGCAACACAGTAGCATATGAAGCTCTATATTATGTTGATTTTAAAATAAAAAAATCACAAATCTCTATAATAATGCTCTCTCACATGTATTGTTCTGCTTTCTAAATGAACTCAGGGGAGAGGCAAGGAGAGGAGATGTGTGTGCCAGTGATTACACCAACACCAAACCTTTTTAGTGCACAGCTATTACCAGGGATCTCCCAAAAGAGCACCAAATATAGAGAACAGCATGGAAGAAGACATGGCAATTCTTTACACAAGTTCATTCTGAAGTCCTGTTTATAGGCTGGGTGACAAAGTGCCAGAGGCTGAGGCAGTATTCTGGGGAGATACTCCCCTTATTCATATACCTGCCTAGCATCTGACTTCAGCCTGCATCTGAGATGCTGGGCTAGACAGAACTATTACCTGATTGTTTTATTTAATATTCTTATGAAGAGGCATATACTAGTGTTACAGAGATTGCGAATATGAAAAAAACAGAGTAATCTGTGAATAAACTCAGAAGACTGCAGAACAGGTGGTTGTCCATCTGAGAGCCAGGTGATTTTCCTTATATCAAACATGGTCAGTACATCTCTCAGCTGTCTTCAAGTTTTTCTGAGATCAGACCCATCATAGTGGGCAGCTGGTGAAATCTGAGCCCACGACACTCTGAAATGGTGCTGATGGAAAGAGTGCTTGTGATGAACTTGTCTTGGCCATAACAACCCATCAATCACAAACACCTGCCTCTGGGTATGGAAAGAATATTCAGCCTTGGAATCTCCTTAGGCTCCAATGTGCCCTTGAGTACTCAAATAACATGCTGACATGTGTCACCCACTTCGATGCACATGCCATCTCACAGACTGGTGACACACACTTGTGCCGCAAGGATGTTTGTTGCTTGCTCTGTGCTGGGTGGGGAATGAAGCCCACACCTTGCAAATGCACCAGTGGGCTCAGTTTGCAGCAGCTGGGCTAATCAGCAGAAAGGAGTATCAGGGCATGTCCTTTCTTCCCTGGACGGACCCTTTCTGAGGTTACTTTCTAATGATCAAGCAAGTGGTCTCAGCTGTCCCAAGTCTGTCTCTTGTGATGCCTCTCAGGGCTGTTACATTGACCAATAGTGGGAGAACAAGCCAGTGGAAACTACCACCTGATACAATTGAAATGACTCTTCACTTCAGCACAACCACTCTGGATCCCAGAGTTCCTGCACTTCCCCTGTCAATAGGAATGATCCAAGGAACACGAATGGCACAATCATGTGCCAGTGGGAACAAACTGCTCTTTGTACACTGGCAGCCACTCAGGTGCAGTGGATGTGGCCAATCTCACAGGATACTAATGGATAGATACATGGACAGACAGGCAGCACAACTGTCTTACGTTATCTTCCTCTCCCTGGTGAAGACTTTCCTCCTGTAAATGGAAACTGGAGAGAAACTGAGTCTTGGGCCTTTCCTACATTAAGAAAATATTTCTTTAAGTAGAGTTTCACTAGTGTTCAGGGGGATCAAGGCCAGGTAGCAGGGTAGGTGTGCTCAGACTGTGCATCCTGTCTCCTCAGTTGCACTACACCTTCTGCCTTTCGATAGTACTGCAACCCAAAAATATGCATTGAGAGCTCCTGCTCTGCAGGCACAGTCTTGGGCAGACACTAGAAGGGGGAGTCAATGACATACCTGCAGTTTGCCAGGCTGCGGGTCTTTCTTCTTCTCACCAGTAACTGCAATTGTTGCAAAGTACTGGATGACACGCTTTGTGTTCACAGTCTTCCCTGCACCGGATTCTCCGCTGAGATGAAATGAAAATTTAGTTGCTACAGGAAACATGAAACGTTTTTAATTTTCTGTCAGCTTCGTCACACATACCAAAATATACTCACGTGATAAGGATTGACTGATTGTTACGATCTGTAAACAAAGTCACAGAAAGAGCTATTCAAATGAGATGTGGGGGATCTGTTCCTCAGACATAATAAACTGACTTCAAGGGAAGGAACTATATTGTAACTGTATTTATCATTTTGTAACCAGAAAAGGAAAATTCTACATTAGTCTGCATGGGGATTTTTTTGAGCACAGAGGGATGGAGCAGTTCAAAATTTAACGCCAAGCGGTGGTTCTTTATAGGGCTTCCCACTTACTATTTGTTTTCTTTTATGTATAGACCTTGTCTTAAATATTGCTTAATCAGAATCAGATTCTCTGCTGTGTTCCTTCTTTACTGTTTCTATAAATTCCTTGCTAGGAGAGTGGGCACAAAGCCATGTAGCTAGCTACTGCCTTGCCTTCATTATCTGATAGCACAGAGGTCATTAAGATACCACAGGCAGACTAATCTTGAGTTGTGCTATAGAACTATGGCAGCTGTTGCCATCAGGCACTGAGTAGAGTAGCACCTAAGATGCCTCAACTGTCAAGTGTTCCTTGACCAAGCACCCAGCCCTGTGTATATCAGGGTTTCCCATTCGTGCCAAATGACTCACCAGTCAGCATGGACTGATAGGCGTTGTCAGAGATGGAGAAGATGTGTGGAGGGGCCTCCTGGCGCTTCTTGCCTCGGTAGCCAGTCACTACCTCCGGGTTGTACACCGGCAGCCACTTGTAGGGGTTGACAGTGACACAGAAGAGACCCGAGTAGGTCTGCCAGGAAGGGAGACAGCACGTTGGCTTCCACTTGGCCTGGCGAGCAGTCTCTCCAAGACACCCAAAGGAAAACTGCTGCTGGTACTTACGTAGATCATCCAGGCTGCATAACGCTCTTTGAGGTTGTACAGCACAGCGGGTTCATGGAGGTGGGTCATCATGGCCATGTCCTCAATTTTATCAAATTTGGGAGGGTTCATGGGAAAGACCTCATCATCCTTCACAGTCACAGTCTGACAAAACCAGAAGGGAACAACAGAAGAAACCTAAGCCAGGGAACTGCCTGAACTGGGTGATCATGTATGAGTAACAGTTGGTGTTACTTACTGTATCATCATATGTTTTAACTGTGACCTTGCCACCTTCTCTACTTTGTATGGTACCTTTCACATACATTTGCTTTTCATCCACTACAAAACAGGCTGCCTTAGCATCAAATGGACGATTCTGGGCTTCAATTCTCTCCTTCTCAGGCTTCCGTAAATAGGGAGCTGCTTCTCCAAAGATTGCCATCTCTGCATCTGAACTCATAGCTGGAGTTGGTCTGGGGGAATTGAGAAGAGTTTCAGAGAGCCTATACGTTTGTAACATATATTTATCCAGAAAGTGGTCATGCCCAATGACTAAAAGGAAGAAGAGGATTAATCAGCATCAGGCACTTAACTTCTGCTTCAATTTTAATTATCGACTGAAGAAGTCCTGCCTTTGGTAGACAGAGATGTATTGTCTTTAATACATCCCCCTTAAACAGGATGCCTGTGTGCCCAAGTGAGGGCAGAGAGATATCAATCTAGAAGTTTTCAAAAGCTATATCTTCACCTACTATTCACATAGCTGCACAGGCACATATTTCTCAAAGCCACATACAGATATACACTTAGATGTTTCATTAGACATCTAAAAATTTAGACACAAGTAAGATCCATAAGCTAAGCAGATTGGCTCTCACACATAATTTCTAAGTGGGGGTATTATTGACACTCTTCTGTTTTCTATGTTTTAATACCAAGGAGGGAAAGGTCAACTAGTTTCTGTTTATGCCAAGAAATGGAACAAATTGTCGGGGTCAATCATTACCTATCTAAAACTAAACCCATTTTTCATATGAACCAAATACAAAACATCTTTTCACATCTGTGGCAAAATCTGCTAATAAAGGAATATAATATATATTGAAGGTAACAATTAGTAGCACAGTATTGTCTAGGTAAATAAGTATTTGATATAACATTTCAAAGAATTTCAAATTACCTTTTAGCTTCAAAATATTATATAAAGTAGTACTGGTTATGAATCATTAAAAGACAATTAGTGTTTACAAACATGTACCAGATATCCTGTTAGGGATTTGTCTAGTAGAAGTGTTTCAGAAAGCTCCTTTATGCTTAGTTTTATTTCACATTTTTAGCAATATCTAGTCAAAATTCTTCAACACAAGAACATGCTATTGGTTGCTACAGTCAGGACTGGCATGGATAATTCAGGAGTATCTGGAAATAACACAGGCAGAAATAATGTAGTCAGGAACTGGCATAAACAGAATGTTCTTCCCCAGAAAAGTTAATATACCTAATATACAGGCTAGCAAAAACCTAATAAATGCTAAACTGTAGACTATCTGATGCACTGCTGTACAAGAAGAGATAAGGGACAGAATTTGAGAACTCGGATGTATGCTTCCAAGGCATCACAACACTGAAATAATCAACATGGAGTGGTTTCTTGTGCAAGAAAATGATGAAAGGAGTCTGAAGGCATTTGTAACGCTGCGTTTAGACACATTTCTGTAGAAGTGCTGATCTCTCTCAGCAAAACCTACCCGCTATGGGATGTGTACCTTGCAGGGCTTCGAGGGACTGCATCTCTCAAGAGCCTTTCATACCCATTGATTTGGAAGCACAGAATCCAGAACCTTTAACTTAGATTGAAAAGTATTGTTCTACATATACAAAGCACAGTATTTTTACCTATCTGGTCCTGCCTCTGAATGGCTCAAGGGAAGCAACATGAAAGAAAGAGAAATTATTTCGTGGGGTCCATTAAAAGGTTAAGCAGAGCACCTGAAAATGCCAACAGCTTATCAGAAAATTTCTCAAGGGGCACAGTCTGCTAAGTGCTGAATGTCCTTGGTAGGAGATAGTGTAAAATTTAGATCTGTGTGCATTAATAAACAGAGAAGAAACTGTTCTCTGGTAGAATAACCTGTGCTTCCACCCCTTTCACCCCAATATCAGTGAGCATTTTTCGGTATTAACATGGAAGGCACATGTGTGGATTATTCCTTCTGTTGCTCTGGTGAACTCTCTCAGTCACTCAATCACTAACCTTCCCCAGAAAACCTAGAAGGGAACGGTGCATATTAAATTCTCTCTGAGGGTGACTCTGTACATAAACAGATCTGAGACAAGATTGCCCTGAACTTTGTTCTGGTTTCAGGACCTATATGATAAGCCAAAGTCAGCATACAATGTTCTAGACCTTAGTGCAGAGGAAACCTAACTTAAGGCAGGATAAGCTTAGATTCTTCTTGAATTATCCTTTGAACATCCTCTCTGAACACAATGTCACTTTCAGGCTTCCAGTAGTTATGCTGGTGGCAGGGGATGAATTTCAATCATTTGTAAAACCCGGAATCCCAGGTTACACCACAAAAAGATGTTATCGTCACTGTCTCTCACATCCTCTTGGCTAAGCTGGAGTATCTACCTTTTTTCTTTCCTGGTAAATGGAGTATTTCCTACCAGGAACTGCGAATGTGCTCATATTGATTAAAATAGCATACTTCTGTTTCAGTGGACCTGGTTCTACAACACAGTCTTTTCCAACTTGCCCTTGCCACTGTTTGGCTGAGCTTCACTCGTTGCTCAGGATCAGTTAGCAAAACTATATGTTACCCTTACCTTCAGAGAGAGCCCAGGAGGAAATCTGCTTTCAGTATCTGTGTGGAATGGTTAAAGAAAGGACAGAGAGAGTTAAATCCAAAACAGTCCGTTGTCTTGAGCGTGTGCTCTATCAAACATTTATATACCTTATGTAGTCTCTCCCAACAGCTGAACTGTCCACAGAGCCTTCAGTTAGAGCCAAATCCCACAGAAAGTCTTGTGTTCCTCCCCACATTACTGTGGCCTGCTGAAAACAACTCTAATGTCTAGGACAAGTTCAGCTACATTACATATATTTCCCCAATCAATTTCAAATGCCTTCAGATTTAGTTTTGCTTTTCTTTTCATAGGGTTGGGAGGTAGCAAAGTTAGGTAGAAGGTCCATCCAAAGAATGGCATGAAATGGCTCTTCTACTGCTTGTGCCACCACACTGGAGTGTTTTGGGTCATATAACCTTGACATTGCATGTAAATCATGATCTGGAACATTAGAAGTGGAGAATGACAAAAAGGTGCCCCTAAATATTCCATCTCTTTGTGGGGCTGTGGAGATGTTATGGTCAGAGTATGAAGAAAGCAGATGGCACTTACCGTGAGATGCTGAGGTAACACAGAATAAGGTTGCCTTCAGCTGCGGTTCTTTATATGTAACCTTCCGCCCACGCAGCATTCAAGTGCTCTATTTTTGGTCAATAATAATTTACTCCTTAGATGTAAACGTGTTGAAGCTCTGATCTCTCTGCTAATTACTCAGAGACGGGAGTGGTTTAAGGTTGTATGGAGTCAGCTGCACTGACCTGTTCTTTTCACATTGCACTGTGCCAGAATGGAGGATGGAGGAATCCAAAGACAGCTCTGATAAAGCCAAAAAAGGCAACACTCAGCTCCTGTCTTCAAGAGCTTCCTTTAACCAACAAGATGGTTTTTTTCCTAATTGTGCACAATTATTTCTATACGAACTATGATTTTAATGGATTCCATCCTGTCCTCTCTGTCTATCTACACATGCTGATAGAGAAGAAGAAAGATTTAGTGAGGCAGAATTTTTCTCTCATTAAGTTTCTTCATACCACTCTGTGGGGTGCTGGCAAGCCTGAAACCAGCCTCAAGCTTGGGACAGAGTAAGACAACTGTCAGCTTATGGACCGCAAGACAGACTTACAGTCCTGGCCTGTGTATTTACAATATCTGAGGCCTGAAGATCTCAGCCTGTGGGAAGGAGCCTGGCTTCTGTGCCACCCCATTATCCTGCAGAGGATGTCATGGAGCAGGTTGAGCATTGAACCACAACAACTTTGACTGGCTTCCACTTAGTATATGGAAGGAGGGTGCCTGGTCCTTTAAGAGTATGTGGTTAAGGACCTTCTTTGACACCACAAGGGAGGAAGCCATAAACAAGAACATACTGGAACACAAATGGTGTGACAAATGGTAGGGGAGGAGGTGATGGGAACCAAACCTGGTCAGTCACATTACTCAATGAAGGCGTGAGAGCATGAAAATATTTATTCCAGCAAGGTTACCAGATCAGGGACCTTGTCAGCTGGGAAACTAAGATAAAAGGGGGAATTAGAAACAATATGTACAGAGACACAGGCCTGACAAAACAAACATGGAGACAACCAGAAGATATAAACCTCACCAGTGACGCTGATTGATGTGCTATCAAGAAACTACAGGTGCCACTTCAAAGAAAATCGGCCTGGACTCCACAACTGGTAAAATTGTGAACCAGAGGAGATCCCAGACAGGGTTGGGGTGGATGCAGGAACTGACAGAGCTGCACAGACCCATGAGAGGATATGCAGGGGAAGTAGGAGCAGGAAGGAACAAAGAGGTGGGTAAACAGAAAAAAGATTCCAGTTGCCCGTGAATGGGGCCAGTCAGTGCAATTATCTGGTGGAGCCCTGCACCTGATCACCACAGTCTGTTCTTAGATTTTCTTATTAAATCTTTTCTTAACTATCTCTTTGGTAATCCCACTCTATGTCCTATGCTTGTGCATGCACAGACTAAGTGCCAGCTACTGGTGAGGCTTCTGTGTATGTGTGAGTAACAGCTGGTGCCACCTACTGGGCCCAGGCTGGGGGCACCTCTGGCCTGTGGTGGGAATGGTGTGTGTTCATAAAACCAGCTAGTAGGGACAGTAGTGTGGGTGATGTGAGTGAGGGGCTCAGTGTTGGTGGCTGGAGTGGGACAAGAATTAGCAGCCCATGTGCCTGATGATGGCTACTGGGGGGAGCTGAGCATCTGTGTCTTCCCCAGTCTTGGTATGCATGATGTGTGTGTATGTGCACTCACCAGCAAACCTTAGGCTGGACCAGCTGGTCAGTAGGAGGGCCTCAAGATCCAGGCCGGGTATCAGGCAGGTGGGGGGTGGTTGTTGTTGTTGTTATGCCTTGGGGGTCTTTAGAATATGGAGTACTGGTGGAAGGAGTGTGAGGGGGGTGTGTGTGTGTGTGTCTACACCACTGACCTCCTCTCTCTGCCAGACCTGAAGGAGGAGGGCATGTGTCTCTCTGTGCTCATGTGATGTGGATCCTGTTGAGGGCACCCTGCACTGGAGCTGTTGATGGCTACTCCTTGACTGTGGCAGTCTTAGTAACCATCTGTGTCAGTGTCCTCTTTTTGTGTCTCTCTGTGTGTGTCTGGGACGTGTACTCAGCTTTCCTACTGGTTGAACCCACAAACGGGAAAGCAGCAGCTATATCCCTCAGCCTGGGCTGAGACCCCAGGTCCCTGGGCACCAGGCTGGGCTTCAGTGGCTAGGCAGGATTACTGGGCTGGAGTGGCTGGAGGAGGTGGCCATGCATTCTAACATCACAGAGGTGCAATAGTTTTGGGAGAGGAAAATGGAGACTTAACTATTTCACAAACATTTGCTGGAGACGTGCAGGACACCAGCTCACTGTGTTAGGAATGTGTGGTTGGAGAACTTTCTCAAAAAAGCTCATTGAACATGGTAATGGCTTTTGAGTTGAGGATGTGCTGCCTGCCAAGTCATGAGTGTAGAGAAGGAAATTCCACTGTCAGGAATGGAGGAATGTCCCTAAATAAGCACTATATGCCCTTCAGACATGGCTGTCCACAGCTGAAACTTTGTCCTTGCTGGGGCAACTTCCCACTTCACCTGTGTCAGTGAGATACCACCAGTGGGAGCTCACCATCATCCTTCCACTGCGTCCTTTGACCTCTTGAACCACTATAACCATTTCTCACTGCAGCACACACCACTGGACAAGTATTATCACCACTGCCATCTCCCTCAGTGAGGATGTCTCGCTGAGGTAGAAGGTAAAAATATGAATGCTTGTGTTATCTCTGAAGTTTTGGTTCATATATTGAATAAAAGCCCTTTTTCATCCTTTGCACAGACTACTTATCCATACCACATCTTCCAAAACCAGTCCACCTTTAACTCACTGTTTGATGGCAGTCATTAGTAAGCCATGTGGTAAACAAGTGGTTACCAGCGTGATGACAGCACAGCCAACTTGTAATTGAGGGAAATGGAGGCATTGGCAACATACTAGGAACTGAGCCTGTCACAGGTGAAGAGGTAGTACATGGCAGTACCGGATCAACAGTTAACACTGACTTGTTTGAAGAAGCTGTGTGGGATAGAACATTATGGTGGGAGGATGTTCTCCACTCCTCTTTTCTCTAGTTGTGGTTGTACACTTCTTCAAACATGTTGGGACTTTGTTATTCATAACAATCTCCAGCCTCATTCCTAGTTCATGTCCCACCTCATGTTCCATGCTCTTTAGCCCAAGTCTGTCCCTAACTCTCTTTGGGTCCTCAATCCTGAACTATCTCTAACCCAAGCTATCCATGTCTATGTGCTGCCCCGATGTTCCTCAGCTTCTTAGTGCTGAGGATTTTGTAGTTTTCAGTTTACAGTCCCTACTTAATCTAGCCTATTTATTGCCCTAGATTAACCTAAGAATACATGATAAAGTTTGCTTGCTTTTTATCTCTTATTGTCTCTGTTTAAACTATTGATTCCCAAGACTGTGTGCGCTTGCCACATAGCCTAATCACTCTCTCATGATCTCTTGCTAGAGATGTTCATTGACCTCATCTTTGACCTAGCAGGACCAGCAACTATCCAGTAGTAGCTACTGGATATTAGTTATGAAGGTGGTGGTGAACAGACGTAACAGTTTCTTCTAAGTGGAGATGTCTAAGTGGTGTTACGTTGATTGCATGTTACATTGACACAGATGAAGATCAGCATTTTCTAAGAGCTTTGACCGTGGGATGGGATGTAGTTGAGAGCAATCATTTTGTCAGTTGACTACTTTTAGTCATGTGAATTGTATCCCATATTTCTGGCCTCCACTCTTTTGTCTCAATATATGAGCTGTCATCAAACAAAGCACAAAATCACCTTACAACAAAGCAGGTGGGACTTAAAACCCATAAAAGTTTGCTTTCTCCCACTTTCCTCTCCTTCAGTGGGAGACCTAGATATAATTCCTTCCTCTGCCTCAATCCATAAAGTCTTTAGAAAAAGACATAAGAGCAGCAATATTTTGTCCCTCAAACCTATTGTTCTGTCCCCAGCCACAGCCAGGACAGATGTAAAGGAAAGAATATAACAACAGGGTACACACTTAGTGCGTCTTACCCAAAGTGCTCTCCCAGCCTGCAAAAGCTGTTCAAGGAATCCCTGATCCCGATGTTATGCCTTTAGATGAAATAGTTCTTAATCAATTTATTCTATGAAATTATTTAGTCATTTTTGTACCTCTGTAAGCATCTAGCATTTGCAGCATCCTGTGTCAGTAAGTTAATTGCATGTATGAAGAGCAACCACTTTTTTTTTGTTCTGAAAAATTAATTGGTGTCATCTACAGTGAAACATTATCTCCTATCTACTCTCTTTTTCCACTCATCCTTTTATACTCCCAAAAAATTCCTAATTCAGAAGTGATCACTTTGCTTTGTTCACTATTGTTGTCTCTCTCTAATCCTTCCCCAGTTCAGTCATCTCCTTTTGGGGTACATGTAGCTAGAACTGCATGCAGTATCGAAGCTGTGAGTGCACCGTGTAGTTAGTTATACGCTCATGTAATACTTTCTCTTTCTGCTCAGTTCCTTTCCTGATAACAAAAAATAATTGATTCCCTTTTTGAACCATTGCCAAGCATAAAAGCTAATATTTTCAGAGGAATAGCTATGGTATCTGTGTGATCTCTTCTGAGTAGTGATGGTCATCTTAGAACCCATTTCCATGTGTGAAAATGGGATGAATTTTTTCTCATAGGCATAATTTGACATTTATTATTATTAATCTAGTCTGTGGTTTTATCACTCAATTACAAGGTAGTTACAATGAGGAAAGAAAGGAGTGAAACTCTCCATCCTTTGTCTTGAAGCTGCTCTGATATGAAGAAAAAAATTCAAAATGTTCTGAGTAGAAGAAATGAGAGAGACAGAGATAAACTTTCAACCCAAACCATTCTATGTTTCTATGAACCACAGCTCTGTAGAATCACCAGCAAGGGGGTGTCCATTTATGCTATTTAATCAGTTGTTACTTGCTAGAAGAGGCCTTTGGATAAAGTTTAGCATGTACAGTTAAACAGATGGGTTTCCTAAGCAGGTTAGGAAGTCATCCCTAGTTTTCTGCCTGTCACCCAAATGCTCCTGTAGACTTTTTTTTCTCTTGGGGTGCAGACCTTCAGGAGGAATGTTGAGAGTGTTATCCATTCCCACGTGAGCCTGTGCACATGCTGTGAGCTTCATGAGAGCTTGGGAGCTGAATTCCTCAAGCAACAGTAAGAGTTGATTTCAGATCTCTCACAGCTTGGCTAAATGCTCTGACCATTAGATTGTTTTGGACATGAGATGAGGCAGCAAAGTAGATTTGTCGTTATTACCTCATCTTTTATTTATTTTAAAGACAAATGAAATATTTGGCAGAAAATGATTTAAGCTTTAGAGGCCATGAAATCTTATCACCTCTTTACAGAGTTGACCCATGTCCCTGTCCGGAAAGAGGAGGATTTTCAGACGCATTGTTGTCATCGCTTCATGTTGACTTTATCTAGGGAACATCCTTGGTGCATTTACACTGTTCTCATTGGCTGTTTGTTTTGGATTATGTTCATGATGACTACTATTTGTATACTCTGTATAGGGAGTAAAAGCATCTGAGAGGTTATATTGGATTCTGTTACAGAAAATGGACTCCTTTGAGTTTGACATTGCAACATACAGTGTAGAGACATGTCCTGTTCAGACTTTTTTTCTCTTGCTTTTTGAGTCTTTTTTAGTATGTTTTTCCAAGCTTTTATTATATTGTTTGGCTTCTTTTAGATCAGAGTCGTTGCCAGTCTCTTACAGTCTGGCCTGAAGACACTGTATGAGATGACGGTGATAACTACTCAGATGCGGATATAATACTGTTACTATATTTTTCTTTGACCTGTTGCCATGTATCAAACATTCAAATCAGCCATGTTGGTTGCAGCCCTGAGTTTGCATGCACTCTTTACATTTTAGCAGTCTCAAGACCTTGTTTTGGTATCTTCCCCATCTGTATTACAGGCTGTGATCTTCCTTATTTGCTATATGTGCTTTCATTTGCATTTTAGTTATGTGTGTCTTTAGCTTAACCATAGACATAAAGGAACCACAATTACCCCTTAAATTATCTTGTCTTTTATATCTGACTCATCAAATTCTTTTGCAATAAATGTGATTTTGCTTTTTCCCCTGTGTCATTCCCTTCCCACGTGCACCCGCTGGTGACCCTACACATACAGAACCATTTTGTCACCTGTCAGTTAAGCAATTTTTAATCTGTGTAGTGTGTACTGCTCTGTTTTTGTGGTATTCTAGCTTACCAAAACACATACAAATAAAAACCAGTTAATATCTCTGTGTGCCATTAGTATTATTACTTTTAACATGAAAGTACTTAAACTCAAAAATATCAACAGAGTTTAAGCTACCTTAAAAAGAGAGCACAAATTACTGTATTTAATTTGGCATATCAAGTATTCCAGAGTTTGTCTCAAATCGATATCAATACGATCCAGCCTGGCCTTAAAAATTTCCAGGGATGGGGCTTCCACCACCTCTCTGGGCAACCTGTGCCAGTGTCTCACCACCCTGGGGAGGGACTTTTTAGGATGTCAGATAGTGGTAGAACTAGGGGGAATGGGTCAAAACTAGACGTGAGTAGATTCAGATGAGACGTTAGGAAGAAGTTCTTCCCCATGAGGGAATTAGATGATCTTTGAGGTCCCTTCCAACCCTGACAATTCTATGATTCTATGATTAGTCTGTTATTTACAAAACTGCTGTAAGTGTTACTAAAACTACTATCTGTCCTCTGGGGGCTCCCCAATATTTCAAGAATTATTGAAAATCAGTATTAATGATGCTTTTGAAATATATTGTCTACTTGCCAGGTTGTCAGAAAAAGTTACTTCAGAAGAGGCATGCAGAAGGAAATGACTGGTATGGAACAACCTCCACCCAAGGAATTACTAAGTAGACTTTGTTTCTCCAGCTTGAAAAAGATTTGGTGGAGAAGGTAATATATCTATATTGTCTGAAAAATCCTGAGTGTCATAGACATATTCAATGTCTTTTTTATGTAAGAACAACACAACAGTAGATGAAAATAGCAGGATGGTGGTTCAAAGCACATAAAGGAGATGAAATTCACTGCCAGAAGGTATAATGGATGACACTTATGCAGGGCATCTCTCTGCAAGGGTCAATGAGAATGACTATCCCAAAGAAGGACCTCTAGAATGAAGGAAAAACAATAAGGATAATCTTCCAGCATGGCTGGGAATTCAGAAGTTATTAGAGAAGGACCTGGGCTCATGAGAATCGTGGGACTGAAGGTGTTGCAGATGATGAGTTTCAGGAATACTGGCAAACCATCTCCAGACTGTGCTTATCTTCATCAGCCAAAAGGAGCTTCTCTTATACTTGATAACAGTTGCAGATTCATGACTGCTGCCAGCAGATACAAAGAACTTTTAGTGAGAATCTCTCTTTTATTTTGACAAAAAAAATATTTCCTTTTCTTCACAGATAAAGATGTCTGACACTGCCTCCCTCAGGAAACCCCAAATACCTGTCAAGCAGCCCCTCTACCTCTGCACACCATTTATTATGCCTTTGGAATACTGAAAATAAAACATCGTTGCTTCTACCAAACTAGAATGATAGAGATAGGTCCATATCATCTTCAGGGCGTGTTGTATCTTCTTCATCTTCTTCTCTGAAAATCTGTATGAGGAGCAGGGAAACCAGAAGAGTCCCTCAAGGAGGCAGAGAAGAAGCCAGAGTGTAGAGGCATTCATCCAAAAATGGCCACAAGCAGGTAAGTTGTGTTCTGAAGGCATTGGAGGGTACAGTGGCTGGTGAGTAGCACTGAGAAGTTCGGCAATGGAATATTATGAGGTATACACTCTGTATGGCCCCAGAAAATGATTGGCAACCCCATTTTTTTTGTGACTCTTCTAGTGAGGGACTGTGTGATGGGACTGGTTTGTAAAGCGAAGGCAGGGTTTCCCAGTATATCGCAATATCTCTTGTGACCCAAGGTTAGAGTTGCTCAGATCCTGCAGGAACTCTACTCTAGTGATGCTGAGAGGATGTGGGAAGGCAATGTATGTCTTGGGGATACCCATCTTACACAGGATGTTATGAAGCAATAAAAAATTTCAGGAGTGGTATGAGGAGGAATATTATCTTCTAGGCAAGACACAATGCTGCTTCTTTTAGTTTTCCAGAGCATATAGTTGTCCTTTAAGAGGGAACCCAAGTTCCTGGATATATGCGGACATCAGTGTTACTCCCAAAGGAAAGTGTCCCCTGTTGATAAACATCCAGTAAATCTTCTTTCCTGCAACTGCGTGGCCATTACATTGAAAGAACAAGCGTGTGGAAAGACAAGGAAAGATTGCATCTGTGTCCTTGAGCATGCTGACTTTTTGGGGCATCCCAGTAAGGCACTGAGGAGCTAAATGACTCAGGGTTTTCATTGTCTACCTTGCTTCCCATTGAATGAGTAGGGGAATAATGTCTCCTTTGGGCAAATGAAGTACAAAAGACTTCTCTTGTGGCCAAGTAAAAATTTACACTCCTACTCAGATACCCTGAATCTTCAAAGTTTGTTTAAGTTGAAAAAAAAAAATAAATCAACCAAATGAGTTGCATGTAAAGACTCAGAAAACATAAAATCATAGAATGGTTTGGGTCGAAGGGACCTAAAAGGTCATCTCGTCCCTCCCCCTTGCCATGGGAAGAGTACCAGGAAGATTTGTTGAAAGGACATTTTAAGTCAATTCAGGTAAATGTACCAGGTAAGTTCTAGAAGTACTGTATATATCTATGCAGATATAGATATGATATTGGTGTGATGTCTATTGTCTATCTTGACTAATGAGGAGGTGTTTATACTACTTTATTTTCACATGATATACACAGATGTGTATTTATCAAAAATATAAGTATGGCTGGAGCATTTTACAGCAATTTGTCAATAAAAATGCCACATATTTATTGTGACAGTTTTAAAACATGTGTTGTACCAGCTGAGTCATCTGTACAGTTTCTGTAAATTCTGCTATTCGTGGAATTCTGTACATTCTGCTGTTTACGTAGGATGATCAATCAAGGCATCATCAGACAAACAACATCTTCATGAGTTCTCATCATTCAGGCCTTGCCAAACAATATATAAAATGTAAATGTAAGCTTGTCTTGGTAGCTGAAAGGTTAGATACCATGCAGAGCACCACCTGCAAAATTTGTGCATTTGATTATCTTATAAATTCTTTGCTCTTTGTGGATAAAATAATGTTTATTTTCTCTGTTCCTGTGATTCTGGCAGGACTCCTCAGCTCCTTGCACTTGGTGCATCATGCAGCACCACACCTGCTCATAGCATGAAATAGCTTTGATCCTATTACAGTTACCCAGTATCTGTTCCCTTGGAAGCTTATGAAGAAATAATTTTCCCAGTACCAGTGGCCAATGAGGTGAGCCTGCCTAAGTCCCCAAACCACTGACTGGTAAGTTGCTGTATCTGCAACTGCCTGACCCCATTGGGACAGATGGACATTTTGATCTGGACTAGTGTAACTATTCTCATGTTTCAAACCCAACCTGCTTTTCCTAGGCTTTTAAGCAGATATATATTTATTCCTCAAACCATCCACCTTTCAGACTTTTTATCACTTCATCTTAACTGGTTATTGTGTTGCTGTTACTGCAGTACATCAGGAAGACTGAAAGGGGAAGAGAGGCAACTGACTTCTTGTCTCCTATTAATTTAAACAACTGAAAATATTTTTTTTTCATAGCTTTAGCCTTTATCTAGGATACTTCCATTGCACCTTTTGTGATGCAAAGTTGCTTGGCTTTTAAGATCATTAATCTGCACTAGTAATTCTGTAAGTTTGGGCTGTATCCTTAACTGTTCATGCAAGTCTCTGAAAACCACAAAGATGCTTTCTTATATACATTATTAGTGTTCATTATGAGATAAAGCCTGTTCCCTGTGCTTTAAATCATGTGTTTGCAAAGTTGTGTGGGACTGGTTCTGAAGAAAAGGAGGAAGAGAAACACCATCCACAAGACATAGAACTGTGACAGAGCATCATATAGAATCATGGAATGGTTTGGTTTTGAAAGGACATCAAAGATCATCTAGTTCCAACTCCCCTGCCATGGCAGGGACACCTCCCACTAGACCAGGTTGCTCAAAGCCCCATCCAGCCTGGCCTTGAACACTTCCAGTGTTGGGGCATTTACAGCCTCCCTGGGCAGATGCCCCAGCATGACTAACTGTAATTGAATGCCATGGCAACCCCACAGTTTCAGTTGGCAATGTCCTGTTTATTGAAAGCTTTTTGGTATGCAGTCTCCTGTTCCATAGGCAAAAGAGTGAGAATTCCTCCATAGCTCTTCTCGGATTGGATAGAATGATTTTTAGGCTCAAGTGATTAGTGATGCCAGAATAAATGCATATTTATGGAAAGATGTATCTTCAACTGCAATTTTGAACTCAGCAAGGATTCTTGCATTTAATAGAAACAAACGTATCAAGCTTTGAAAATGTGTACTAGAAGTTCATCTTCTCAGCCCAACTTTAAATGAGACTCTTTTCTAATGAAAGTTGAAAGGGAATTTATGTAAAGAGAAAAGAAAGTTAATCTAAATTTGTCACAAGTGTATGGTACTGTGTGCTCATTTTCTGCATCACTAAGCATGAGTCTGACACTGCACCAAGGCCAAATAGAATTAATTATAATCTTTGAGGGATTCCTTTCTAAAAATATATTTGCAAGCTTTTCTCACAGCTGTCAACTCCCCCCAGTCTTGAAGAGCTTCCGTTGTAACACTGGAACATGGGCATTGAAGGTGTCTTTTAGCTAACTGATGATCGCTGCACAATGGTCAGTGATACATACTGTGAATTTGGGGGGAAGGTGGTCTCTGTCCTAAATTTATTGTTCTAGCTTTTTTCCCCAGCATAAAGCGGTGATATGATCACATCTTCAGGTTGGTTCAGCAGTTGTAAAGTTGGCAGCAGTTCATATTCTGTGCAGGTTACTGATCAGCTATTTATTACTCTGTCGACTCTGGGGTTATTTCACCTTAAATGATAGATTTTCTACTTCCTTCTGCCCTTCCTGAGACAACCAAACTAGAAAGCAATTCATTACCAGGCCATCATTTGTCCCTTGGCATTGTGAAGACAACAAACCACTTTTTTCCCCAGGCAATTCTGGCAGCAAAAGCAGAAGTAGAGGCAGGAGTAATTGAAATAATACAGACTGTTTGCTCCCCCTTAGAGCTGATCTCACACCCATACTGTCTCCTGGTACTAGAGCAAATTATATTGCTTATTTGGGATGTTATCTAGTAGCAGCAGAGAAAAGAAAAGGTGTTGGGGAAAAAAAAACTGACTTGACTTCCATGTCAGAATTGTTCAGCTAATAAAATTATGATGATTGCACATTATGCTGGTCACTAAATAGACAAATGAATAGTAACAAGTGGCCAAGACCAGATGGAATTTACACAAGATTTCCTTAAAAGGCGTGAGGATGTAACAGCTGAACAATTGGCTGTGGTGTGTGAGCTTTTACTAAAAGCCTTGCTTTTGGAGATCTGGAGGTTGTATAGCAGAATGCTAGTTTTTAAAAGGTATTTCAGGGAACTGTGGCCCCGTAAACCTGGTGCCTCTATTGGTAAAAGAGCAGAGGCTAATAATGAGTAGAATTTGAGGACACATTAGTAAATATAACATACTGAGAAAATTCACATTTGTACAGGGAAGTCATATTCCACAAGCCTAGTGGAGAATCAAAAATAGTGGGAAAACCAGCTGATATTGCCTTAATGAATATCTAAAAGCTGTGCAAGAAGATATATCAACTTTCTTGAAAAAGCTAAGTGTGTGCCTGTGTTGTTATGAGTTAGTTCTGAGAAGTGGTCCTGGACAAGGACAGACTGATAATCATTGCTGTAGGCATATGGGTGTCCCTGGGGATGTTCTCTGAGTGTCCAAAGAGGCTTGATCTGGGATAAATCCCAGGAACAGCTTGGGGGAAAGCTCACTCCAGCAGCTCTATTGATATATATATATTGCATTAGAGCCCAGAAGAGCCCTTCTGTATTGCCTCAACAGGCTTATGTCCTCACACTCCTTATGTAACTTCACAATCCTCATGTAACCTCACACTCCTCCTAAGTAATGTCCCATGTACTCTTGCTATCCTTCTTTGTAGAGCCTTCTGGCAGGTTATGAAACAGCTGTCATTTTTTAATGTCATTAATACACTGAGTAATGATTACCAGGGTGTCAGAAGGATCTTGCCTAACGCTAAGGACTCCACTGCTTTTTGTAAAATGCCTTCTACGTCTGGGACATCAACATTGTGCTTTGCTTGAGCTGTTTCCTATTCAAAGCAGGCAGCAAAGACAGAGTGAGAAGTGATATTCACACAGTCAAGGTTGCTTTTCTCTATTGCACTCCTATTGTCCATACCAACCTCACCTTTCTCCTGCAATCTTCACAGCAGCCAACTGCAGAGCTGTGCACATCACTGGGCTGACCCCAGGGCCTTACTCTTCTGGTGGCCACTCAGCACTACCTGGCCAGTTGTCCAGTCCAAAGCTGTTCTCCAAGGCATCTCTGTGTATCCAAGCTCCCTCCAGCACTGCTACTCTCCTTGCTATGAAGGTATCTGAGAGGATGGATACGGGAAACATCATGGCATTTATGACATGCTGTAATTCTTTGCTTTTTAAAACAGACAAACAAAACTCTATATTGTCCTTTTCTTCCATATTTAACAGGGAAGACCCTGCACCAGCTCTTTTTAGCTCCCTTCCTGTTCTTCCTTGCTGAAGCCATTTGAAGGAACTTCTGGATACTCTTGTGACAGCAATTCATCAATCCCAGGCTTTTAAAGGAGAATATAGCGTGCTGGGTCTGAAAGCCTGAGAGTGGCAAGAGTGTGGCAGCTCCCTGCCCTCAGGTTCGGCCAGAACCAAAGCTGCAGAAGCATGTCCAGCAGGCCCAGGCACATAGAGCACACGTATATGCACTGCAGGGCACTCGCACAGACACTCTCTGCACGTTGGCAGTATTCTACATGCACTATCCACAGATTCACAGTACTTACAGGTTTCATTTCAAAGAAAGAATTTAAAAGGTGGAGTACAGGGACAAAGGAGGTAGGGAAAGGGCAGAAACCCCAAAATCTTTAATTTGTACCTTTCATCCCTCCCAAAGGCCCATTAGTGTTCCTGTATGAACTGGAGCCCTGTTACCAAACTTTGTAAAACTGGAAACTCTTCTGTAAGTTGAGGACACTCATTTACAGTTGTCAATACCTCTTCATAACTCAACTTCCAACAAGTGGTTTGCAGAGAACCTGGACTTTCTGCTCTTTGTCTGCTTCATGATCAATGTAGTCAGGACTCAGTTTATGGTGGCAAACAGTTTTTCAGATGAAACCAATTCTACTTGCAAAGCCAATTTGCACACCAGTCTTTACACAATAGTGTATATGTATTTCTCAGTCCATCACCCTGGTTAGTTCAGGAGTTTTCCTCACAATATTCCAAAGGTTTGGGAAATAATTCTAACAGAACACATTTGCCAAAGGACCAGTTTCCTCCCAACACTGGGAATATGGAATCTGCTATTTTGGTAGTACTTACAGCCCAGCTGGGCTCTGCTGACTGTGTCAGGTGTTAAAAGAAAGTGCCCCATGCTGGATCCAACAGCCTGAGAGGCAAGGCTGCTGCAGCTCTGTGCCTCCAGATCCATGCACCACAGTCCATGCCCCCTGTAGCAAGGGTGAAGATGTATTCCCAGGAGGCACAAACACACACACAGAAAAAGCATATGCCTTGTGTGTGTGTTTCCATACATAAATACATTGATACATACAAAGATATATACATACATACTTACATACATATAGAAGCAGAGAATCATAGAATGTTTTAGGCTGGAAGGGACCTCTAGAGGTCATCTAGTCCAACCACCCTACAATAAGCAGGAACATCTCTACCTAGGTCAGGTTGCTCAGAGCCCCATCAAGCCTGACCTTGAATGACTCCAGGGATGGGGCCTCCACCACCTCTCTGCTCATTCCAGTGATCTATTACCCTCTTGTTAAAGAACTTTTTTGTAATATCCAGCCCAAATCTATCCTTTTCTAGCTTAAAACCATTACTCCTTGTCCTATCATTACACACCCTTTTGAATAGACCTTCCCCTGCCTTCATGTATACCCCCTTCAGGTATGTACCTATGTATCTATGTGACTGGTCCTACATAGCAGAGACACTCAGAGTGCTTACACAGGCACAGAACCAACAGCCTCATCCTGGCCCCTTCTCTGGCTGAGCAGGATGGGGCTCTACTAGTGAGAATATAAATCCATGTGCACAAGGTGGATCCCTCCAGCAGCTGTGCTCAGTCACTCAATCTGGGCAGAAGCTGCCCCCGGATCACAATCTCCTCAGTTGCTGGCACCTGGACATACAGGCCCCCAAGGCTGCAGTCCCACTCCAATTGCTGGTAAAGACTGTCTCCCACCCACATGCAGCTGACTGGGACATCCTTGGTCCCACAGCTGACCCCCCCACACTCTTGCTCCTCGAGACACAAGCACTCTCACATCCAGGGCTGACTCTTGGAGAACTACTCATCCATTGCTCTCAGGACACCCCACATGCTCACCAGCTAGTCTGGCTTGATCTTCCCTGGCAATCACTTGCCTGCATACCTGCATTTGATCCAGGTGTTAGATCGTAGACACACGGGCCCTCCAGCCTGTTTTCTGACTTCAGGTGCTGCCCTCACACCCCATACACACAGAGCAGAGATCCCTCACCCAGGACAGAGTTAGAAAGGAGTTTAACAACAAGACAAGATAGAATACAACGGTCAGTCCCAGGGCATGGCCAGACAAGCGTACTGACCAGCCACCATTTACACACCATCGACTCTTTTTATCTCCTTGCCCTTCTGTTTTCCTATATTTGTTCCTGTCCAGATCACCTAACCCCTTCCTCTTTCACACCTTTGGCTTCTCTCCTAAACATGTCATCACCAGCCCTGTGTGATCACAACTGCTCTTCCCCTGCATCCCACAACATGCCCCACATTCCCCCCCCAGCAATCCTCCTCAATGCAAAAGGAGAGCCTTCTCCCTGTGACTCATGGTGGTGGGCTTCACACCTGGATCCTGGGCCTTGTGCTGCATCAGGACAGCCCTTGGAGGGGCCCTCACTGCACCCTGGGCTGGAGGACAAATGCCTTTCATGGCTCCTGTGATAGGCCTGGGAGTAGCTAGTCAGGGTGTTATGTAGGGTCTCTTCCCTGCCATTATCTCTCTGTGCTACTTTGTGAGTATGCAGACAAGTTTTTATCATATAACCTAACACAGACCACTCAGATGTTGCCTGCATTCTAGCTGGCCTTCCTTTCTGGGAACAATGGGGCAGCTGCAACAGGAGGTGGAAAAGGGACCTTAAGAAGCACACACAGATATTTCATGACGTTTTGGGCTTCATTCCTGTGGCTGTCTTGCTCCAAGAAGTTGCTGGTGTCAGTTGTTCCAGGGGTGGGAGCAGCTCCTCAGTCAATCACAGTTTCTGCAGCCTAGCATTCCAGCAGGGAAGAACCCTAGCTGCCGTCTCATATCTGAAGAGGTTCAGCAGGAGTCAACTAGGCAGAGACAATGCCATGGCTGAACAAGACTGAAGACTTATTTTCTTCTTTCTGTAAAAGCAGGCACAGGGCTGGGCCTTTTCCACTCACTGCTTTTGCTTTCCTTCAGACTTAGCCAAGGTGTGATGGTTGTGTGTGAATAGCTTTAGCCATTCAATGATTGTTGTTGGAAATGTTTGCCCAGATCAGAGATGATCTCCCTTAACGCTGTTGTATTCTAAGATTTAGATGAAGCAAGGCACTGCTTTGTCACGGGCATAATATGGCATTGCAACAGTCTCTTCAGGGGATCTTAGACAGTATCCCCACCACATGACTTCTGATGCACTGAAGGGAGAATGAGGGTGTAGAGGCTTGGCAGCACTGCTCTGGAAATGCAGTGTGAGCAAGGATGGAAAAAGGGTTGAGGGCAGGGCTGGTAACACACAGCTATGGCGTGGTCACGTGGATTTGGGGTAGACAGGGATGGGTAAGTTGTAGATGCATTTGGAAGGGAAGCAGAAAGTCAAACTCAGTGTTTTTACTGGCATTAGCATAATGTCTGAGGCTTCATCAGCATGTTGTGCCATTTGTGATGCTGGGATACCAGACAGGCTAGATGACAGCTTTCACATTTTCCCTGGTGCCAGTGGTGTCACTTGAATGGCCCAATACTGTACAGAACCTGAAAAGACCAGCCCTGTCACAACCATTCTGGTGGTCATAGCTCACCAGTGTCTGCACAGGGTCTGCAAGGTGTGACAGCCTAACAAGGAGAGGGAGGAGCAGTTGCCCAGCTTCTTCTTCAGGATTTAACTATTTACAGTCAGCCTGTTAGACACAGCTGAAGTGTACACGTGACCTGCAGCACTCCACAGGTGGGGGAGATTTGCTGTACTTGCCACAGCATTGCACAGCCCTGTGACCACACTAGCTGATGTCCATGGGTGGTGAGGTGCTGCCTGTCCTACAGGAAGAATGTTCTCTGCTGCTGCCAGTGGGCTTACAAACTCCCTCTCATGGCTGAGCTGCCCTGCTAGATTGATAAAATGAACATGTCAGCCTTGGTTTCTGTAATGAACTAATACAGATACCACAGTTTGAAGAGGTTTTGGGGCCCATGTTTTGAAGTCCAGGGTTTCATCCTGTGTACACTGCAAAGTAGATAGGAAGGAGCCTGTGTAAAAGCAAAATCCTGCTGTTACATTGAAAAGCAAGCAACGCTATTTTCAAAGAAATTAGCTGTAATCTATAAAGTTTGTACCTGAGGATGGTGATGGTTTGGACTACAATCTAGTTAGAAGTCCACACACTCCCTGGAAGAAAAAGATGATCTACTTGAGTCAGAAGCAGGAAAAATGTATCATGAAAAGTAGGAAGTGGGACCCCCAGAGGCCTGAGCAGTTCTTTGAGAGATAAGGGGATTTCTGAGCAAGGTGGCTTTCTGCTGCTTTTGTTTCCATGAAAACAGGGCTATCTGCACAGCATAAAGGCTGCATGCTGATTTGTCATCTTTTTCTTCTCCCCAAAAGCACATGGTAGCAATACTTTTCACAGGTGGCAATCAATCCCACAGATCTCATTCCTCGGGTGTTTGACATGTGACTCTGGGAATGCTGGAGATACAGTGGCACTCGACTAGGACTGCAGTCAGGGGAGGCTGTTCTGTAAAGCTGTAAAGTGCTTGTCAAAGCCCTGAAATTGAATGCTAAAAATAGAGGCTGCTTTTGACCTTGATTTCATATCAGTGATGAAACAGTAACACATCTTCATGTTACTGGATTGTTGTTGAAAATACAGCTTTGTAAATTTTATATATGTATATGTGCATGTAAATATATATATACACACATGTATGTATGCATGCGTATGTCTATATACACATATATATATATGTGCATAAATTGCACACAGTAAATACATTAATATGTAATGTTTAAGATGTTTCTTATAACCTTGGAAAGCCTATAAGGAATTTAGTATTTACATCTTTGAGCTTAGTTTGAATACTACTCATTAAGCAGAAAGCAAAGGGGAAACTCTCTGAATAGCTCTCAGACATGGAATGCTGTCTTTCATGTGTCTTAAATTAAGATTCAAACGTGTGGAAAACAACTAAAGCTTATATAACCTAATATGTAATCAGAAGTGACTGTGGTAGACTAGTTACAATTCTATCTTTTTCTAAACACTCCATGGTTAGGCGACTTAATAATTTTAATTCCAGGACAAGAGGTAATGGCCTTAAGTTGTGCCAGGGGAGGTTTGGATAAGACATTAGGAAGAAGTTCTTTACTGACAGAGTGGTCAGGCACTGGAACAGGCTGCCCAGGGAGGTGGTGGAGTCACCATCCCTGGAGGGGTTAAAAAAAAGAGTATATGTGGCACTTTGGGACATGGTCTAGGGGTCAGGGAGATGTTGGACAAAGGTTGGACTTGATGATCCTAGAGGTCCTTTCCAATCTAAATGATTGTATGATTCTATTTTTTTAAAGAAGAAATGGGAGAGTTGTGAATGGCTGGTAAATCATTTACACTGGTGATCAGGTTTGAGACCTGCAATATTGTTCAGTCTAACCTGTGTTCACTGAGAAGTGAACCTGGACTAACCTGATCTCCTTCTATAACAAGATGATGTCCTTAGTGGATGAGGAAAACGCTGTGGATGTTGTCTACCTGGACAAGAAGCTTTTGACACCACTTCCCACAGCATTTTCCTGGAGAAACTGTCTGCTTGTGACTTGGATGGGTGTACTCTTTGATGGGTAAAATATTGGCTGGATGGCTGGGCCCAAAGGGCTGTGGAGAATGGAATTAAATCCAGTTGGCAGGTCATCACAAGTGGTGTCCCTAGGCCTCAGTATTGGGCCTGTTCTCTTTAATATATTTGTCAATAATGCAGATGACCCCAAGTTAGGTGGGGGTGTTGATCTGCTTGAGGGTAGAAAGGCTCTACAGAGGGATCTGGCCAGACTGGATCAATGAACCAAGACCAATGATATGAGGTTCAACAAGGATAAGTGCTTAGGCCACAACACCCCCCTGCAACAGTCCAGGTTTGGGGAAGTGTGGCTGGAAATCTTCCTGGAGGAAAAGGACCTGGGGGTGTTGGTCAACAGCTGGCTGAGCATGAGCCAGCGTGTGCCCAGGTGGTCAAGAAGACCAAGAGTATCCTGGCACGTATCAGAAACAGCTTGGCCAGCAGGAGTAGGGAAGAGGTTGTCCCCCATTCTTGGCATTGGTGAGGCCACAACTCAAACACTGTTCCATTTTGGGCCCTTCACCACAAAAAGGACATTGAGGGGCTGGAGCAAAGAAGGGCAACGAAGCTGGAGAAGGGTCTAGGGCACAAGTCTTATGAGGAGTGTCTGAGGGAACTGGGGTTGTTTAGCTAGGAGAAAAGGAGGCTCAAGGGAGATCTCACCCTTCTACACCTGAAAGAATGTTGTAGCCAGGTGAGTGTCAGTTTCTTCTCTCAAGTGACAAGCCATAGGACAAGAGGAAATGGCCTCGAGTTGCGCTAGGGAAAGTTTAGGTGGGATATTAGGAAAAGTTTCTTCCCCAAAAAGGTTACAAAGCACTGGAAAAGGCTTCCCAGGGAAGTGATGGAGTCATCATCCTTGGAGGTATTTAAAAGATGTGTAGATGTGGTTCTTAGTGACATGGTTTAGTGATGAAGTTGGCAGTGTTGGGTTAATGGTTGGACTGATGATCTTAAAGCTCTTTTCCAGCAAAAACCATTCTATAATTCTATGATTCCAAAAGTACAACTGCTGTAAGAGTGGTCTGAGGCAGTGATGTCTCTGCCAGGCAGCAGATGTCTTGTGGGCTAGATTACTCCTTTCAGAAGAAGATGAAGAAACTACAAACAGAAGTCTATTGTGAAGAAAGTAAATATATTGTATTGTTTATCCCATTATCTTATTTCCGGGTGGAATATGACACAATCATGAGAAGGTGTCAGTCGCTCAAATCTCTTCAGATTGGGGAAAGACAAGGGCTCTAGGTATTAGTTTATCACAGAGAAAGTGACACCTGTTTCTCCCTGTATTCAAAGAGATGACCATGGATTCTCTGGCGCATGCTAATTATCTACCAAAACCAAAAATCCATATTTTGCGTGAGGCCAACCTAGGCACTTATCTGGATGACCATGGAGACTATATAGGAGATAAGTGGCTGTCTGACCAGTTTAGAAGATTCAGAAGACTTTGGGGAAGAGAATATAGACAATGAATGACTATTTGAGGTAGCTGGTTGTGTTGCCCTTGGAATGTTGGCTTGTGCTTTACTTTTATGAACAAAAGTTAAAAATAGATCTCATTTTAGATTTAAATGTCCTCTAAAGTACGTTTCAAAGTGGCTTGAAAGACTGAAGAGAACCTGAAAAAAAAATCTTGCAAATAAGACATACAATTTAGTAGAATAATCAATTATTAAACCGGATTACCAGAGAATGCAATAAATTCTTATTCTTTGGACAGAACCTTTGAGTTTAAATCTATTGTATTCCTAAAGCAGAAGTTACAAGGGTTAATTACATCCTATTGCAAAGAAATTATTACTTACTTCCTTAAGGAAGCCTTAGATGAACGTCATGGTGAGAATGAAGCAAGATTTATGATTAGACCACTTTTAACGATGGCTGAACCATTTTGAAAATACCTGAAGCAAGATTCTTAACTGAATGAATTTAAATAAGAAATGAAAAATGTAAACCTTATAAAGGTTCAGGATAACAATTAAAACACAACAGTGAACTCTGCTTTATTATTCCTATGGGAAAAACTCTACAATTTTTATTATCTAGGCATTAATTATCTAGAGATTGATAAAGGACTAAGCAGTGATTACAAAATTCAAAGTGACAGAATTTCACATTTTGTGCAATCCTCTTTCACTTCGCAGCAGTGAATGCATTTACTCTTCACTTTCTGCCTTTTTGCCGATTTCCCGGCTCTTTGCTCGGAGCTTGTTGACCTGCGACTCTGCAATGTCAGCCCGCTCCTCGGCCTCCTCCAGCTCGTGCTGGATCTTGCGGAACTTTGTGAGATTGGCATTGGACAGCTCCTCCTGGGGATAGGAAGAGAGATAAAATAGGTTTAAAAATGTTTTAAAATGTCTGGATATGGAGTGCTAATGTACTTTGTAATTTTTGAATAGTTATATATAATTGCAGTTATTTCCATTAAATAATTGTGTGTTTATTTACTGTTACAAAACTATGTATTACAATTTTTGAAGGTAGCTTTTTTCTCTTGTTTGACAGAAGTATGAAATAAAGAAAGTGAAAGGAAGCAGAGATCTACTCTCTTGACCTGAGCCTTCGCTGCTCTTCCCAGTGATGCAATAATGCTCACAGAAAATGTATTATACACCCCTCTAGGCCTCTGAGCTGTTCAGCCAGAACATCTGTTCAGCTGCTCATTCCCAAGTGCACAGCAAAAGACAGGAAGGTTAAGGGCTTGAATAGATCTATGCAGAGGAAAAAACCAAAGCAGAATTCCACCTCCACTTGGATAGAGACTGCACAGAGAAGTACTTACAGCCTCCTCAGCTTGTCTCTTGTAGGATTTCACTTTCATTTGAAGCTTGTCCACCAGATCCTGAAGCCTGAGAACATTCTTCCTGTCTTCTTCAGACTAAAGAGGACAAGAAAGAGAAACCACTCTTTGCCCCTCCTCCTTAAATGCCCTCTACATGAAACAGAGAGTAATATTCCTTATAGGCCATTGCTGTTCAGTAAGACAGAGGTAATAAGCTGGTTCTTCCTAACATGACCAGAAAGATAATTTCTTCTGGTGTTCTCAGTGTTCTCCTTTTTAAGTGTGTGACTCAGGACATAAAACAAATCCCTAAGGACTACCCTTTGGCTTCCTGCAAGAAGGGTGTGTCAACACAAAGAAGCCTCCTGGCTTACCTGGTAGGTCAGCTCCTTCACCCTCCTCTCGTACTTGCGCACGCCCTTCACGGCTTCAGCGCTGCGCTTCTGCTCAGCATCCACCTCCCCTTCCAGCTCCCGCACCTGCAATCACAAGACCAACTTTGGAGTTTCCCTGATGGAGAAGCTCCATGTTCACTCAGGCACAAACAAAAGCCCTACGCACTCTGGCCTCCAGCTTCTGGATTTGCTTCTTGCCTCCCTTCAGAGCCAACTGCTCGGCCTCATCCAGGCGGTGCTGCAGGTCCTTCACCGTCTGGTCCAGGTTCTTCTTCATCCTCTCCAGGTGAGCACTGGTGTCCTGCTCCTTCTTCAGCTCTTCTGCCATCATGGCCGCCTGAGGAGAGCAACAGGTCAAAGACATTTGGGAGCTGGGGACAGTTTTGGGGAGAGCACACCCACCATTAGCAGTGACAGGAGCCCCGGACTCACATCTGTGATGGCCTTCTTGGCCTTCTCTTCAGCATTGCGGGCTTCCTGGATCGTATCCTCCATCTCACCCTGAATCTGGGCAATGTCTGTTTCCAGCTTCTTCTTGGTGTTGATCAAGCTGGTGTTCTGTTGAAAAGCATTAGAGGTTTGCTTTGTTAGCTCATTATTTCAAATCAAGAACATTACAGGATATTGAATAATTTCAGACATAAGCATGTGAAACATCAATACCACAGATTTTTTTGAAAAATTTCTTATCACTATGAAACAATGCTCTTTTTTTCTCCAACAATTAATTTTATTAATTTGAAAAAGAGTATCTACAAATATAATCTGTGCCACATTTCATCTGCCAAGAGTGGCACAGGAAAGTAATAGAGTGAAATGCCTTCTCTTCAGCATAATTAGGCAAGATTAATCTATTCCCATCAACGGAAAAGAGAAAAATTGTAGTATAGATAGGATGGATTCCTTCCAGAATCATTTCATCATTTGAAATCAGACATATTCTATAGATTTCAAGACTTGACTGCTGGATGACTCTATGATATGTAGATCAAGTCAAAGTCAGGGCCAAGGAGTTCATCCCCAGTTTCTTGCTAGAGTGGATAAGCACAATTTTGAAGGAATATGAGGATTCCCTAGTGCTACGTTTCAAATGAGCAAGGAATGAATTCTGTAGTCTCAGTTTCACTCCCTGATTGCTCAGAGGGCAGACCATTTAGCTTATTTGATTTAAAAAATCTGGTTTCTGTGACTAGTGTCTTTCCTCTGGAGATTATTTTAGGATGAAAAGAATGCATGGGTTTCATTGAATGCAACATGAGAATACAGCCAGCGTATACTTTTTCAGCAAAGGTCTCTTTTAGTATCATGATGGTTCCTTCAGAAAAGATATCCCTTGTCTTTGAAGTTGAGCCTCCAATAGTGACTAGAATAAAGCATGCAAATGTTGTCCAACTTACCAAGACCATCATTTTTCACCAAGTGACCTCACCTGGGTGTGAAGGAGCTGTACACGCTCACTTGCATCCATCAGTTCCTGCTCAGCTGCCTTTCTACACCTCTCTGTTTGTTCTAGTGCTGCCCGGAGCTCCTCAATTTCAGCCTGCAGCAGGTTTGCTCTGCGCTCCACCATGGCCACCTGCTCCTTCAGGTCCTCCTGTGTCCTGAGAGCATCATCCAAGTGTATCTGGGTGTCCTATAGAGCCATTGAAATAAATTATGATAAGATTCAGAGCTGTTAGCACTGAAAATATCAGATATTTCTCTTTAGGCAGCTTTGTTCAACAGACCTTGAGCACTCCCTGTGTGTTTCTCAGGTTCTTCTGTGCCTCTGCAGCCTGGCGGTTGGCATGGCTGAGCTGGATCTCTATTTCATTCAGGTCTCCCTCCATCTTCTTCTTCAGCCGCAGGGCTTCATTCCTGCTCCTGATCTCAGCATCCAGGGTGCTCTGCATGGACTCCACGACTCGGAGGTGATTTCTCTTCAGCTGGTCAATCTCCTCATCTTTCTCTGCTATCTTCCTGTCAATCTCAGACTTCACTTGGTTGAGCTCAAGCTGGAGGCGCAGGATTTTCCCCTCTTCATGTTCCAGGGAGGCCTGGACAAGCATAAAGTAGAATACCTTTGATGTCACAAATGTTGAACCTGAAGCTCTAAGTAAAAAAAGACTGCCATATTTAGATAATATCACTATACTTTTACAGAAACGCTCTTTGACTCTTCTGCCTGGAATGACTTCCCAGTGCTTATAATGAGATAGAGATCCAAGACATGCAAGAGAGCAATAAATAATGCTGTGTACCTCAGCTTCCTCCAGGGAGGCTTGCAGTTCAGATTTCTCCTGCTCAATCTGCTTCTTGACTTTCTCCAGCTCATGAATTGCCTTTCCTCCCTCTGCAATCTGCTCCGTCAGGTCGGAAATCTCCTCTGTGGGAACAAAGACCAATGGCATGGTCAGCACAGAGCAGAACGGGAAGGGCCCTGCCACACCAACAAGGTGACAGGCATCTTTGCCCATCTGAAGGCACA
>VYZX01005376.1:117559-128826 GCA_013401335.1 Brachypteracias leptosomus
GTGCGCTGAATAGCGTCCGTCTCGTATTTGGTTCTCCACTGGGCCACTTCGCTGTTGGCCTTGGACAGGGCGCGCTGCAGCTCCCCCTTGGCCTCCTGCTCCTCCTCATATTGTTCCCGGAGCAAGTCACAGTCGTGGCGAGCAGACTGCAGGGCGTGGGCCAGGGCGTTCTTGGCCTGGGGAAAAAACAGTAGTGCAACAGGGAATGGTAATATTCCAGGAAATCTCCTGACGGGAACATTGATGGACACTGGATTACTCTGCAGTGAGAATGATGGCTAGCTACTGAATGGGAAAGGAAGAGTTGGGAATTTTCAAAAGAATTAATGGATTGACTGTAGGGAAGGAGGAGTGAAGCTAATTTGGAGATACTTACACTGCTTTACCTAAATCGTCATTTTCCCTCCCTCTCATCTTGTTGATTCTGTAATTTCATATGTATCTGATTCTCCTTCACAGGAGGAATTCAGTGGATGATACAGAATTTGGAAAGCATTCTCACCTTTATCTCTTCCTCTAGGTGCCTCTTTAGCTCCTCAATCTGTTGGGTGAACGCTTGCTTGCCTCTTGACAGCTGAGAAATCAGAGCATCCTTCTCCTCCACCTGGCGGGAATATTCACCTGGGAAAGTTCAGATGAGCCAAAGAATCTTTTTATGACTTATTCTAAATACTGGTCTTAATAATGAAATGCTCATAAAAGTGTTTTAAGTTAAAATTTTATTACTTCCATGGAATCCTAATCACTGATACCTAACCATATTTCTGAGTATGACAAACTATTTATCTTAGAGGCAAGAAATTAGATATGTCATGCCCCCTTGTCCAATAACCTTACTAACTTTTCTGTCTGTGTTAAGTCCTGTGGTCACTTCAAGCCTTGGGCTAATAGAATGAGTACTATGTGATGTACATGCTCAAGTATATCACTCTCCTCACCAGAATGTCTCCTGGGAAGCAGGATGAAGTCTAGGCTATAAGAAACATGAATTCTTATTTGAAACTCCAGTCATTGAATCATAGAACAGTGCAGGTTGGAAAGGACCTTGAATGGCCATCTGGTCCAAACTTTCATGGGAAGTGAGTCTAGGTGAGATTACTTAGCACTCTGTCCAGGTTTGTCTTGAAAACCTCCTGTGATGAAGACTCTACCACACCCCTGGGGAGGTTGTTCCAATGATTGGTTGTTCCAAAGACTGGTTGTTCCAGTCCCTTAAAGAGGTTATTTGTCCTGCTCCAAGATGTCTGTATCTCTGTGGTACTGGGGATCCTAGCACTGGCTCAGCATCCCAGGTGTGGCCTCACCTGTACTGAGCAGGGGGAAGGATCACCCTCTGTTAACCTACTGGCAACACTTCTTCCAACACAGCTCAGGGTTCTGTTGGCCTTTGTCACAAGAGCACATTTCTGGCTCATGTTTAACCCTGTTTCCACCAAGTCACAGGGGTCTCTTTGACCCTTTTTAAAAAGCCCCAGTTCATATAAAATGTTCTCTTAAAAACCACAAATGTTTTACCAGATTCTGTTTGTAGCCGAGCTCTCTGAGCACTAATATCATTAATTGTGCGCTGTTGTTCCTCCTCCTTTGTCTTAATCTCACTGAGTTGATCTTCTAAGGAGCGACACATCTTCTCCAGGTTTGCCTATTGGAATGAAGAATAGAATGAAATATGACTGATGATTCAACATGTAATTACTGAGAATCTGAAGTCTTATGAAGGGTAAGAAAAGAGACCAATGATTTATAAGTAAAGTCAAAATGTCTCAGGTGATATATCTTTCAATGAAATTTGCATCCTTAATTCCAACATTTGTATAATTTATAAATGTACACTCTGTTTTTTCAATAAATAATAAGAATGATGAGACACTGTAACGTGAAGTATTATATTTTAAATTTCTGATCAGCTCTTGGTAATTCTGTCATTGAAGTGTTTAAGGAAGGAAAAGAAGACTAGGAATAAAAGGGAAAGGATAGGATATGAGTAAGTTCTTCTTTACAAGAAACTAAAAAACTGATAAGGTCAGTGTCATTCATTTCCCTATCATAATATTTTGAATGAAGAAATGAGACTCTGTTGTTCCTAAGATTAATTCTTTCATGTGAACCTCTCAGTCAAAAGATAAAATACATTATTATACTAATAATGAAATATATAAACTCAAATTCATAGAGCCATAGAATCATTATGATTGGATTTCAAGTTGTGAAGTGAAACTGTTTATTTCTAAGGATGATTAACTTAAATTTCTATGTCAAAATATAAATACTTGATTGTGTTTGAATTACTACAAAGAAATATTTCAGTACCTTGGCTTTGGAGACAGACTCCATGTTACTGGCCAAGTCATCTATCTCCATCTTCAGCTCACTCTTCTCTTTCTCCAGCTTCTGTTTCACTCGTTGCAGGTTGTCGATCTGCTCCCCAAGCTCAGCGGTGCTGTCCGCGTGCTTCTTGCGCAGGGCGGCAGCCGTGGCTTCGTGCTGCAGCGTGGCCTCTTCCAGGTCACGACGCATCTTCTGGAATTCTGCCTCACGCTTCTTGTTCATATCGATCTGAGCTGCAGTAGCTCCTCCTGCTTCTTCCAGGCGCTCGCTGATCTCCTCCAGCTCCCGGGACAGGTCAGCTCGATGCTTCTCTGCTTTTGCCCGAGAAGTTCTCTCTGCCTCAATTTCCTCCTCCAGTTCCTCAATACGGGCCTGCAGAACATTAGAGACCCTTCACACCCATGTCCTCCTCCCGCCTGACCTGAGACCCAGGTGAGAGAGGGGAAGGAACAGAGACTTGCCTGCAGCTCCTTGATCTTCTTCTGTAACTGCATGCCCAGGGCTTGCTCATCCTCAATTTTGCTCTGGATCTGGCTGATCTCAAAGTCTTTCCTTTGGGCAAAGCAAACCGTGTTAGGGCTCCAAGAACAAGTGCAGGAGCCCAGCGCTCAGTGTCCCACGGCCACACTTACTTCTTCAGTTTCTCCTCCAGCTGCTGCTTATCATTTTCCAAATCCATGATGCTGTCCTGGTTCATCTTCAGGTCTCCTTCCAGTTTCCTCTTAGCTCTCTCAAGGTCCATGCGCAGTTTCTTCTCTTGCTCCAGGGACCCTTCCAGCTAAACACAACAAGACCATCACTGCTCTGCTGGTAGGGTCTGACTGTGTAGCCCCTTTTGTCTTCTCATGTGCATCTCTACTTACGTCATCCACTTGCTGCTCCAGCTTGGTTTTTGCTTTGGTCAGAGTGTTGACTTTGTCCTCTTCTGCCTGCAGGTCATCCAGTGTCTGCTGATGGGCCTCTTGGAGGGCTTTCTTCTCTTTTGTCAGCTTGGCAATGGTCTCGTCCAGGGCTGCCATCTCCTCTGTGAGGTTTTTCACCTTGGAGAAGAAGGGAGAAAAAGTGAATAAAGAGAGTAGACACAGAAGTCCTGTAACAGCACAGAGCTCTCTTCTTGAGTGTGGGTGACAGGCTCTGCCTCATACCTTGTTTTCGGTGGCATGTTTTTCCTTCTCAACCTTGGCCAATGTTAACTCAAGATCGTCAATATCTTTCTTCAGCTCTGAACATTCATCCTCCAGTTTTCTCTTCTTGGCTGTCAGCTCAGCATTCAACTCTTCTTCATCTTCTGCTCTCTCTGTCAGCTCCTTAATTTTGGCTTCCAACTGGATTTTTGTTTTGATGAGCTGGTCACATCTTTCCTCAGCATCAGCCAAACCATCAGCTTCCTGCACATGATTCATTTAAATAAAATAGTTTTCAAATAATTATCTGTTCTTATTGATTTTCAAACAAGGGCTTAGTATTTTTAAAGCAGCTTTACACTGTCTTTTTAAGTTAAAACTTGCTATTGTTAGTGTATCTATTTGTTTTGGGCTGTCTCTAGCCCAGAAAATAAAGTAATATATTATCTGCCTGGATATCAAGATACATTCCATTTAACCCCAAAATTTTACATTTTGGGACAAATTGTGTCATACTCTAAAAAAATGAGTTTCTCATTGATGAATTCAAGGAGGACCTGAGGCTGTTAGCTCAGATGCAGACTTTTAGACTGTAAACACCAAAATAGGGTCAGAAGACTGACAAAGACAGTTTGAAGGGGATTACTGTTGCTGCTTTTTTATTTCCATGGAAAAAGGGGAGGACACCACTTTCCTCACTGTTTTTGTTGAGGATGCCAGGGCCATAAATGCTAGAGAAATGTCTAACACTCTCAGCTTCTCCTACTCCACTTGAGTCCACTTGTAATTCTCCAAATGAAAGAACCTCCAGAGTACCTTCATTGATCAGATGATAACATATCAAAATTATATAATATATGAAGTTTTATAAAGACAGAATAATCTCTGTTGTAAGTTGCTGTGTATGATTTAAAATGTAATACTGTAAACTGTAGGATTTAGTAACTGGAAATCGATTGTTTCTCTCTTGATTTGAAAGAACCAGCTGCAGTAATTAATTGCAAATTTATTCATATTCGTAGATTACAGCTTAGCTCTTCTTTGTGGTTTTCCTTCCTATTTTATAAAATATATGTATGTTTTTAAAATAAATACTGTTTTGTGATAATGTATCTGTTATGAGACATTTGGCATCATTTTACACAGGACATTACAAGTCAAAAACATTAGCAGTACTCACAGCCTGCACTTGAAGCTGCAAATCGTTTTTCTCCTGCAGCAAAGAAACCATCTTCTCCTCCAACTCCTTCCTCTTTGCCTCAGACTTTGCAAGCTCTTCCTTGGTTTTCTCAAACTCCTCCTTCATGTTGGCCATCTCCTTCTCAGATTCTGCACTCTTCAGTAAGGGCTTGATCTTGAAGAACAACTTCATCCAGGGCCAGTGCTTCACATTCATGAAGGACCGAACATTGTACTGGATGCAGAAGATGGATTCCCTGAAATGTAATAAAAAGATATTATACTACATATTTTAAAATTTATAATACATATGTAATCTGTATATTGATATGCATAACATGAAGTTCTACATATAATACTTTATAGTTATAGTATTATATATCTCTGTGTATATAAAAGATTTACTATATCTTACTAAATATGTATTTGTTAAAATAGTTAGCATATTGAATATATATCTGAAGAAAATTCCCTAGTGTGATGTGGATTTTTAGCCTGTATGGACAGTTTCGAAGATCAGATGTTTGGCTCACTTTCATGGCCAAAGAAAGGGAACACCTCCAGAAGTTGACTTGGTCAGTTTCATGAACATTATCCAAGAGAAGAAACTTCTCTTGTGCTAGAAGTATGATTCTTGCCTTTATTTAGAACACCATTATAATGGTGACCTAAAATAATTAGCTTAGACTAGATATTTGGTTTCTGGACATACATATGATGTAGCTATTTACTACATTTAGAAAAAAAATTAATACAAAGGGTGATATAAATTAAAACAATAGTTTTTAAAATAAATTCAGATTTTACACTATTTCACCTACTGCCAGGGTATACTCCCAAATGCATCCATATTGGTAAACAGAATTAATGAGAAATAAATGAGAGCTGGTGAGAAGCAGCTTATTTTTGGTTTTCTTCATATCACTAGTACCTCATGAGGATTGGCCCAGTAGGCCAAATAAGTGCACGTATCTACCTCCTCTCCATCATTTTCTTGAACTCCACTCTCATCAGGTAACCCCTGCACATGGCCTGCGTACGGGTGATCAGCTGTGCCAGCTTCTCATCTCTCATCTCCTCCAGGAGTCCCAGCAGCCCAGCTTTGAAGAACACCTTGAGGAAAAGAATGTAGCAACATATCATTGTCAGGTATTGCAAGCACTGTACTTCAGTCAAGCAGCATTTGTACCTTGGTGTGACCAAATTTGTACTGGGTGTGGTCCACATCGATGGATCCAAGGAGCTTCTCAGAAGCCTTCTTGCTATCAATGAACTGTCCCTCGGGGATAGCACTCGCATTAAGCACCTTGTACCTGCAGGAGGAAGTGGATTATGAAGAAGGTTGATTCCTGAAAGCTCAATCAAACCTGTACCATCTGATGCCACCATTAAGATTCTCTGAAGGTGGGTCAGGAGTGGAAGAGAGATGAATAAGTCAGAATTCTGTTCCATTGTTTAGAAATCACATTTTAATGGGTAAATATGTTTTTAGGAAAAACTTTGCACTTTCCTTACTCCAGAAATTCTTGACACAGAATGGGTACTTATTTCCATATTTCATGTCCTGTTATCTAATGCCTTATCTCCAAATGAGAACTTTATGTGTAGGAACAAAATATATGGAGAGGAGGACAGGAGAAACAATTCTTCATGCAAAAAAAGAAGCAATCTGAGTATTTTCTACCTAATCTAGGACAAGAAGCAAGATCTTTTTTTTTTGCTTTCCAACAAGTTAGTCTAAAATATCTTGTAGTTTCTTTATTCTGAGCTGATGGCTGCAGGTCATCTTACTTAGCTACCTAGAAGTTAACTAAGTCTAAGCTAGTCAGTATCATTTCCAGATATTTATCTAAAAAATGCTTCATCCCATACCAGAATATGAATTGAGGACAGGGACAAATAATTGTCCTTTGAAAAAGCCTATTCTGGTGAGCAGTAGAAAGAAATTGGATGACTTACTTGGACAATTGACTTCTGTATGCTTAAAAGTAGGTACAATGAACCTCTTCTGTAACTCCCACAATTAAAACAATTAGGAAATAGAAATTATTCATAGTTGTTGGATTTAGTGGAGGATGGATGACATGGAATCTGACCTCTGTTTAAAGTCTGCATAGAGTATTCTGCTGGGGAATCCTTTTCTGCAAATTCTAATCCCTTCCAGCACACCGTTACATCGCAGCTGATGCAGCACCAGCTCATGTTCCATGGCACCTAATAATGAATTATGAGATAATGAATTGATATGTCATTGTACTGCACAGAGAACAGATTTGTCACATATTTGAGCTTCAACAACTTACCAGGTGTTTTTGTTTCATTGGGAATAAGGCATCGCACAAAATGGGGATGGGTGCTTCGCAGATTGCTCATCAGCTTATTCAAATTTTCCTTAAGAGCAAAGACTTGGGTTTAAAAATGTCACTTACACAATCTCAATATTAGATGGAGAAAAAACATTGTAATAAAACCATGATCAGTACTTTTTGTTTTACAGAACTTTTGGGCAGTTGTAAAAGGATAGTTCTGAGGATTCAATGAGAATCCTTCTTTATTAAGAAGCCGGTGAGCACCAGACAGCAACTAAGTACCACGCAGCCACTCACTCATTGCCCCTTGCCCCCTGTCCCTGGTGGGATGGGAAGGAGAATCAGGAAAAAATGCCAAAACCTTGTGGGTTGAGAAAAGGAGTGTTTACTATAGCAACACAAAAAGAGAAGAAGCAACAGTAATAACAATAATATCAAAGAAATAATACCTGAACCAAGTGATAAACACAACAGCACTCACTGCCCAGAACCCTCTAGCCCTGCAAACCAACAGGGCACCCAAAACCTGAGTGTTTTTCAAGCTAACACTTTCTCTCCCTGCTTTTATAGTGGGCATCATGTCAGTATGGCATTGAATATCCCATTGGTGGTTCGGTTGGCGATCCTGGCTGTTGTCCCTTCCGCTTTCTTGTGAAAATTAATCTTGTCCTAGCCAAACCCAGGACAGAAGCACATGCCTTTATCCTTTCCGAGCATAAATATTTTGTATACTAGATCAATCTAAAGCTTTTCTGAACTGAATTTGCTATATTTTTTTCAGGATGCAAAAAAAAATTATATCAATTAATCTACAGTACCCGGAAAAGAGCTGAGACAGTCTGGAAAGAAGATCCCTTCTTCTTGGCACCCTTCTTGCCACCGCCACCACTCTCTAAACAATTATAGTTTTTTAAAAAAGAAACGTACAAGAAAAGCACACAGTTAGAATCTGAAGAACTTTGTGTGTTCATCCTAAAAAAAAGAGAAAATATAATAATATGATCAAAATTTGCAAATGCATATAATGTTTAAAGTTGCAATGGAAGACCTGATTTTTTTCAGATGATAGCAGAGTGAAATGTAATGACTTCAGGCTGAAGTTAACATGCAAACAGGAAATCAAAATGTAACACAGTAAGATATTTAAAGAATTACATGAATTACTAGTGGATACACCAAATGTTCACCCCTTAAACCATATCCCTAAGCACCTCATCTAATCAGTTCTTAAACACCTCCAGGGATGGGGACTCCACCACTGCCCTGGGCAACCCATTCCAATGCCTGATAATCCGCTCAGTAAAGAATTTCTTCCTAATATCCAAGCGAAACCTCCCCTGGCGCAGCTTAAATCCATTTTGCCTTGTTCTATCATCTGTTGCTGGGTTAAACAGGCCTACTCCCACCTCTCTGTAACCTCCCTTCAGGTAGCCATAGAGAGCAATAAGGTTTTCCCTGAGCCTCCTTTTCTCCAGGCTACAGTAGAAGGCCAGTTCTACTACTAATTTCAAAACAATCACCTGCTTCTGCCCCACCAACAGAGGCGAAGAGTAAGGCCAGTGTCTTCATGGATGATTTCTGGTACAGACCCACAACAGTTTCATTCAAGGGATCCTTATTCTTCTCCAGCCAACCAGAGATGTTGTAGTCCACTGTGCCAGCGTAGTGCACCAGGGAGAAGTGGGCCTCAGCCTTGCCTTTGCCAGGTTTAGGCTTCTGGAAGTTGTTGGACTTGCCCAGATGCTGGTCATAGAGCTTGTTCTTGAAAGAGGTGTCAGTTGCCTTGGGGAACATGCACTCCTCTTCCAGGATGGAGAAGATGCCCATGGGCTGGAAGGAATAGGAACACATGAAGAAAGAAAGTGTGGAAGCAAAAGAAACAGAGAGTATGTACATGTGTATAGGAATGGAATATAATATTATACAAAAACTCCTCCTCAAAAAGTGTAATCATATGTTTTTCCAGAGAGTCTTATGAAATCAAGCTTGCCCAGGAGTTTCAGGGTTGTGGTGTAATAAAGATCTAGCATGTAGAAATTCACTATGTGCACATTATTTGAAGATAGAAAGCAAAATGAGTAGCATTCAGACATAAAGCAGAGTTTACAATTCCTCAATGCTTTTTCTTGGAAAGAGGATAGAAAATGTTTTTAAATATATTAAAATAGAAGATACTTAGTGTATTTACTCACTTAGCATGCTTTAGAATTTGAGTATGATCTCCAGAAGAGTGAATAGAACCAAATTTTTGCCCCATGTAGATCATAAGTACAATGTGACAGAATCCCACAGGCAGTGGAGTAACAGGCAAGTGAAAATGTATATGAAAAGCTTGAAGCTTTAATGTGCTGCATTAAGCGTGAGTGACACATATTGGAGAGGTCTAATTTGAGCATTGAAGATTCCTTTTACATTTTACATCTGGAAAAGTATTAATTGTGTAGGGGTCAAGAACCTTCTCAATGAGCTCAATGCAGGCAGCCAGGTCCATCCCGAAGTCAATGAACTCCCACTCAATCCCTTCCTTCTTGTACTCCTCCTGCTCCAGCACGAACATGTGGTGGTTGAAGAACTGTTGCAGTTTCTCATTGGTGAAGTTGATGCACAGCTGCTCCAGGCTGTTGAACTGCAGAATGCAGAGATTTATTTACTTGTGAAGTTCAGTTCTAGGAATACTTATCAACTTCTAAGAGGTTTTCTTTTCAGTCTGTTAAGTCTCCCTGACTGGGATCCTGAATCTCTAGTCATGGGACTGGACAGTTTCATCCTCTAATATATTTGCCCTTTACCCTGTCTCAACATATTTCTGAGCTCTGGAAAGAGTTGCAGAGCTTAGTCCAAGTCCAGCTTTTAATCTACTTGAATTTGTCTACACTGCTAGTCTATTTATTTCCAAGCATACAGAGGGAATCTGGCTTCAGCATTAACAAAGTTTACCTTCAAGATGACTATTTCAAATTCCTCAAAAATCTGTTTCTGTTATTACATATCAGCTATTCAACATTTTCTTACTAGTTTTCAATGCAATTTTCATGTCCACATGCAAGAACAGACATCTATAAAAATCTGCAGCTCTTGTGGAATAATATATACTGCGAGAACAAGAAGAGTGCCATTCCTACAGGAATGTCATAATTTTAAAATAAATAAAAGCAATCTGTTTTTAAAAAAAACCCCACACCCAAAATTATTCCAGTTTCTCAATGCCCCTTCCAGGAAACTTGTATGAAGATCCTCCTCTTACATCAAAGATCTCAAAGCCAGCAATGTCCAGGACACCAATGAAGTACTGTCTGGGCTGCTTGGTATCCAGCTGTTGGTTGATGCGAATAACCATCCACAGGAACATCTTCTCAAACACAGCCTTTGCCAGGGCACCCACTGAATTGTATACCTAAAGAAAAGTGAAAGTCATCACGTAGTGCAAAAGTTCAAAGTTTTTATTTTATGTCATTTGTTTTCTACCATAACTTGTTTCTTACCTGCTGCACGGTTTGACCCTTGGTCACATATTCATTCCTAACATCAACTTGAGGTAGGTAGAGGGCCTTGAGCAGGTCTGCTGAATTGAGACCCATCAAGTAGGCAGCTTTGTCAGCAACTAAGGGAACAAGCATAAAGCAGGATCAAATATTAGTAAGTGAGAACCATTTCTGCAGAAGCCACATACACTTTAAGCCACATACTTTAAAATATTGTAATTGTTCTGATTTTTATTGGGTTTTTTTCTCATTTAATCTAGAGGATGTGTAAATGTAAAGATTCTTCTAAATGCCTTGAAAATGAACATGCAAAGTTTCAAACAAGTGACTAGCAGACAAAAGGGCAAAAGGCCATGAAAATGGCAGGTCAAACATGTCACAATTTTCAAATAAATGGAGAAGGAAACTTGTTGGTACTGAAATACATGGTATTGAAAATAGTAGTCAGTGAAACTCTAATGAGAGAGAGAGATCAGTGAAGTTATGTCAAAATTATGAATAGGATACTTCATAGAACTTTCATAGCGGGACCACCTTCTCCCTAAGGAGAAATAGCACATGCAGAGGTCTTTTCCAGCTTTCATTTGCTCTGGATCTAGACTATTAAATACAAGCACAAGAGCACTCAATATAATCTGTCATCACTTTCCAATTTGCTGCCTGTCTCTTTTCACAGTGAAAATGATAGCGAGTGCCGAAACTATTTACAGAGCCCTTAATGTGAGAAGGCCAAACCTCATTATAGAATATATACATATACAGATGCTAATTTTGAGCTGCTTCTGTTGAATGATTACTTACAAATATTTAGTGTACATTTTTCAAGTATTAAAAGGCAATTCTAA
>VYZX01005377.1:0-11603 GCA_013401335.1 Brachypteracias leptosomus
ATCTTGCTCCCCCCCGTACCTTTAGTGTTGTATGAGCACTCACAGCTAGACATAACACACACCATGTTATCAACACTCTCTGGGTCCCAATACTGCAGTATGAGGGCTGTATGGGGAAAATCAGCTCAGACAGACCCACTACAGCTACCATGTCCAAGGGCCTCAGTCCAGCTGAGGTCCCCCACACTAACACTCCAGAACGCAACTTTGAATACAAATGTCAAATGAAATGACATGAAATTGTCATACTATCCAGCTTCCACTTAGTTCGGTGATTCATTAAACAATATTGGAGAAGTTTGTGATGTTTCAGTATTTCAGTACAGAGAGGTGCTCTGCTTTATTTCAGCCTAAGTAAACACAAATTCCTAATGGAAAAAGTGAGCATTCACAGTTATCTGTGACAAAGGAAGAGAAAAAAATATATTATGAATGCAGTAGATATCTAAAACCTCTGAAAAGTATAAAGCTTCTCCCATTCTATTCACTGATGTTTATACTTGCTGAAGCTATGAACCACTTATTAGAAGAAAAACTGTATGACAAAACAGATACTGGCATGTAGCTGTTGGTCACTTACAACAGAGTTATCCTTAGAACTGCTACTTACACTTTTATAGTACCTTATCATGCTGAGCCATCTTACAATACTTTACAGTATTACATTAAAATTGAAGGCTAATCCATTTTTCAGATTTACTGTTCAGATAAAATGAGAAAATCCAAGGGACCAAATTCAACATGTATGCAACTTCCATCATTACACAGAGAAAAACTACTCCACTGAAAACCAGTATGTCTTATATTTAGATCTTAAAAAGGCACTTGCAAGCTAGGGCAAATTTAAAGGCAAAAAAAAGTCATTTATTAGACTGTCTTTTTCAGTAATCTCTTTGTTATTTCAAAAACTGGGATTTGAGTAGGAGTTTATTAGTACTATTCTCTCATATCATGATTTTCCATCTTCTTCATCTTCCTGAGAAACTGTTACTTTTCCAATATATGTGTGTGTGTTTAGAGGAGACACTATGCCATCATGTTTTGCTGATGTAAATATGATGTGGAAATAAACAATATTAAAACTTTCTTATGATATTGAGAATGTGTTTGCTAAGAAGAATTAAACCTCTGTGTAAACAAAATATTGAACATTCAGAAAACATACAAAATGGAATCAACACATTTGTTTTTCTTTTGCAATCATATTTAGAATAGAATCTGGAAAACTTTTTTTAAGTAAAGATGATATTTTAGTTCTCATATCAAGACAAAATTAAATAAATAAAAAGGAATTATAAAAATAAAATCAGCTCAGTTATTATATCAAGTAACAACAAAAGTTAAGGGACAGTTACAGGTAGAAAAGTAAGCACTTGCAATGATGCATGAGACCAGAGAACTAGAAATGAACTTGATATCAAAAAATGTAGGAGTCAAAGACATTCAGTCTGCCTAATACAGAACTATTTGCAGTTTAAATTTTAGGTGTTCAGATAAGTGCTGAAATAAACAGCTGACTTGGAAAACTTGACTATTAAAAGTCTCCAGAGGAATGTCAAGCACCTCTATGCGGTCACCACTGGGTCTATCCCTAAGTTTAGTTATTGTATGACATGGCCTTTTAGACCAGAGTGAGTATATTTCTGTAGCTTTTACAGGCTTAAATTATGTCTCTTGTAATTCATTATCTGCTTAGAGCACTTGCAAAATGAGGCTTCACTGCTAGTGATAATACTTTGATAGATAGTTTGCAGCTTTTTTTTTTTTAGTGGTCATTTTAGTACATTACCTTTTACTTCCTTATTTCTTACAGGTAGAGCAATGCAATTGAACCTGCAAATTACATAAGGAGATTTTATTCAACATATAATTTACAAATGCTTTAATGGCTATCTTTGCCACACCAAATGAATACCTAGCCATTTAGTCAAACTTAGCCAGTGAATGTCTATTATATTTTTTAATTTTTCCCTATAGATTGTTCCATTCAGATGCCTAATCAAAGTAATTGTTCTTTCTTGAATTCCCTCTAGTTCCCAGAACTGCATAAGCATTCTACATACATGGTCACACATGGCTATATGGAGAGAGATATTAATTCCTTTGGCTTCTGATTTGATTGATTTGTATATTAAGTAGTCTGTTTTTTAATATTTTCCTCCATTACATAACATTTGTGTATAAGCAGCTAAAAGCTCCATTGTTTTTAATGTACTGTCCATCTAGGGCCCAAAGTCCCACTTGGTGTTACTGTATTACAAGTCCATCAAATACTTCACATTTATGAATATCTGTGTTTTGGATTATTAACACCCATAAGTACTCGTATGCAGGTTTGCACTTTATATCTTAGTTTTTTAGATCTTTTTGTATTTTTTATTTCTCACTGTTTGTAACAAATTTTAATTTAACATGATCTGAAAATTTAATTAATGCACTGCTTATTTTTTATTCCAGTTCATTAATAAAAATATGTAATGATTTTTTAATTTCACTCAGGTATAAACAACTGAAGTAATCAATATTGAAATTATATTTAAAAATAGGGTCCTTATTGTAAAGACTCATCTGAAGCTCTAAATGTCTGAAGTGACAAAAAGAAGGATTTAACAAACTTTAATTAACTGAACAGTCTACTTGGAATACAAAATGATGTGACGATTCTAACCTTTTTAAAGGAAATGGAACTGCTTCTTTTAGTTTCAAATCTCAAGACAGTGATTAAAGCTCATACACTGCTATACATGCTTGCATGTCTTTGCAGTTTGCTAGTCAGTTTAGCTCAATACTAAAGGGAAGGAGCATAAGATGAGAATATAAATTAGTTGTTACAATCAAGAGGGACATCTAGTTTGAAGTCCTTTAATATATGTCAATTGGTTCTTTCTACTCCTGGTCAATCACAGTATCATTCCACCCTCTCAAGCACTTAATCTCAAGGGATTGACACATCAGTGACGTATTATTTGTACAGTCAACATAGCCCCGGTCTTCATGGTAGTCTCCAGTTCCTCACTTGGAAACACTTTGAAAATTCATATCCTCTGATATTTTCTTTCCTGAAAGTCTTCATGCATTTCCTTCCGCCCCCTCCCCTTTTTTTAATTTTCAGTTACTGAGGCTTATATGGGCATTCCCCTGAGAATGTATTTGTGACCTTAACCAAAATTTACTGTTATTGTTGCTACAAAAAATGCAAAAATCCTTTTTTCTTTTGTATCCAGCTGAACTGTCTTTTTTCAGGTAAAAGAACATGTGGGCTCAGATTGATGGATTGTCTGACCCAGTACCTTCTTTGCATTGACAGTTAAATTTTTTATGTAAGTGTAAGACTTGGGAAGTTATATTCTTCTACGTAACGCTCTGTCAATCCCCAACTGTTTTCTTAACAGGAAATAACTCATTCTGTATTTCTTGTACATTTTCCTTTCTCCTCCTGAGTCTGCATAAATTTCCCTGTTCTTGTCAAGGAATTGTACAAGTCTGCCTCATCTTCTGAAGATCTGCATTCTTCTTGGTTTGAACCAGAATTTGACTAAGTTGGTAGTCTGAGCTTTCTAGGACCTGTGGCATAAGATGCAGTGAACACTTAGTACCTATGCACAACCTTGGCACCATTCATAAATTTATATTATCTATAATAATAAAATCTATTTATATTTATCTTTAGTTTCCACTCAAGAGTCCTGGACTATTTGTATTTTTCTTTATATGGATGAACATTTCGTACTGTCAAAACTCCTTGTTGCTGATTCTCAATTCTATTTAAACTCTCTACAACATTTTTGAGATGAGAGGCCTAGAACTGAAAACCATAATCAATATGTGGCTGGATCATACATTTATTCAGGGAAAGAATTATTTTCCTCTGTAATCCCAACAGCTGGTTAGCTTTTCTGCTTGTTGCTGAACTTTGACCTTATGTTTTCACAGAACTATTTGTCATAACCCAAGATCCCGCTTCTGATCAAGATCAGTCAATTCAGGAAATAGTTTTGTTAAGTTTTGATTTCTATTGTGCATAATTGTGTGCTGTGCCTGTGTGTGCGAATGCAGGAACATAAGTAATCACATTTATCTACATTCATCTTAATCTGAAATTTTATTCCTTTTGAACATTCCTAGTTAAATAAATATGATATTCTATAGCTTATAAAATTATATGGTTTCTCTATATACTCATTACTGGTAAAGAACTGGAGAATAATGGACAAAATCTGAGTTAACATGAATAAATTTAATTTATTTTTTTCTTGGCTGTTTCAGTCTCTATCTTCTGCCTGAGGAGGCGATCAACATGTCTTCCTTCTCCTCCTGAGCTGAGTCAAATCCTACACTGAGCCTTTGGTGAAAGCATTGCTCAAGTCTGCTGTGTCACCTAGCTTTTTTTAAATTTATTTGGTTTTACATTGTTTGCCATTAATTAACGTAATCAGTAAACTCTTAAAAAGTATACATATTAGTATTTAATGCAAATACTCAGAAAGATACACTTTCTGGAATTTTCAAAATAATCACACCCCCTTTAGTAATGTACTTTTTAGATAAACACTGTCAACTGCACAATTTTAGTACTAAAGTTGTGTCATTTTACCAATTTCTCTACAGATAGATCACACTGACTTCCTCTAGATTAAAAAAGAAAAAAAAGTTAGACCACAAAACCAGAAATTTAAATACAAACCTAACAAAGTAATTTAGAATAATTTTGTGAAATTTATGATTTACTATATCCTTTTTATAACAAGAACTCTCTTGGTTTCTCTCTTTACCTTCCATTTCTTTCCTTTCCCTTTTTCCATCTCCTGCCTCCTTGTCAATTTTTTTACCAAATACATTCCTAAACCACCTATGAGTATCTTAACATGCTTTCATAAACCTGCTAAGCATTCTAGCCAAAACACATTCCACATTACAGAATGTGTTCTGAAATACATAACAAGATCTATCAACATAAAATGAAAATTGTAGCTATCAAAAAGAAAAAGAGCTTCCTAGTACTTAATTGTAAATCATGGTTATCTTCCTGCTCTAATAGTAAAAAAGAATGTCAAACTACAATATAAATTTGATCTTTATTTACTGTAAGTTTCCTAAAAGGATATTTTCAGAATGATAACAAATAAATGATTTTATTTTATAAACAAAATAGTCTACATCTCAACTCCCACTTGGAAAATAAATATACTACGTCATAAGCAACAAATAACCCTGGACTGAAAAGCAAGGCACAAACTATCCACAGGTAGAAAAATAGCCCGGAAGCACTACAAAAATGGGTGAAAAATTAAGAAGGATCATAAAAACCTTCAGAAAACAATATTCTGAAAACCAGCAGGGAAAATATGCTTACATAGAAATTTACTAAAGTGTTGTTTCCTTCAAAATTTATGTATTATTCAAAGAATTTCAGAACAGGCCAGTGTGTTAGTGTCAGTTCCAATGTAGAGCTCTTCAGTTTATGGTTTGAAGGGCTATTGAAATCAGCTGAGTGTGTTCTTGTGTCCATCTCCAGGATGCTTGCAAAATGTCAGCTGTCACAAAATGGATGTGTTTTGGGGTGGGAAAGCGAGGGAAAATGAAGCCCTATCTGAGGCTTTTGTAGCAGAGAAACATGGACCCCTGGGGTGACCATATGCCACAGATATTCTCTGTGTCTTTCCCACTGAAAACATAACCAAAAAGTAGATAATGAAGACTGAGTGATACCAGATTTTACCCTAAGATGCAGGTATTGACCTAGTTCCAAAAGAAAAATGAAGTAACAGCTTTCATATAATGGATACACCAATACATAATTTTAAACATATCTATATTATATTTTTGCTTTGATTTTATGCATCGAATTTAAGTACATTTAATTATACACAATAAAGATAGCAAATAAGAAATAGATTATTAAATTAATAAAGAATGCAGTAGAATTGATACAAATCATTTAGAAATACATAATATTCAGAAATAAATCAGTGTATTTTAAGATATTTGTTCTTTGAGGGGTAGATTTTTGGAATACATTTGGGATACATACTGAAAACTTTTCAGTAATGTTTCTGTCCTTGACTACAGGATATATTCCAGTCTATATCACAAATCAGATTAAAAACATTTCATACAGCTAAGTTAAACCTCACCTTTCTCAGTCTCAGTGATATTCCCAAGCTTCAGTATTATTCTCTAGTAGGAACAGACTCATCTCTATTTCAATACTGTTGAAGATTCTTTTGTCACTAAATTTTAGTGATATATTCCCTCTTGTCCTCATGGTTTTTGGTGGTAAATAATTGCTGCTGAATTTTCTGTCATTCATTGTTTGTTACAAGTTAATATTGTTCGTACAGTCTGCCCTCATCATTTGAAAAGCAGGAGTCACAGCTTTCTTTGAAGTTGTGCCTCCATCTTTTTCTACAACTGATTTCCTCATACAGCTACAGTATTTAATACTAATTTAATTTAGGATGATATGTTACCATGTAATGTTTAGCCTGTGTGAATATTTAAGAAACATAAAAGAGACTCACAGTGACATGGGGATGACTGGAAAAACAAAGAATATCAAAGAAGTAGTTGATTAACTATTTTGCTGTTGTACTCAGTCTGTTTTCTTCTGAGCTGGGAAAATGATATGAAGTTGCAATGCCCTCACCCTTTCACATGTTCTTGACTTCCTTTGGCAGGAGAAGCATGGCTGTGGAACTCAGGTTCTTATATTTATCTGCCAATAGTATAAATCTAATTTACTAAATTTTATATATATATAAACATGTGTGCACAGAAACACATATATGCATATTCCTGTATTTCAGCCTCAAAAAGTTGGCAGAATTTAACATGCTTCAAGGGTTTTAAGGACTTTGGAATGATCTCTCACTACTGAACATTAACATAAGTGAATAGCGAGTAAATGGAAAAAGATTCACAGAAACTGGCAGAAAGGGAGGACTGGCAATACAAGGATGTAGGGTAGTAATTTCATCCAGCTTTTTCCTTTTGAGGTGGATTGTGAACTGGTTGCAGGACAGAAGTCAGAGAGTAGTGGTCAATGGGGCAGAGTCTAGTTGGNAAGAGTGTCAGAAGGACAGAACCAGGCTCTTCTCAGTGGCATCCAATGATAGGACAAAGGGTAATGGGTGTCAGCTGGAACATAGGAGGTTCTACCTAAATATGAGAAGAAACTTCTTCACAGTGAGGGTGACAGAGCACTGGAACAGGCTGCCCAGGGAGGTTGTGGAGTCTCCTTCTCTGGAGATGTTTAAAACTCACCTGGACATGTTCCTGTGCAACTTGATCTAGGTGATCCTGCTCCAGCAGGGGGATTGGACTAGATGATCTTTCGAGGTCCCTTCCAATCCCTAACACTCTGTGATTCTGTTATTCCCACTCTGATTTTCTTGTCAAGAGACGTTTAGCTGGAGTAAGAGCTAACCTGACTTCTAAGCTGAAAAACTACATTACAATCATAATGCTTGCCTTTTCAGATTCCCCAGGCCATTCAGAGGATCAAAGTTCTTCTCCTGAAGCAGTTGAAAGAAATGTTCTTGCTTTCATTTCAATGTATATGTGGGATGAAGAGCAGATTGAAGTAGGCCATCATGTTGTATACACATATGTGTAGGACTTTGCTATTTTTCTTAAAATTTAGCTGTTTCTTAAAACTATGAATAATGAGTGAAAACATGGTGAATACAGAAAATTTTCAAGTGTATATGAGGAAAATGTGATGGCAAAGCAAGAGGCTAGGTGGAAGTATTCCAAGACACAATTTCCAAATGAATGAGTCAATCATTTCTGAAAAGTTTTACTGGTCTTCATTCCAATACTGTATTTACTGGTTAGATTGTTCTTCATTTGCTTAAGTGCAAGTGAAGCTTCACAGTCATTATCCATCTAAATAAGGCCTCCATGAGATTTTCATATTATCTGTCACTTTCTAACTCTTGCAGTAGAATCTATTTCAATAACAATATTGCTTTTATTACTTGGCTATGTATGTGACTCTTGTTACACTCTTGAGCATTAGTTAAATTAAGTGCCTTTTATTTAATATCTTATGTGTATTGGATTTTTTTTTTTCTTTTTTGTGCTTCTGGGGAGTTTTATAGCTTCTACAGATTGTCATAGTGTAATATGCATTAAACTTGATAGAAAAGATAGAATCTATAATTCTATGATTCTAAGTGGCTTGAAATTAGCATTTTCCTCAGTGATTTCCATCTGCTAAGAGGGAAGTTTTAAACAACTGAATTGTTTGACTGATACTAAGAAGCACAAAAAACAATTAATCACACAAGGTTTTTTTTTCTTTCAACCTCATTATTGTAATATTATCATTGACTTTTCTTGCCATATGTCACCACTACAGATTGATATGACGGTGTGTGACAGAACAGCTGAAAAAGGTGTTATCTGATTTTTCTGTGAACACTTTGGCCTGCACAGAAGTAAATATAAAGATTATCTTGGAGTAACTTAGAAACCTGGAGAAACTGATTTATCTCCCTGAAATATGAGAGGTCATAGGAAGATTTCAAGCATGTTCTATTCCATTCCAGCAAAGATCAAGGCATCTGAGAAGAGTCTCACATAAACATTTCTTCCTCCACTATCCACAGTAGAATAAAAAATGATATTTTATCTCCTGCTTCAGGATATCAATACACTGAATTTTTCAGTTAAACGAGCATAGTTGTCAATTTAATGTTGCAAAATAAACACAGCACAGGCCACCTTAGTATACTGCTACCGTAACAAATACATTAGTGCTAGAGTTCATGATAAATGTTAATTTAAAGGGGAAAGAATTTCTCCCATTCAAGAAAGTTGAATATGGTAATCCAAAAAGTCAAATTTGCAGAATCAGATGCAACAGTCTGTCATAAAAAATATTTCTTTCTTGTCCTCTCCATGTCCTCTACCTGATTCTGTGAAATGCAAAGTGCAGTAAAATCCCAGTAACACTGACAGTAGGCTGATTTTTTTTTTTTGCGAGAAGGACAGTACCAGCTTATCTCAAAGACCAAGTGAGATCTTTGGGATAATATAATGACCCATGTTAAATACTGACTTTACTGCATTTAAGTAATTTTAGCATCTGCTAAATTATTTTTTTTCCTGCCCACAAACACAACTCTTTCATTTAAGTATTAATATGTGCTTCTCAAGCACAAGCCAGGCTCTATTAAACTTTCCTAGCTTGTCTTCTCTCTTTCTAGCTTCCTTGCTTAATTTATGAACAACTTTTAAAGAACTATTTCTTGAATTATACAATCTTGAACAAATACTTAAGTCTTTGCTTCCAAAACTGAGCACCCACATTCTATATTTTGGCTTTATGATCTCCTGAATTATTGAATGCATGCAGCTCCTAGGTATTCAGTATGAATAATTCAATTTATATTTGTTATCTTGTGAATAATCATGACAAATAAAAACCTCAAGTATTCACTGAATGATGGGTAGTTATTAAGGAATGGTAAATCTCACTAATTTCTCTCAAGAAATTATCTGGTACTAATACGATGACAAAATACCTACTATTTTGTTGTTGGTTTGTTGTGTTTGGTTGGGTTTTTTTTAAATTTCAGACAATATGTCAGTCCTTTTACCTTTATTATGTCTGAAAAAGATTTTGAACTACTTTAATTTTTATCCTATATTTAACAGTTTGTTCTAGAGGAAAAATTATAACATCGTGATTAATTTTGCCCTGGTTTAGTTTCCTAGACCCTAAATATTGCTCAGAACCCTTAGGTTTTTTACACACCTGTGATGTTCTAAACATTCTGGCAAGCATATATTTTTTGCATGTTGGTGAAAGCCTAAAAGCTTACCATTCAAGTGCACCCTTTAAACATCTCCTTCACACCACATTGTTCTCTGTTTTTGTTCCCTGCTAACCATCCCAGTCCCTGTCATTTATGGTCTGATCTCTCCACTTTTCTAAATAACATGCTTAATTCAGTATTGAAGACTAGAGTGGTGCTAATTCCTGTATTTACTCCATCCTGTCCAGTCTTCCACATGTTTTCTTGTATGGGACTTTTTTTAATCAGAAAGCCATAGATCGGAACTTTATGCACACAGTGTAAGTAAATACACTTTTAGCTCACCAAATTGTTCTTCAGAATACATGAAACAAAGTTGAGTGTTTGTCATATTTTAGGAGAGCACTTTGTAGCTAAAATATACTCAGGAGACTGTTATTTATATGACAAGATAACTGCTTATTAAATGATGCATCTATTTTAAGACCAGAGGATTAGTGACATTTTTTTTTTTAACTTCTCTGGAAACTTAAAGTGGTAGTTTTCTCCTTTCATAATTCAGGTAATTTTTTTACTGTGGAATCAATATGAAAATAACAACATTTTCTGGATTAAAAGCTCACCACTGCTTTAGTGAAAATTTTATTCCTTTGCTTGAGTAATTCCTCTGACCTTCTTTCTATTCCATTTTTTATTTATATAGAATAAGACATTTGTTATTTCTCAATTTAAATTGCTTTTTATCCATGCAGGACAAATTAAAATGGAACTCTTAAGGGAATCATATCATCTTGATTACTATACTAAAACAGAGACAGGTTCCACCAGTATTGCTCACTGACCTGTGTCTACAAGTTCCTTCAAATTCCAGCTCTGCAAGTGACTTTGGGCTACTTATTTGACCTCTGTGTACTTGGCTTTCTCTACCTGAAAATTATTTATAATATTTTTTTGAGCCTTTCAGAAGATCTGGTTTGCTGTGTAAACAGAAAACAACTCCAAACTATGCCTATGATTAAAACTATGAAGATCTCATGTAATTATGTAATTATTTTTAAGCTGTTTATTTTTTCATTAAAAGTGGATGAATGGGACAAACATTTTTAAGAGCTCTACCTTTAGGCTTGTCCTGATTTGAGTTAGAAAAGAACTAATTCTGTTCCGTGCTTTTACTTTTCAGCTCAGTATCTTCTAAGTAACTGCACTTTCTGAAGTTAACAGCATATTTTTGCAGACAGTGTCTACTTCTACCAGTGATAATGCTTGACGTTTAGAGTTACTACCAAGGTCACTGTTAAATCTTGTGTACCATGATGAGTACATGTGTTAGGCGTGTAGAAAGTAAAAGACTGCACCTGCAGGGGGAAGTGCACAGGACAGGTGACCCTAAACTGACCAATGAGGTATTCCATACAATATATACCATATTCAGTATAAAGCTGAGGGATCATCATGAGGGTCAAAGAATCATAGAATCATAGAATTGCTCAGGCTGGAAAAGACCTTTAAGATAATCGAGTGCAATCTCGACCTAACCTTATTACCCTAAGTCTAACAATCCACTGCTAAACCATGTACCCAAGCACCACATCCAGACAATTTTTAAGAACATTCAGGGATGGTGACTCGATCACCTCCCTGGGGAGCCCATTCCAGTGCTTCCTTAAAGAAGTTTTTCCTGATATCTGACCTAAACCTTCCCTGGAGCAAATTGAGATCCTTTCTCCTTGTCCTGTCACCTGTCACCAGTGAGAAGAGACCAACCCCGCTCTCACTACAACCACCTTTCAGGTATTTGTAGAGTTCAATAAGGTCTCCCCTCAGCCTCCTCTTCCCCAG